>CM068838.1:139084565-139593667 GCA_028554795.2 Sinohyriopsis cumingii | reverse complement strand
TTGGTGAGGGTATGGTTAATATCACCTTGGCGACCGTTACATCTGTTTATTACTTCGTGTTAGTATTTGGCAGTATCAATATATTCTTTGATAAGCGCATTCAACATACCAGAGTTTTTGATTACCCGATTTCGCTGATTTTAGCCTCAGAATAATATTATTGAATGTTCTCTCGTTGGACGTTTCAAATTTTCCATATTTGATATGCAGATGTCACAGGCTCGCCAGGATGATCGTCACTAACTTATTGGCAGGTAAACTCATCCAAATCCGCTTTGATGACAAACCTGCATAGTTCAACAATAGTGCCGAGTCTGGATGAGTTACGTTCGTAAAAGTTAATAACATATATTTCATATCTTAAGCCTACGTTCTACGTGACAACGTAAAATCAACAAGCCCTTGCGGTGCCGATGAACACTCAAGTGCACACAATGCTTCAATAACAAGATGTCCAAATAGTGGCCCGTACAGCCGAGTTTCGTAACGGTAGAGTTGAATAAAAAAAAGTGGTAGAATTCTTTTGACTGCCTCGGGTTAAATAATCAGAAACTTAAAATTGTGGTGCAAGCCCATACGAGTCAAAATGCAAAAGATGATTGGGTGTCACCGTGTATGTAACCCAGTCAGTCTCAGGTCTTGTTGTCAAATTCAGGTTAACGATACCGGTTTCTCATGCATTGGGAGTCATTGATGCAAGTTCATTCCACTGTAAAAGCACCAAGGAAAAGTGTGACCAACTTTACCATCATCAGTAAATCAATAATGGTTAATGGACGCGTTGCCTTTTGCGAGTTGTACCGGGTAGTCGAAGATCTTGGCCTGTGGGCTCACAATTGCCTTTTTAAAAGCCATTCCGGATGCTGTTCCGACTACCCTTAACACAGACGCCATTACAACCAAAGGAGCTGCAATAACTAACGACGCTCGAATGGTCGCAGTGAATGGAGATATTCCATCAGTGTTTTGTATTTGTGTCACCTCGGACTTGCATAACTTTTGCTTGGCTGCATTAAATTCAGTTAAAACAGCTGAATCGATTCGGCAGAAGACTGTCACAATTACGTATGAAATGTTTTCTGAACAACCGCCGTTAGACTCACTTGGAAACAACTTTATTAGGTATCTGTATGTACCAGGGTAGCCCGAAGGCAGAAAACTTAGTGCTGCTGACTCCGTATGGCTCATTGATGTACTTAAAATTTCAGACATGATCGATATTCAAGTACAACCTACACGTTATCATTTGGCTACTGCTGACCGCTCTGCGCTCCAACCACAAGCAGCAAAGCTTCCTACAAGAGCGTTTGTGCGAGAAGAATAATAAGCCATTCCATCGAATACAAAACTACCGCCAATCGCTTTCAATGCACTAATATATCAATGCGCCAGCGGACTTGCTAGGACGTCAATCGTACGTTGATTGACAATTGCGTTGTGTCCGTGCACATAAGTGGTGATTCCACCAGGAAATATTCAACACTTGGTGTTACGCGGCGACCATCTCACCTTGGTGCAACTAAACACGTTCATTCGGTGCTTGACCGTATCAGATTTGTTTTATGTGAGAACTTGCGTTGCTCTCGCGAGTAATCCACAGCTCTCTCATAGTTTGAAATCTTATGCAAGATGTTCCTGGAAAACTCCTTTTGCTTTCATGATTTTCTTACCGAATCCATCGATGGAACTGGAGGCTTCTACCACAATCTACCACATTTAATCACCCGGTCCCACATATTCTTCTATTAGTCTTTCATCTTTAAACTTGCCACAACTTTTTTTTGGTGTTGTTAAACAGTATATGATCTTTCGAAACTTCCGGTGTCAAACTTATTTCCTAAAATTGGTCCAGCCATGTCCAATTATATATCATCGGTTGTAAGGTGCATCAAAAGTGAGTCGTGTCAGTGTATACCGCCGTCTATTTAGCGTCAGCGACATAATATTTTCATGAACAATATCAAATGTTGTCACAAGTGAGTCTAACGGCGGTTGTTCAGAAAACATTTCATACGTAATTGTTGTCATTATCAAACATGACTTCTCATGTGTTTTCTCATAAGTTTGGCCAAGTCTAATTTGTTGTTTTTTAAGATTATTCCTAAGTCGATTAATTTATGAAGAGTTTCAGGATAAGTATTTGAAAACTCAAACAGCATCTTTTGGACATCTTTGTCAAACCCGTATGATGCATTTAAGAGAATTAGCGATTTAAACTTTTCTGAAGCATTATAAATATTACATTGCTAATAGTAGCAAAATCCCAGAATTGTGTATACTCATAATTCATTTTCTTCAAAATACTATAGACATCAATTTGTGAAGTTTTCGCCATTTATATAATATACACTACTATAATTGTTTAATATAATATATTCTCAAACTATCTGTACCAAATATATTATACTCATTATATTCTAACACAACGTATTGTATCGAAATAAAGCTACAGTCAATAGTCTCACACATGGAAAATATTCTCTCCGAAGCATATTCTTTTACAGAGAAAACAGTACGATCAATAATCACAGTGGTAGGCAGTATGTTGGCCCAGTATGGTAACTTTACATGAGACTCATCACGGTGTGTGTGTGTGTGTGTGTGTGTGTGTGTGTGTGTGTGTGTGTGTGTGCTCACTAAGGGTTTATGTATGCTTACTTAAATCATCCACTTGCTTGTAATTTAATGGTAAAGTCATGGGGTATAGAAGGCTTTAACATATAGTAGAAAGAGAAATCCAAAAGCCCCATAATAATACTACTGATGTATGATAACTACATGTCGGAAGCGAATAAGGATTTTAAAAGTGGTACTTAAAAGTCATCTGTGTTAACAAAGCATGTTTTAAAAAGTCACTCTTAGTTCCTTTATAGAACTAAAATAAAATAGCGGATGATTATTTATCACTGAAATGCATCGAGAAAGCCCCCCCCCCCCCGCCCCGCTAGGTAAATAAATACAGAAATCATAATTTTGTGTAGGATTTATCTAATATTAAGACATACCAGTGTTTATTATGCAATATGAACGATAGGTTTTGCGAAAAATCTAAAATGTGGAATTTAGACAGGCATGAAATGTACCCAATGCAATATTTTAAACATGTTTCTGCCTTTGGTTTGACAGTTTAATTAAAGAAAGAATATTCCATTATACCATTTTCTTTGTTGTTTTGCTCCTAAATATGTACGGAAATAATTGGAAGAAAAATACAAAGTACCGATAGGAATACTAATAGGACTTATTACGATTCTTTGGTCTTAAACAAGGTAGCAGAAAAGAGCGAAAACCATCTAGCTGTGAAAAATTGAACAAATAATTTATTTACCTAAAATAGAAAGTGAAAAATTAAAAATAACTTACGGCATGGTGAATAAAATCCTAAATAATTTTAACAGTATCGAGTATTCCAAACGAGTTCCAGTGATTTTCCGAAAAGTCCAATTGATTGTGCTGATATGTCAATATTCTCGATATCTTGCAATGATATAATCCAAATGTCTTTAAATGAATTAAAATAATTCCAAAAGAGCTACTAAAGCCTAAAGTCTGAGCACTTTGTAATTCCAACGAATAATTGAAACAAATAAATTAATTCACACAACTGAATTGAACACAACTATATGACTCCACTAAAACTAATGCCTATACTAGGAATAACTAATTTTCAGTTAAGTATAAAAAGTTGTATAAAAACTAAGACGCAGTTTCAGAAGCGGAATGTAGGTCGAATACTAATTTCGAAATCACTCTAACTTTTTCAACAAGGTTAGGTACTTTAGCAGCTAGCCAGTCATAAATTAAGTCAGTTTGGTTTTTCAAGAAAAACAAACTACCTGAATTCATCTCATCAACATGTTTTCTTATATCCTGAAACTATGTAATGTGTTTACTAAAACGCTCTCATCTTAAAATACAAACTCCTAACTATAACGAAAATTAGTATTTAACGTGTTATTACTTAGTGATCCCTACAATCTACAATAATGAAAATGAACAGATAGACATACATAACATACTCTTGTCGACTGCGCCATTATTTCTTTTGTATAAAAGCAAATTATAAAAATTCTAGAACATATTAGCATAGCATTATCAGAAAATAAAGTTAGAATATCGTGATTTGTGTAAAAATTCCCAGGTGTAAATAGCTCGCTAATGCATTTTGCTAGAGGCAGCTGGGAGAATGTAGGACTACACAAAGATAGTATATTTTACATTCTTACATTTCCTTTACCTATTATTGCAGCAGCTACTAGCTTGGTAGGGATAACAGCAGGCCCGCAGAAAGGAAAGAAAGTGCCCATATATTCGGCAAACGTCAGACAAATGATGGCTATAGAGGACGTCCGAATGACGATAACCGATGTCCAGGCGAACATAAAGGCGGGAATATCACCAAAAGCTGTCTTGATGTAAATATATTCACCACCTGATTTTCGTATCAACGTTCCGAGCTCAGCGTAACAAAGTGCACCTAAAATGTGAAAAAGACGCAAAGTTTGGCTACATCACTGCATATTTTAATCTTTTATAAAACTGTTCTTGTAAAGATTTCACTCAGCTCTACAATTTATATATAGCCATTTAAGTTAACTTTTATCTTTGCTTTAAAGATGATGCGTTCATTTTAAATTCAAATTTTATAGCGTGAAACTTTTGATAAAACTATGAATAATAATTTTGGGGATAAAATAGAAAGCATAAACTATAAGATTGATCTTTATGGTCACTGAATAACGACATCTTCTGTAACACATACACATGTATGTAGAAAATCTCATTCATTTCCAGTCAGTAAAAATCAGGTGGATAGTCTTGACACCGTGAACAAAATTTAATAAGTCCGTTTTAAAGAGTACAAGCAGACGGAGCAGTGTAACAGACTGATTTGCAAGTGACATTATTGGCGTGAACGTATCGGATTAAAAAGATAAACATTTATTCGAAAGCATATTACTGTTTAACCTCCGTAACTAAAACATTTTAATCACAACTCGCCACGCCAATGTCAGGAAACTCTGCTTAAATCAACTTCATGTAAAAAGTCTCTTCATTATTACTGACTGACATCAGGAGAAAAGGAAGGAAAATAAATGAAGGAAGAAAGTCGAAAGGTAGAAAGGAAGGAAGGAATTAAATTTAGGTCAACTTACCCATGAGGGCTAGAACACCGCTTACTGTCCATACAATCAAACTGAGTCCCACAGACCCTGTTTTCTCCAAGACTCCCTTCGGGGATATGAAGATCCCTGAACCTATATAATTTAATATTAAGAAATGCATTCAAAACGTATACTCACAACTTTTGAAAAAATAGAAAAAGAGACAGACGAATAAAATGTAAATTAAGCATTTCACCACTAAGATATGTGAAAACATGCTCGGACCTAAATAGCGAATCCATGATGTATTAATTTGTACCTCTCTGCCGTCCATGGTTTGATCCCCAGTCTCGATATTTGCAAAGATAAATGGTTTTTCATGCACATACGGTGATTTTTCAAGGGTTCTTTGCTGTCTGTGAATGAAAGTCTGCTCCACGGATAGAGGAGGAAAATATTTGAGATATTTCGGAAGACAGGATCATATCAGGCCTGTTTGAATTCTTAATTATTAAGTATAATAATATGGTTGGTGAAACGTTTGGATTGACTTGACGAGGTAACAGAAAGAGAGAGAGAAAGACTAGAATTTAGAATTTTTTAAATACAATTTCACTAGGAAATTAAACAGGCATGCAAAACAAACATACCATTAGAAATGTATTCCAATTTATGTCGCATGCAGAATACCTTACAGTAGTATAGATATATGATCTAGACTTGTACCCTTTAACCAATCAAGATGCACTATTTTTACCTTCACAATAACATTAATTTCACTGTGAGAGTTTTCAGAGAGAGAGAGAGAGAGAGAGAGAGAGAGAGAGAGAGAGAGACAGAGAGAGAGAGAGAGAGAGAGAGAGAGAGAGAGAGTTGTTAGATTTACCAATGACTGTCCCAACAATGATCGAAATCCCACCGATAAGCCCTACTGATTTCTCCATCTGAATCTTTTCCTGCACGATTGCAACTTCAGGGTCGCCATCTTGTTTTCTTTTGCGTGTAGAATTTGGACTGTCTGTTTTGATTCGACGGGAGAGAAAAAGAAAAGAAATGAAAAGTCTATCCATATGCGTTTTCTTCACTAATGAGAGTATAAATATAAATGAACTTTAATAATAATAATAATAATAATAATAATAATAATAATAATAATAATAATGATGATGATGATGATGATGATGATAATAATAACAACAACAATAACAATAATAACAATAATAACAATAATAATAATAATGATAATAATGATGATAATAATACTAATACTATTACTACTAATAATAACAACAACAATACTACTACTACTACTACTACTAATAATAATAATAATGACGACAACGGTAACAATGCAACAATAACAACTACTACTGCTACTACTACTAGTAATGATAGTAACAACATCATATAGACTGGGTTCCAATGGTAAGAAATTTTATGAAAACGGAAAGTACGGTGAAGACAAAATCAGCACACACAATTCCCGTTAAAAATGAGAAAAACAAATCGGCACAAGTTGATCACGGTGGCTCAAAGGTTAGGGTGACTGACTTGCAACTGAAACGGCTCAGGTTCGAATCTTACCATCAGATTAACTTGGGTTGGCTGACGTGGTGTGTCGTTAGGCATGGTTCTTTACTCATTTTTTTCCGTAAAGATTGCGACAGAGAAATCTACCTGTTTTGCTCACTTTACATTTCCTATCTCAGTCTGGTTATCTCAAACCTGTCGTCTCCGTCATGGCGTCCTCGCGCTAGGAACTACAAAAAACCCTTGCTGTTGTCTGCTTTGCCTGACGGAATTGTTTAAAATTTCAACAACAAAAACAGCAACAACAGATACATGACGAAAGAAATTAACTCAAAATAACTTAAAGTCTCTCTATCTTTGATAACACCATACAAAACATTTTCATTTTCACACACACACACACACACACACACACACACACACACACACACACACACACGCACGCACGCACGCACAGACACGCACACACACACACACACACATACACACACGTCGAGCTATTTGACAGAGATCCAGAAAAACAGGCAATACACATTACTGGCCACACATAACCAAAATCTCTCAAGTGTTACTGCAAAGCTGGCAAAAACCAGAAATGTGTTATGTCAAACCAGTTTCTTCTAACTATTTCGAACACCCACAATCAGTCCACATGCTATTCCACAAACAGATTTCCATGGAACGTATCACTATTGATAGCAAAACTTGTCATATTTCCAGGGCAGAAAATATAAATTTCCAAGAAAATCATGAATTAGAAATTTCCTGATGTCGCTACACACTTCGTTAGAACTGTACCCAGTGGGCATATTGTACTGCACAGTATCGTACCTTTGCATACCATGGTACGTTTTCCCAATTAGAACTTATGAAAGTTAAAACTTAACCGGATAAAATATATGAATTAGTCTATTTATTGTCGATTTCATATGAGATCCATCGATTAAATGTGATAAAACAGTAATAATATCAAATGATTTTACTTTTCTATTTTCTCATACGTAGAACTTGCGTACTTAGGATCGACAGGTCACCCACTGCTCTAATTAACACATTCGTCTTAATCATTACGCACCCCCCCCCCCCCCAAGCTAGTAGCTCTAACACTCATTGCACAATACTGCTAACACATAACAATTATAGCTTTTTCAAGATTTTTTTCCCTTTTTCTAAGAGCGGCATATACAGCTAGATTCTACTTGGATAATTATTCAGATTTTCATGATAGAGTACAAAACCTGATGACCTTTATACGGAATGAGAAGAAATAATAGTACCAGATGGATACTGTGTTTTGAATCTGCTAACTAAATTGCAAGGATGCAAGCTATTTTAATTTAGTTGGAAAAAATTGGATGAGAAAAATAATCTGTGTCGGTATTTCTACCAAGACAAGCTAATCTCAGTCGCAGGTTACATTATTTGACTCGCCACGAGCCTCGTGGGGAGACATATAATATCACCCCACGACTGGGATTTTCTTGTCTGGGTCCAAACCCAAACAGTTTCTGTTAGTCTCGGCATCATATTACCTACTATTGTCTCTCATTGTTTTCTATATTGGTTCAAGTTAAATTCATTCTTCACTCGTCTTATAAACGCATGCTCGTATTTTTATGTTAACCAACGCTCAGCTGTTGTAACTAAAAGACACTTTAGTTATAAAAGCAACAAACGATTCCTTGATATCTCAAAATGTCGTGGTGGATTTTCCCAAATAAACTATATAATGGAGAAAAAGCACAACCACCCTCTCCATGCAACTGCCCTAGTATATAATAGATACACAAACTCAGGTTGATAGAATGCATATATTAAGATCTGTGATGTTTATATTTATTATCTTCAGCAATATCTATAAGAAAAGATGAGAGGTTGTCGTTTTCTTGTTAGTTGATCCTGGAACTATCGAAAAATAAGTTTCTGATTCAAGAAAAAGAATCTTCACATATGTATGAGCTAAAACATATTACTGCCGGATACAGAGATCATCGATTAGACCAATTACTCTAAACAACGGGAACCACGTGCATTTGCATTATAGGGAAGAAATCTATACTCTTATAGTGTCATCATGTACTAAACGGGCTCTGTACGTTTTATGCACTTGATTCTGCTGGACAACAAAATTGGACTGGTAGACAATGCTGGTTAAAGATATACACACCATGTCATTTTTATGACACTTGATATTTGACAGAACGTTAAGAGTTCTACCAGGAGTGATATTGTAACTTAAGTATAGTTGATAAATTATAGACACTTACTTGATATGTCCCACTTATCGCTTAAAGGCCATATATGATTTATTACTGGATAAACACATTAGTGGTTAAAACGATCTTTTGTTTCAATGTAGCAGTGCTTTGAATTCATAGGTAGGACACATTTTCGAGGAAACTACTTGACTAATTATTACTTTTACATTATATTAATTTTTCGGTATTTTCATTCATCCATTCAGCGAATCATTTATCTATCTGTATATTTTTTCAATTTGAATGATCTTCGCTGGGTGCAGCAGACAACGTAATATATTGTACACGTACACAAAAGTCCACACCGCTTATAAGGACAACAACCCTTTCAGACTGCAATCACATATATGACTAAGTAGTGAACATATTGAGAGGACCGGTCAATATAACCTATCGACGACTCCACCCACAAAATCCATGCTGACCAGTGAAATCAATCACTTGGCACGTATACAGATAATGATGTTATTGGTGTTATGAAAATTATCACGGTTTCATTTCCTAGAATGCAAATTATCGGCAATATTTTTATATAATTGAAGCATAACATTAGCAATTGTCATGGACGCGAGCTATTTAAATTGTTTCCGATTTTTTAACTCATGGATAAACTGATCGACGAATTGCTGGATTTTAAAAAAGTAGCAAGGGTATATAACAAATTATCCATCCTCAAATATATCAGTATACACGGCAGGTGACATGTTTACTAATGAGTTGACATGATGCTTCTCAATAAGGTACAAACTGTACTGACATGGTGTGTAAATTGTTGACGTGTTCACTTAATCTTTTAAAAAATCATTTCGGTAAGTACACACTTATCCCATTACTTTCGTTAACTCGGTATTATTTAAAAATAAGCTGAAATGCCTAATGGAAGGAAAATTAACAGAAAAGGCAAGGTAGTATTCTTATGACAAAAATGAGATAGGAAATTATGAAATTAAAACTCGGTATATATATATATATATATATATATATATATATATATATATATATATATATATATATATATATATATATATATATATATATATATATATAAATAAATAAAAGCGTGAAGGTGTCAATTCTATTCCTGGAAGCTAGGCGACAGGTTTTCATATGGCTATGAATTAGTTAATAGTCACAGATAGCCAGCTACAATACTGGTCAGCAGGCCGTTGTTGGTTTAATCTGTTGAGCTCTGACTGACCGGTACTTTTGAATCTTATTTTTAAATACATGAAATAATTTCAAATAAATTGAAATTCAAGTTTTGTCAGTATGGACACTACTTTAGTACAGTCTCCTATTCTACCGAACCGATCGTGCTGTTAGAACTTTACTAGTTCAGAAAATGATAAACATACTTACTACAATCGCGGTATTGAAAAACTATCATAAAAATCCACGAACGATATAAAAGATACCAATGTTGTTGAGATAACGCATTCAGGGAGATCTAGCTTATTTTTTTGTTTGTTCTTTTTTTTTTAAATTTCGTCAATCAGCTCATAGTGTATAGCTTTTCCTAATCTGCATAGAATTCCGGTTAACAATTATCACTCATCGTACTAATCCATTAGATTCAATTACAGTAGCCTTAAACTCTACTGAATGTCACTCTGCCACCCATGCATGTACGGTCAACTCGGATTAAGAAATAGCACTCATTATGACCGATTTATAGATTTGTCCATAAGGTGGTTATACTATTTCTGACGCATGTTTCAATCAAGTTTGAGTATTATTGTATACTAAGCTATTGACATCTCTGACAGTGTATGTATATATGTATGTATGTATGCATCCATGCATGCATGCATGCATGGATTGCATTGTTATTTATATTTAATTTACATTGTTTGATAGTTAATTTTTTAACATTTTTAAAAAAAATTTCATTATATGCTGTTGGTGGCGTGATATTGTAATGTTTGACTTGACCTTGTCCAAAATAAAATTGATTTTTTTACCTGGCCTGAATAATTGATTTTGGAGTTTTAGTAAACATATTTATCTCAATCTGATTTTTGAACTGTGGAAAATCCCTATGACTCGTCGGGTCTACTGTTGTGAGCTATACATTTTCTGTTATAATTTTAGTAACAGACTGCTAATTATAACGAAGATATTATATTGTAAATATTATGAACCTTGCAGGGTTGATAGTAAGGTTATTCCGAAGAACGTAATTGTTTCACACGGTAGCAATGGTATGTAAATACGGGAACCAGTGTGGAAATAGGTGAAGTTAAAATAGAGTATACACTGTATTTGGGTTTGGCTGGGCAGGATTGGTTGATAATGTCAGATAGATTGTAGTAAAGTGAATCTTTTGATAGCTTATCATAGCTGTAACTGCAAAAATAGAGACATTGTTTTATTGTTGAATTTCAGTCCTTTAACGAACTCCTTACTGATAGTATCACCCGGCTCTTTGCTGCGGAATTGAAAGCACGTGTTTCAAACACACGTAGGTCTAGAAAATGCCGCGGCTGATTCTGTTTTCCCTACACGGAGGCTATCATCCAGGATGCATCTATATTGATAAATATAGGTTTGATCATGAGCACTCATAAATTCAAAGTTATTGAATTTTTGATACCATGTTGTTCGCATATGTTTACTACGGCAACTGATTTAGTACCGTGAGTCCTATAGGTTCTGGGTTTGACGGTCTGCATGACAAGGAGGCCCTGAAAGACCCTTAAGCTGGCAGGTAGGAGCGGACCACATGAGGCCATTCCTTCGCCGTTGGAGGTGATTTGTGGGCACGGAGACAAACCTTTCGGATCATTTTATTTCAATGTCACTATCTGGGAATTAAAACTACTGCACGAGTTAAAATCATATCCCATCATACCTGTTAATGAACCACATATCATATATGTTTGTTTATAAATTACATACGTTGATCATATCGTGTTGATATATCCAACCTGAACCATGCTTGATTATAATTCCATATATTAATCATATTTGCTGATAGTTCAATACGTTGATCATATATGTTGATTTACTAGCTCATTTGTGGTTAGTTATTGAAATTCGATTAATTATCTTATGCCCATTGTTGAATTTTGTAAGAATCATTTTGTTATATTCATTGATGGACTTCGGGCGCACAAGTAAAGTGTCAGATTAATTGATCATTCATATGAGTTATAAGTAAACACAGCATTTACATAATTATGTTTGGTGTTTTAACGTGGATAATGAAGTTTTATATACTTCATTTAAAACTTAGGAGATTTACGACTGTTCTGTCTTTGACTAAATATTCAAAGAGAGTGAGAAACAACAAGCTTTATAAAATTCAACAAACAATTTATTTCCATATGATATAAAAAGTAAAAAAGAGGAACTTACGGTATTGCGAATTCAATCCAAAATAATACTAGAATTGTAGACACAATTAATACTAATTAACTTTCCGAATAAACTTTAGTAGAAATCCAAATTAAATCCAACGCTTTAGGTATTGCTGTGTCCGTAGTTGCCTGTATCGTGATGTAGTACTAAAACACTTTTGCTGAATCACTATCATATAATTCCAGGTTGGCATTCACCATTAACCCCAGTGAATGGTTTATTTTCATAAGCAATATTTTTATTCAGAGAACAATCACTTGGGTCAATTAATTTGAAGAAAAAAATTCCGTCCCAAATTAATTACTGGACACAGTAATACAGCTGATTCTGCCTCATTTTAAAGCAAGAATGAATACTTTTTCTAGTAACAAGATTATATAATCTTCCATCTGACCTCAGGTCACAATTAACATTTTCTAAAAAATACGTAATGGAAAATAGACTTCCAGAATGTTCATAATGTTTACAAGATAAAATCCTGGTTATAATTAGGAGTCTGTTACTAAAATATAATGTAAAATGTGTAGTAAACAACAGGAAGACCCGGCAACTCATAAAGAATATCCAAAATTCAAGACTCAGATTAAGATAAACATGTTTACTAGAAAACCAAAATCAATAATTCTAGCCAGGTAGATAATGAAATTGATTTTGGACAAGGTCAAGTCCAACATACATTATTACACCACTAATAGCATATAATGAAAAATAAATAAACAAATTAACAAACAGTGTATATGAAATGTAAATAACGGGAGCACCTGAAAAAAACTTCATTATTTGGTAAGGATATTTGAAGAGATTTTAATTTTATGCTTTGTGTTACACATATGGCTTGCATTAAACTTACTGGTTTTGAATAATCTTTTAAAAAAATTCAAACCGTGATGGAAGCGGTATAATAGTACACGTTTTCAATAAATTACAATCACTAGCAAATGATTTGAATTTGGACTGTCTTGACAATGAAAATTTCTTCTTAGAGATTCCATTAGTCTCGTACAAAGTAATGGTAGAGGTATGTTATCGACAAAAAACTTCAATTTTTCTAATTTCTGGAAAGATTTGAAACTTTGATATCATAGGAAACACGTACAAACATATTATTATTATTATTATTATTATTGGAGACTACAACATTGATTTACTCAGACCTTTTGTTTTAGCTAAATTAAATTCTGTTATGACAAGATATAGTTCACACATATTATCACAGGAGATAGTATAAACATGTTAGGACAAGATATAGTCTGCGTGATACCAAACACTACACGAATTACCTCTACTACCTAAACATTACTTGGTCCATTCCTTGTAAATGATGGTACAACTATACTTCACACTGACATTTAAAAATGAGAATATAGTCACCACTATGCTCCTTATCTAGCAATCAGTGTTGGTTTGAATTTCAAAGCGGCATATACTCACTGTGTCCGGATTTACAGCAATGCTTATTTAAACAAATTCAAGGCTCTGATAGCAGGAACGAAACTGGGAATATCTATTGCAAACTCAAAGCGATTTTGATGATGCAACTGAAATATTCATCGCCAAATTATTAGAGTTCCAAACTTTGTCTATTCCTTCCAAAACCGTAACAATTATCCCAACTGATAAGCTGAGGTTTGATGTTCAGTTAAGAATAATAAGCAAAGAGGGTCAGAGCACACAAAATTGTCATCAACCATGGTAGGCCAGAAAATTGCAATAAACAAACAGATCTGGAATAAAGTAAATACCATGACAGACAGAATGCTCTATGAGGACAATCTTGACGAGCATCTTTCAGATTCTTAGAAAAATAACCAAACAAAGTTTGGAAAATTACAAATCATTTTTGAAAGACAAAGCCCTTCATCGTTTAGCCCACCACTCAGTGTTACAAGTAATGATATTATTTTCCTTTACAATTAAAAAGAAAAGGCCAACAACTTTTAGCTTTGATTTTAAGTGCTAGTGATATTAATGTTTCTCTACCAAATTTTCCAAAATATGTTTTGAAATCCCGAATGCAAATACAGTCTCTAAAAAAGAAAATATTATTAAATGCATTCCAGTCAATGGACCTACGGGAATAGATTGCGTAAGTCGCAGAATGTACAAGACGTTAGCCAAACGACAGGAGCACCACTGAAAATTCTTTTCAAACTGTATTTGGAAGAAATGAAAATTTCCAGATAGCTTGAAACAGGCGCATATTCTTCCCACAATGCAAAGATGATTTACATGAAGTTTCCAATTAGAAGTCTATTTATCTACTTCGCTGGTTCACAAGTAAGTTTTAAAGATGTATATTTTTTATTTTCATTAAATATTTTTTTAAGTATCAGTCTGGATTCCTTTACCGTGATTCCATTGTTTTCCAACTTATTATATTGTATGATTGTAGAGCGAAGGTGGAACAGTACACGATGCTATCTGTATTTGTTGTACAAAATAAGTTAGTGTCATATTTGGAATCTGTTATTCTTGTTTTATTAAGGGAGGACAAAAGATAACATGATGTGAAGCAGCAGAGGGGGCGAACAGACCGAAACTATTTTTACAATAAACCCCTCCAGGAAACTATTCCTCGATAGAGGGCTTATTTCGACGAAATAAACCCTTCTATTCAGAATACAGGACAAAAAAAAATGTCCCCGATCCCTCGAAGAGTTTTCGCGGGGAAATTAAATCGTGGACAAATAAATAATGGCAAATATTGGAGAAGCATTCACAACTAGATTGGCACGACAACGACTAGCCGCGATTAAAAAATTTATTCCTGTCCGTGATTCCGTCAGAGAAAAATTAAAAGCAAGACAAGAAGCGCAAGTTGAGTTTGCAACATCTGCGGAGGAATTATTTAAGCCTATTACAGCAGCTACTGGTGAAGTTAAAACTGCAATTGTAGGAAAACCTGATCCTGCTGACCCTGCAAAATCAAAACGAGGGTTACTTCAAGCAATAGAAGAACTTAAACAGCAACAGGCAGATGAAGGTGCTGTAGTTGATCCAGGTGCCGCCGGAGTAGTGACAGTTGCTAAGGAAACATTTATTAATAAATTTACCGAAGATGGTATTACTGAGATAAAAAATATTCCGCTTACTAACGTGGATGAACTTAAGGAGTTTTCTGCTTGGATTGTCTTAAATTATCCTAACCGGCAAGATTTTCTAAAACCAGGAGCTGCCTCGGGTATGACTCAGGATGAGTGGCGGGATTATGTTTACAAAGTAAACCGAGACATTCCTCGAATATCTAGCACTGATGATACCTATAATTTTATAAAAACTGGCGTAATTGGGGTTAAAAAGGAACTAAGAGACCAACGAATGAAGACAAAGGAAAGGGAAAGGCAGGCAAAAATACAGGAAATGGAAATGAAAAGGCAGGAAAGGGAGGAAGAAAAGAAGAAAAAAATACAGGAAAAGGAAATGAAAAAACAGTCGAGACTACAGGAGAAGAAACCACCAGCTCTAAAAATAGACCCCGCAATAACACTGCCTGATCCAGTGCCTGAAATTTCATCACCTGAACAAATGGGGGCTAGCGCTCCTGATGATGATTTTACCACTCCTGTTTTGTCCATCCCCCCAAATATATCAGAAAAAAGAAAAAAATTAGAGAGGGAACTAGCCAATTTAAATGATATATTAAGAGAATTAAACGATGAAATAGAAGAACAAAAAACATTGAAGGGTACTTCTGCTAAAATGGTTTTATCAGATAAAATAGCTCAGAAAAATGATGTAATTTCTGATATTGAAAGGGTACAAAAGGAAATAAGGAAAATAGGAAAAGGTTACACTGGTCGCGGATATAACAACCACATCTGTCCTGACAATATCGTCAATGACGTATCACGGCTAGAAGTTCTCATCGGAGGAAAACGTGCCGGAAACAACTCTCCGGAAATTATAAACGAGGCCGCAAATATCTGTCAGAGACTATTTCAGCGTGGCATCATGGATATCGGCGTTTACCGGGGACTCATTGATGAACTCGCAGACGGTTACCACAGCGACTAGCAAATTTAGTTAGAGAAACAATAATTAAATAAAATGATCGTGCACAATTCTCAACCCGGACACGCTCGTGTGTTACAAGTCCGCGTAGTGAACTCGCGATTACCAGTCTACAGAGCAACCTACGGAGATGGTCTCGGTGATACAATTACTGGTTTGTTTTCAAGAATAGCCCCTAAGGCATTACCGATTGCAAAACAATTGTCGATGAAAGCTATTGATGTTATCAAGGATAAAGCCCTTGGATCTGTTGGTGATCTCGCCGGGAAAGCATTCGCGTCAATCAAGGATAGACTATCACGGTTAACTCGTAGATTAAAAAAACCACCACCGGTGAAACTGGCCAGTACTGAACTTATGCCCGCGGACGTCAGTAAAGTAATAAATCAGGCTGCCAATCAAAAACTTGCAGAGCTTGTAACCCAAACACCCGAACAAATAAATACAAGTCTGATATCAGGAAGCGGATTTCGTTTTAGAAGGCAATAATTTTATATAAAATGTTTAAACGTATATCTGATCCAGCGTTCGACATGGATGCACCAATACTCAAAGACGAATCCGTGCGCGATTATCAGTATTATTCTTACGAAGCAAGAAATCCTAATCAGCGAGGACGAATTGAATTACAAGTTCAGGACACAAGTAGATATTTCTTGCCCGCTGAAGCATTTCTTGAAGTCACGGGGGAACTTGTAACAGATGTTCCTATTGATACACCATACGACGCTAATATTCAAGTTGGGTTTGTTAATAACGGTATCATGGCACTATTTAGAAGTGCCTCATACAGCATTGACGGGAGAGAAATTGAAACAATTCAGGATAATGTTGACGTTGCCACAACAATCGTCGGATTAGCACGATACTCAGATGATTACACCAGATCGGCTGGTCCGACTATGATGTTTGCTAAGGATAATTATGATGAACCAGATGGTAGACCTAGCATTATTAGACAACCATACAACCGTGCTGCTCCTGCTGTTCTTAATAATGATGTTGAAGATTTAGTATTTTCCAACCCTAATTATAATTTAGGATTTAAGACACGTCAATTAATGTTGGGGGATGTAAGGAGGAGATTCTCATGCGCAATTCCACTGTCTCACATCTTTGGGTTCTGTAGAAATGTCAGAAAGGTTATTTTTGGAGCTAAGCACACAGTTGTATTTGTGCGAAAAGGTGACGACAACGACGCTATCTGGCGAGACGATGATCCCGCTGTCGCTGCCGGTAAAGTAATATTATCAAAGCTTGCGTTGTGGATGCCAGTGATGTCCCCATCGATCACTGAGGAGCAACGGTTACTCTCTTTTATGGACACAGGCGGTAAATCACTGATATCATGGTTAACAACAACAACAGATTCTATTCAAGGTGCTGGTGTTGGACAATTCACGTGGCATATCTCATCACAGCAGGGTGTGTCAGCACCGCGACATATTTTCATAACACTTCAAGCTAACGCACGAGTAAATAATCAAACCCGATCGCATATGATATTTGATAAACTCGCTGTTTCTGAGGTTTCGCTGCGAATAAACGGGCATCAAGAACCATCTGAGGACATACTGATAGATTATACAAACAATCAGGTCGCGCGTGCGTATCATCGTTTGATGACATTTATGGGACGTGATCAAAATATTGATACCGGGTTGCAGATATCACAACTGGATTTTACAACGCTGTATCCGATTTATTACTTTTCGCTGGAACATTTGGATCTAACAAAACAATCTGTCGTTGATATACACTTCAGGGCTAACGTGGGCGAGTTTCCCGCTGGTGGTTTCAGAGCTGTCGCGGTTATACTCTCCGATAAAGCAATGCTGCTTGAAGGTGTTGGCGGACGAATGAGAGTTATTGACGCTCCAATCGAGAATATGTAACGCAATTAAAATCAAACTTAGGATATAATGTCATACAGTCATGTTAATGTCACCTTGACTTCCGGTCAAACAAAGAAATTGCAATCGAAACACGCAAGCACGTGCGGGACATCAATAACGTTAAAACGAGATCAACTTGGTAGTGGTCCAAACAAATTGTCATTGACGGCCACTCAGCTTAAACATTTTAATAAGGCGTTAACAGCAAAAACTGGTGTCAGACTTGATTTCTCTGCTGCAGCTATCAAGGACATGACTAAAACCGGTGGAATATTTCCCCTCATCCCAATACTAGCTGCTGCAATTCCAGGATTACTCGGCGCAGCGGCAAAAGCTGCAGCGTTAGGTGCAGTTGGAACCGCAGCTGGAATGGCACTAAAAAAGGCAACGGGAAAAGGATACAAGAAAAAAAAGGGGAGATCCACTCGCGGATCAGGGCTAAGACTACCAGGAACTCCACCATCATGGTATCCAAAAAAATTCTAACGCCGTTGAGCAATTTTGATTTACTCGATGCTGTTAAAAAATTGCGTATAAAACATTTCAGAGGAGTATTTATGCGAGATCAATTACCGACGCGGCCGAATAATCCAGAAACTGGCATTATCAATCTCGACAACAAAGATGGTCCGGGAACTCACTGGGTTGCTTACGCGATCGATCCACGTGGAATTATCTATTTTGATTCGTACGGTTTAGCACCGCCAGTTGAGTTTCTCAAGTATGTCCGCGGAGTGCCTCGCACTCTCAACAGCAGATTTTCTAAGAAATCCAAAGGATTTTCAATTCCAGTGTGGCAGTCGACGCTACCAACACAAACATTAGTTGATCCGCCCATTTGTGGAAACGAGGTTTTAAATGTTCTTGATGCAATCTCAAGAAATCCAGCAACGTCTCCGCATCGAGTAGTGTATGAATATACCGCATCGAGAAACGCTAGCGTTTCCAATGCTTAGCATTTCTGGAAGTCCCTGGAAATCTCCGATTTCTGAGGACTTCTCACGCATTTGAAAAACAGCAATAAGAATAATGGTGGATATTTACGGAAGACCTTTCACAAGAAAAGTCAAACCTGGCACAGATGTTGATCTCTCAAAATATGCGACCCGAGATGAAGTCGATAATCTTTTGAATCTAGCTGGAGTTGACCCAGATGAAGTTGCTGTTTTTCAGGACAAGCAAGGAAAACTAAAAACTAGCAACATCAAGTGGAATGATTTAATCCGTAATGTTCGTACAGCTATCCCTGGTAACTTTCCCGTTTTTACTGACCGTGGTAGCATCAAGGACTCGAACATATCAATCGCAAGCATCAAAGACAGTATTGATAAAGGTGTTGATAAATGTGTGAAAAAAGCCGGTGACACGATGACAGGCGAACTCAGCATGAATGGAAACAAAATAACCGTACTCAGAGATCCAGCCTCGAACGACGATGCAGCAAACAAACAATACGTCGACGCGCAGTACAAACTCGTTGTTGACCTAGTCAGCGACAAAGTAACAAAATCCGGCGACGTAATGACCGGCGGACTTGACATGAGCGGCAACAAAATAACCGCGTTAGCAAATCCCGAATCCGACCAGGATGCGTCAAACAAACAATACGTGGACATCGTCAACGGTAAACTAAATACGCTGCGTGCAGAGTATGATGTTCACGTGGGCGCGTTTACAAGACTTCGAAGAAACTTCTCAAAAACTGATGAGGCCGTGGATAAGTTCTTTGGGGATCCTCCAGTCGTCGACACGAAACTTTCTGAAATCATACCAAATCTTACTAATAACGCCAACGATATCAATAAGATTAATACCCGGTTAGGTGTAGTCAGAACGGAAAAAAGTTTTTCAGATCAGGTTCAGATAATAGAAAATAACATTAACACGATCAAACAAACACAGCAGAATATAGTATCGGGTATTCCTGAGATCGTTAACAAAACCAGTTTGATTAAAGTCCCCACTGGAGTTACTTCCGGGCATATCACCAACATCGTATTCACGGTATCATCGGGATTCGCAACATGGTCACGACAAAATAACAACACTATCAAATATACAGCAACAGCCACCGGTGTTTACAGGTTGTCTGTGTTTTCAGCCGCTAAATTTGAAATCTTCACAACATATCCCTGGAGACATTCCACCGATAAATATTCCGGGGTTTGCACTGTAATACTAAACAGCGGAACCGAGGAAACATTTATGCTTGAAGCCGCCGACGATACTTTAACAGCAACATCTTACTGGTTTTGTTTGGAATTCGTCGCTGCAACGCCTCAATTGGTTACCGCGTAATTGAAAATCGCCAGCGATTTTTAAATAATATGTCAACGTTGAAATCTGAAACATTTCCAGATGCTCAACAATATCGATATAATCAAGTCCGTGAGTGGCAATCTGAGTTAAAAACTGTCATCGAAGTAACCAGTCAAAAAGTAAAAAAATACAAGCGACGCATAACAGTGTTAGACGTTATGGTTTATTCAGTATCCGCCGTTGTTGCATCCGCGGGAGTAATACTATCAGCGGTCACTCCAGTGACTGCAGTAGTCGCTGCCACGATCTCTGTTTCCGCTGCTACAGCAACAGCAGGAGTTTTCGGCATCATAGCAAAAAAAATATCCTCGTGTGCTAACACAAAATTACACGATTACACGACAAAATTAAATACAGCCACGACCGCATATCAGAAATTATCATCGCTGATATCATCATCGTTAGACGCGCAATCCAGCGACGCCACGTCGATATCAGATTCTGAATTCAAACTAATGTCAGATGTGTACAATGACTATTTGAAAACTAAACAAATAAATAATGTCACTGATGGCAACGCCACAGGAACTGCTTCAGCAAATAGTCACAAACACAACGCCGGTAAAAACAACGATGATCTCAGTGTCCTCGACGACACCAGAATTCAGCATTAATTTTCGAACTCCAATTGCCGTGAACGAAATCGCGTTGTCGAAGCTCAGTGCGTATCACAGCTGGCCTAATGTCAGAGCGGCATCATTTTCCGGTCAGCAGCCAAATAATTCGTTTGTGTTTTCGTGGAAAACCAAAGCCGACTCTGACGAATTCGACTGGGATACAATTACGCTACCCACTGGGAGTTATCAGATCGAAGAAATCAACACGGAGATACAACGCCAAATAAAACGAATCACCGGCAAGGAAGCCAAAATATCTATAGCCGCGCACGAACCAACGCTGTCTGCGGTCATTGAAATCTCAACACCGGGATACGCCGTGGATATTTACAACAGCTCAATCCGAACAGTATTAGGATGGCCACAACAACGACCCGACCCGGGTATAGTTATTGCTCGTCCTGAAAAATCAGATTTTATGTCCACGCGAGAAGAACAACATGGACTCGTTGATAATGTTTATTTAATTGTTGCACGTGCAGTACAAAGACGCGTAGAAATTTATAAACCAGACCACAAACATAAATTCTGGGCATTTTCTGCCCCCCATGAAGGAAGGGATTCCAACTTTCTTCTTTTCACATTTACAAACGTGACTGGGTTTTTTAACCAGATCAAAACCGATCACAGCACGTATTTGCAGTTATTACAAAAACTTTTTCATGATTATATTTCCAACATGACAAACCCGGAAATCACACGTAGAATTCGCGGCGATATTATTATCATTGTTGAGCAGCTAAACAAAATTGTATCCGCGATGGAAATTATAAACTTGAAAATAATTCAGGCGGTGCAGAATTATGAAGATCCTGTTTTCGGTGGACAACATGGACAGCAACTCCGAGCAGCATTTGCAGCTCATTATGGTATTTCCGTGGAGGATATTCCAGATTTTAAATTTCCCGGATATAACGCACCTGCGCTACGAAAATCAGTCCAGGATCTCATCGAGGAATCTTTCGAAGATATTTCTGCCACGTACGCGCGAATAAAACCACCGCCGGTTATTCTCAAGCACGACAACAGTACAGCATCCGATGGCAGACACGTATCTCCGGGGATCGTAAATATCACAGATGTGATCGCGGTTAATCTTGTATGTGACGTCATTGACGGCAGTTACAGCGCATCAGATACTACGACGGCCCAACAGGGGTTTATCCTGTATACGTTCACACCAAGAGACCCCCCTGGTTTTCTGATTGTGCAAGAACCAATCAATGTGGTCTATCTGCGGTGTAATAATCCGTGGTTGTCAACGATAAATTTTAAACTCGTCGACCAACGGGGGGGGGGTTGTTGGACCTGCGTGGCGAGACTGTGAGTATAAACCTGCTGGTGAAATCCTAATGGATTTTCGTCTTAAGACTTCTCATTTAAAAAAATTGCAGTTGTGTATAATGCGCGAGTATATCCATGTCCGAGTTCGCATACATGACAAACAAATTCTCAACGCGGCAGTAAAAACCGCATTTGATTTCCCGGAACAGTATTCGGATGTCGAAATAGTCGTTGACGACCACGGCAACGAAGACTTCTTGTTGACACGGCCGCAACAGGAACAGTTACAGAAGTATCACACGATCACAGTTTTTTGTGACCAAGAACACATCATGAACTATTCTCATTCGTGTATTGATGCTGAAACACTCAAGCAAATCTTAAAAATCTAAGGACTTCCTGAGAAATGCTTGCATATTTCCAGAAACGCTAGCGTTTCCATAGTAGAATTTCAAAGACAAAAAAAAAATAATACTTTTTTTTTACCCTTGTAAACTCACAATGGTGTTTCTGCGGAAATGTGAAACATTTCTCACGCTAGCGTTTTTACGTTAGACTTCCAGGGAAGTCTCTGACTTCTCAGAAATGCTTAATGTATCCAGAAGTCCTTGCATTTCTGGAAATGCTTGCATTTCAGAGCAATCGGAGATTGCCGCGTCTGAATTCTTTATTTGATTTTTTAGCAGTCGTACTCGGGAATTAATTAATTTTCGAGTCTCATACTCGTGTGATAGTGTGCGACGAATACTTTCAACTGCACGCGTCAGTGGAATAAATTCGGATATTTGTTCATTGGTGATCTCGGCAAGTGATCTATAAATGCAATTTTGCAGCATTTTAATGAACCTATATCAGGAAGGAAGAGTATTCTTCTTCGTTGATAGCTCATTCAAGGATTCAAAATCCGACATAATTGTTTCAGGGTCTGTTAAAATATTAAAACCTCGATGTTTCAATTTTTGAATTTCATCAATTACGATTCTTATGTTTTCGTAATTCATATTATTATACCTTTTTTTTTATCTAATATGGAAAAATGTAAACATTTTACACGTGTGAAATCAGAGATTTTTGAAATCAGAGATTTTTGAAATCAGAGATTTTCAATGTAGTTTTTGCATATCCGAGTTATCGTCAATGATAAGAGGGATATAACAAAATGTGATTTTTTGATTTAATTTTTTGGACAATGCTGTTTTGTGGATCCCAGCTGCGACATACCGTACAGCAGATCGACAAATATCGAAATACCTACCAGCGGCGCACATTGACTGGAATACAATTTCTTCACCTGTAATTGTGTTTGTGGATTTGATAGCTCTTCTTGCAACTGTTTTACAAC
This sequence comes from Sinohyriopsis cumingii, assembly GCA_028554795.2. Taxonomy (NCBI): domain Eukaryota; kingdom Metazoa; phylum Mollusca; class Bivalvia; order Unionida; family Unionidae; genus Sinohyriopsis; species Sinohyriopsis cumingii. Next base: position 139,569,946 of record CM068838.1, on the reverse strand, counting down.
GCCCTGTGTTACCCAGTAGGCAGTTCTTGCTCTGGGTGACCATGCGAAGATTGTCTACGGAGTTATCAAGGGTGTTACCGTTAATGTGATCAATGACAAACCCGGTCGGGATCACTCCATGGAAACATTCATAGACAAAACGATGACATGAATAGCCCTTTCTGTATACAGTAAATTGACGATAACCAACATTAGTTGTAAAACCAACTGGTTGTCTTCGCTTGCAGTGTCGTACTATGCCATCGCGTGATGCTTCATAATTTTTAATAGTTGGATGTGCAACAAATTCTTGTTCGGGAACAAATTCTTGTTCGGGGACGAATTTTTGATGCATTATATTACAGGCAAATTATTTGTCTAATTCATAATTTGTCTGAAAACTTATTTATGTAATCACGCTCCGAGAACGTGTTCGAGGCTGGATTTTTTTTATCGTAATAACGTTTTAGTTCTCGATAGCGTTTTCCCCCACACGCTGAACATAATTGCGTTTTTCCTCGTACTCCAATGCCGCATCTGATACACGGTATCGGTCCTAGACTCCCACCGCGGACCTGTTGAGCATGTTGTCCACAGTATTCGTGTCTGCATGGTTTGCTACACGGCGCTGATGAATTTAGTTTAATCCACTTGCATTGGTGCATATAATATATTTGTCTATTTAAATACTTGTCTTAATTATAATAATGAGTTTTGAAAGACTATCCAGAATAAAACCTGGAAATCTCCAATTTCCCCGAGGTCGATTCGATCTTGACCGGTTAACCGGTGATGTACGACGACGAGAACTCGCAGCGGTAATTGGTGTTATCAAGAACGCCAAAGAAGAGTTTCGTCGTGATGGTGCCGCACATGTGTGGTCTTCGTATAAAATCATTTCTGAAAATGCCATCATTGATGGTACCATCAACGATACAATCGCGTCGAACATAATTGGGTATCTCGATGATAAAAAATATTTCATTCAGATAAAATTTATCGTTGGCGTCGACGACACGGAAACAGGTGAAACAACGTGGATTATCAGAGACAAACTAGACCCTATTCTTGATGCCCGACGGGGAAAAACCGTCGTCGTAACCAAAGACTCAAACCCGGGAGTACTTGTTGGGATTGATATACCATATTATGCCAGAGCGTATCCTGTGACCGCAGTCATTTATGGAATTTATCCGATGAAGAAACCACGCGTTGATAAACTCGCCCCGATGAAGATGTCAGAGTCATTGATAAAATCCACAGGGTTGAATTGTGTAGCCGAGCGAGTAATGGAACATTTTAAAAATGCCGCGCGAGGAAACGGCCTAACACCGCTAAGACAGACTAAAATAGCAGCGTGGGCGGCAAAAGTAGTGGATGAAGGAGCGTCAATAAATGATGTTGCCGAGCTCGAACGATTACTAAAATTTCCTATAACGGTTTCATCGTTGACCGGTGAGGTAATGTACAAGAGTAAATATGATTCCCGTGGAGCACCAATAACTATTATCGATCATAACAGTCACGCCTGGACTGACTCGGTTAGGATATTTCCTCGAGATCGTGTTGTAAAGTATTATCCGGAATTGGAAAATGCTAGTGGTTCCACGAGCGGAAATGCAAGCATTTCTATGTTTGATTTTATTTATCATATAAGTAAAACCGATCCAGTGTCGGTGTGGTTATTCCGAAGTGACCTCGAGGGAGAGTTTGATCAGTTTGTGAAACCTAACGGGGAGGTATACAGAACGGCGGCATTACATCACGAAATGAAAAAACTCGCAGAAAAATATCATGCGACGAACACTGATACGTTACTGACGCAGTGTTTTACTGTCCCGGGTGTTGTCACGCATATAGCCCGAGAACGAAATTCATGGAGACCAACCCCGAAAAGTTTTCTCGAGGATATTCAACAGAGCTGTATCGAATACGGGCACGGTGGTTTGTGGAATACCCAGTATGATCACCGCGATATGATATCCGTGGATATGACGGCGTGTTATCCAGGAAGTTTTCTTGGGCGGGGGGAATGTAGTGAGTATTTTGCGCGGTTTGGTCATATTACAAGCTCGATGACAAGAGTAGCTGTTGACGGACCATTACCTGATTTTGACCTGACCGGGGTTGCTTGTGTGTCGTCGTTTAAACTCGCTACGGGTTTACATCCTGTGTGTTATGCTTGGTTTGGTAAACATTTCGTTGAGAAGCGATGGGCACCAATAGTGTTATTGCGATACATGCTTGACAGTCGAATACTGCTGTCGCTGACGGTCAGTACCGCGATTATATGCTATGATCGTCAAACTGAAGTTTGGTTGCCAACTCCGCAAGTCACCGTAGAAATTGAAAATTTCCGAGAATATCCAGAATCGTTTATCGACACTATCATCGAAAGAGCTCCTGGAAATAAAATTTCCCAAACTGATGAAAGCACAGCAAAAGATCTAGGACGAAGAATAATAGGAAAATTTACTCAAGGTGGAGCGTATGATCATAAACTACATCATAGTCGATTAATCATGGACGAGGCCGAATTGGATCTTATTGTCGCTGATGCCGCCACGAATAATACGTTTTGTACCCGCGAAGATGTGTTTTTGTCAAACGGGGAAAAATTAGGAACTGTTTTTAGTTATATCGACGGAGAATCATCTCAGTACACACATTTGAGATCTTCGATGCTAGCTTATGTATCAATAAACCTATTGTCGATGATTAATAGGTTTCCCGTTGACGCAGTGAGAGTTGCAACGGATTCATTCTATATCGATAAAAAACACTTAGCGGCGTTGAATAAGGTTATACCGAATGATCCATCGTGGGGTTCATGGAGAATAAAAAATGAAATGTTGCATGGATATTGTGAATCAGCTGATGTTGAAATCGAGGATGAATATCGCGGCGCAGAAATATCTGGGAAATTTTCAATTTCTACGACAACTTCGCTGCCGCCGGTGCACGATCCTGTTGTGAGACATAGAACAGTTTATCTCAACGGGGCTGGTGGTTCCGGTAAGACAACTCGCGCGATAGAATTATTTAGAAACTCTGACATGATTGTGCTAACACCCACACATAGACTTGCCAGGGAGATGCGACAACGGGATGTTAACGCGTGTACGTATCACAGTTTTTTCAAATACAGCGGCGGCACGTGGACTCCTACGCGAATGGGAACGAAGTATATCCCTGGAATAATAATCTGGGATGAGATAGACACTGTGCCGTTGGATACATTAAAACAGTTTCTGGATTGGTTGCTAAAGAAAAATACCGCAGTTGTTATGTGCGGCGATCATGGTCAACCACCGCCATTTACAGGTGAATCTCCACACACGTGGCTGAAAACTTTTGTAGATTATTATGAGGAAATAACTAACGATGTTAGAGCACTCGATGAAACGCTGAAAGAGTTTAAGGCGTTGATCAGGCTACAAACCAATAAAGTCCAGTGTGAGATAATGCGTGAAATAATTCCAGAGACGGAGCTGAGCGACTTTTGGGAAACGTGGAAACCAGGTGATTTAATTGTGGCAAGTAGAAAGATAGTCAGGGACACACTTCAGCAGCGGTTATTTCAGTTACATCAGAAGAAATTTCCCATGCTGGCAGTGCCGTTGTGTTATAGACCAGCTGATACGCGATTGCAGAATACCGACGTTGATATTCCAGGGCGCCTGACTGCGTCGGGTCCGGAAAAACAGAATTTAGTATTAAATGATATTGTCACAGTTGATATTGATGCTGTTGAACAGGCACTGAAAATGAGCAAATCCCCGTGGACGCTAGGATACGCTATGACCATCCACAGTTCGCAGGGACTAACTATTTCAGATACAACAGTTTGGATCGTTGATGATCGCATCGAGTGGTCAAATTTAGTTTATTTAGCCGTGTCAAGAGTAAGAAGGATAGGTCAGTTACGAAGAATTGTATTAGATGATGTTATCAACGACAGCATCAACAGATCAATCGCTGATGATACAATAAGAAAGAAATTAGCCGGTTACAAACAGAGCGACAAAAAAAATGGCAACGAGTTTGATCTCGACGAAACATTTATTATACAATTACAACAACAGCAGAATAATCACTGCGCGAGTTGTAATTGTTTATTGCTGTGGCAGTATTCGAAAAATAATCCAAGGCAATTTACCGTAGATAGAATAGATAGTAATCGCGGTCATACGCGTGAAAATGTGATGTTGACCTGTCTTGAGTGTAATCGACGCAGAGGTGCTGCTGCAGTTATTTAAGTGATCGAGGTGGTAATTGTGTATCCGCGGGGATCACCTGAAGTTGCTCGCGTGTGAACCCACGCTGAGGAGCAGTTGAATCTAATCTGTAGATTGCGTTTCTCCCAGTTGATCTGGTTATGCTGGATATCTTGTGTGTGGTAACACTCCATATAGGATCAGTTGCCCTTTTTTTTCCTCCTTCGAGTTCGCCGGGTTCGTATAAATACCTAACGGTGACATTACCCAGTAGTGGGGACGCTAGCGTCGTTGGCTGCGTTGAAACACGCTCACTGACGCGGGGTATATATTTTTTTGTGATTGCATTTACAGGTCTCATGTTTGTTGTTCTGGTAATTTCATTATTCAGTGCGGCTATCACGTTTGGCAGTCTTGCAACCCATTCACGAGATCTCGTATCGTAAATGAATTCCCTCGCGTACTGGTATCCGAATAATCTCTCAGCGAGTGTTCTATTAAATCGCTCAACAATTGCCTGATCCCGATGAATTTCAGTATGTCCTCGTCGTATGGTAACGTTATGCTGCTTTGTCAGTGATGACACCGCGCCCTGAAATTCTTTACCAGGATCAACTTGTAATAATCGTGGCCAGTTTAGAGGTCCTCGCTGATAAATTCGCGAAAACGCAGAGGCGACTTCGGACGCTGTTTTAGTCGCTAACGGTTCTGCTTCTTTGTATCTACTAGCAACATCAACTACTGTTAGCGCGTATTTGTATATTTTTCTGCGGACAGTATCATGAGGCAGGAATAGTATGTCAGCCTGATGAACTTCATTGGGGGTACTAACATCAAAATGTGCAAAGTTGATTTGTCGAGGTGGTGGTAGGTAGATTTGCCATATTGCTTGTTTTGACAGCCATTTTTTGGCAACCTCGCGTGTTACTGATGCCGCGTTGGCGAGTTTATTAATTGCTGAGTTACCTCTCCAGTATCCGATTGGGGAATAATAAATCGCTTGCATTTTTATTTAATTATCCAGCGCCTAATGCTAATTTAGATTTCATCGCTGATCTTACTAACCAATTAGCGAGTGACTCCTTAAATGATTTATTTTTTATGGCGCTTAGTGCATGAATTAATTTCACATCCGCGATATGCCTGTCTTGTAGATCTTTACTTCGATAAGCAACATCATGCATGTGACACGCTGCGTCGATAGCGTTTATCGGATACTCTCCCGGTTTTGGTTTAGACTGTTCATCAAGTCTGATATCTAGTCGTGTCCCTGGACCGCAGTAATTGTATCCTGGGAGATGCTTTTCTCCGGGATATTTAGCCCAAGGGGTACCTGGAAGTCGTCCGAGGGTTGCTGCGATGTCACCTCCGCTGACTTTGTCAGGCTTTTTTTTTGAAATCTAAATTTTTTTGTGCCACATTGCGCACACTTACCAGAAAGTGCTTGTCTGTTATTTTTTGTTGTAATGGTTGTTATGTCGTTTGTAGGGGTTCGTGCCTTACACTTCACACAATATAGATCCATAATTATTATTCCTTATATACAAATGGAGATCACTGATTTTTCTGCGACGCGAAGGAAAGAACCAGTCAAGCATAATTCAGTGCTACCAAACTCTATTAGGATGATCATCATAGGACCGTCAGGATCAGGTAAAACACAGCTGTTGCTGAACATGATAATGAAGTGGATGAAATGGGACAAACTATACTTGATAGCTCCGTCTGTGGATGATCAACGTTGTTATGATGTTATAAAAGATTTTAATGAGAGTGCAAAAGCGCTGAGTGAAGACGGCGAGGATGTTGTTGAATTTATAACTGATATTGAAGAAGCTCCGTCCGTGGAAGACCTTAACGGGGAAATAAATAACCTAGTAGTGTATGATGATGTGATGCTGGACAAGCAAAAAAATCCTGCAAGAATATTTTCACGAGGTCGTCATAAAAACACCGATGTCATTTATGTTACTCAACGTTACGCACAAATACCAAAAGTAATCAGGGATAACTGTAATCTTCTTGCTGTGTTTAATGGAGTTGATGTTCATACACTGAGAAATATTCATCAAACCTGGTGTAGCGGCGATATGGATATTAATAAGTTTAAGAATTTCTTTAGTCGCGCTCAAAGAAACCAGCACGGATTTGTGACAATAAATTTACACGACCCGCGTACACGATACCGCGTTGGCCTTGATACACTATTTGCGACATAAAAATGTTTTTCCTGGCGCGTTAACGCGCTCAACTTGGAAACTCATTTCGTAGAGCAGCAGAGGGGGCGCAAACTACACCTGATTTTTCAATGATACCTCACCGTGGAAATTATGTCGGATACGAGTCGGATTTATTGAAGTAACTCGCGTTATATCAGCGGAAATACAAAGCATTTCTGGAAATGCGAAGCATTTCTCAAGGACATTTTTTTTTGTCCTGTATTCTGAATAGAAGGGTTTATTTCGTCGAAATAAGCCCTCTATCGAGGAATAGTTTCCTGGAGGGGTTTATTGTAAAAATAGTTTCGGTCTGTTCGCCCCCTCTGCTGCTTGTGAGCTTATATCTTTTCAGGTAAAATGGGATGACTAACAAACTCAGTTTGTTAAAGGTGATATGAGACTTTAGCACCTTCTTCCAGAGCAAGATGATAGTTTGAATGGATGGTACAAAGGTACTAAATCCAATATCACCCTTGTACCTGAAACAATATGCTCCACTCAGCTAATTGTCAGGGAGTTATTATTAGGGTCAATGATCTGGGATTGAAATATTAAACTACAATACTTTAGTTAATTAACATAACATCAGAAAAAAATATTGAATGGCTTGGCTCATTACCAGATTACTAGCAAATTTCTCTCTGTGGATATCAAACAAATGTACCTGGAAAACGAAATGACATTTGCATTTAATGTTATAAGAAGCAACAAATCCACACTATTTAGGAACTTGAGGTCGTTGAAAAATATTTCAAGATTAAAATGAATATCAAGGTCTGCAGGACTTCTATTCTTGCATATGTACAAATACTATGATTTCAACAATCGTTAAATTCCTTTTAGATATGTAGAGAGTTGTGGTGTTTTCATAACTTTGTAAAATTCCTTTCTTATAGTTGTTGTAGTCTTACCAAAAATATAAACGAATTTAAAATGCACATGAATTTATAGTTTTGCGCATGAATGTCTATTTGGGTTTTTGTCGTTGCTTATTGTCCCGTGTGATAACCTTTCGTGATCAAAATTTCCCTCTGCTGTACTTCCATCTTGATCAAAACATTTGTTCGTTACCTTGTGATTGTCTTTTGATGATGTCTATTCATAATGTATTTAATCTAAATAGCTATTTTCTCAAATATTTTGAAATATCTTGAGGGGCAATGTAAATTTCATGTGTCTTTTTAGCAGATGCAAAATAAAACGATCATAATAAAATATAGTTCAAAATCTGCCTGGCAATACAGAGATCATAATAAGACATAGTTCAAAACCTGCCTGTCAATACAGAGATCATAATAAGATATAGTTCAAAATCTGTCTGGCAATACAGAGATCATAATAAGATATAGTTCAAAATCTGCCTGTCAATATAGAGATCATAATAAGATATAGTTCAAAATCTGTCTGGCAATACAGAGATCATAATAAGATATAGTTCAAAATCTGACTTGCAATACAGAGATCATAAGGAGATTCTGTTAGACTATTCCAGACAATGCAGCGATCATATTGGATTATACATGATCCTTAGCAGGAACTTTCAATATTAGTTTTCATAAAGATGTTTCAAGAGGATTGCAGAAATTGGTCAGATTATTAGATTAATACTTTTAGGCTGTGTTCAAGCTGAAGCGAACAATGCTACGCTTCGCAAGAATAAAGCAGAACAAAAAACGACAATCAAAACACCCAGAAAATGAACACAAACACACGAACACATTTATGTATAACAACCATTAAAAGTTAAAAAGTGGAGAAAGATCTGATGTATGTGTCAAGAAAAGAAAAATACAAAGATATAGTAACAGATTGGGGGATATGGGCTAACTTGTATAAAATTAATTACATTTCACGTGCTAAGACTAAAGTCACAGAGGTACTCATCCGTGAATTGCTCTTTGCCGACGATGCAGCCTTGACATCACACACGGAAGATGGACCTCAGCAGCTGGTATGCTGCCTCTCCCATGCATGTAAGGAATTTGGACTGACCATCAGTTTGAAGAAAACAAATGTCATGGCACAGGACACAGACTCCCCTCCCTCTGTCTCCATCGATGGGTACAATTTGGAAGTTGTCGAGAACTTCACATACCTCGGGTCTAACATCTCCAGCTCATTCTCCATTGATTCTGAGGTGGGCGGCAGGATTGCCAAGGCAGCAGCAGTGATGGCCAGACTTAACCAGAGGGTCTGGAACAACCCCAACCTCACAGAGAAGACCATACTGCGTGTCTACCAAGCGTGCGTGCTCAGCTCACTTCTCTACAGCAGCGAAACATGGACCACCTATGCAAGACACGAGAGGAAACTCAACAGCTTCCACCTGAGATGTCTGCTTCGCATTCTGCACATCCAGTGGCAGGACAAAGTACCCAACACAGAGGTTCTAGAACGCGCCAACATGAACAGCATGTTCTCCATACTCAGCGAGAGGCGCCTTCGCTGGCTCGGCCATGTCAAGAGAATGGACCCAGGTCGCATTCCCAAGGACCTGTTATATGGGGAGTTAGCAGAAGGTGCACGACCAACTGGACGACCACATCTGCGCTACAAAGATGTTTGCAAGAAGGATATGAAGACAGCAAACATCAATGTCAACGACTGGGAGAGCTGTGCAAACAACCGTTCCAGCTGGCGTCTAGCTGTCAGGCAGGGAGTTCAAAACGCAGAGGAAAAGAGAAGAATAAAGCAAGCTGAAAAGAGAGCTAAAAAGAAGGATAAGCAAAAGCGTACTTTGGAGCTATGCCATCGTCTCTCGTAGACGGACGGGTGCCAAGAGACATTTCACAACAGTGTGATATATATATTATGTCTTTAGGGATGGTACAAGAGATATATATGATGTAATCTACATCAGCCACAAAGTTGTTGAAATTATAGCAGTTGTATGTGATCCATTGTTTCAGAAGTTACATCTGAAATCACTAACTGTTTGCTGACAAAGAATCAAACTAACATATGTCAAAAAACTTAAAGAGAAGAAAATGCAACAATGAAAGGGAACTTGCCTCTAAAAAAGAAAACGGGACTTCCAGCTCCTGATGCAAGCGAAGCATGAGAAGAACACTGATGAGGATTAAGCATCTTTTATATTGAGATCGTTCGTGTCTTGAAAGAGGAGTTTTGTATTGATTTTAGTATTGTTTATTATTGCAATATAATGATCAGAATGTTAATATGATTATGGAAATATGAAACGTTTAAGGGTCGAAGCATGGTCATTTCTCCATCATAAGAATATTGATGCATATTATGTTTGTTTTTTTGTTAGCGGAGATACATTGGTGCGTTCATTTTATTAAGTTGCCGAATAAGAAAATGCATGCATATTGTCGAAAACCAAAACTTGGGGAAAAACTACCATCCGGAAAATTTTATACTAACACTCAACAAATGAGAAAACATGTTTCCAGCTGTATTTCATTGATTTTATTTTTGCTACATATTCTGACGCAATGGAACATTCATTCATGTGACACAAGGGACTGTTTCCTTCATAAATGCCTAAATATATTTAACCACAGACTGATCTTAACGTGCAAACTAGCCATTAAGCAGTATGTCTGATATTATTTGTCAAGGTATTGTAGTGACAAAAGGTGTTGTATGTTGTTTTTTTGTAATGCTTTTTTAACTGTAGCCTTTTGAATCCAGAGATGGGATAAAAAGGATGCTAATATAAAGTGTCTCCAGTTACCTGCCAGATTTGCAAATTTTATTAAAGGTAAAATGTCCTAACTGTAGATATTTTTGTACAAGCAATGAAAATAAAACAGAGAAGAAGTGAAATCGCAATTCACTTTAAGTAGGCAGTAGAAACTTATTTCACCACTGAATCAAACAGAAAGTATTTCTTTTACGAAAATATTACAAACTAATAAAACTAGAATTTATACATATTTTATAATTATCTCAAACATTCGAGGTCAAATACCTGAAAATGTGACAACATTCATTTTGCACCGTTCACCATTTAACTCTGTATTTAGGTCACTGGAATAGTCTCAACAATTTTGTATTCTATTATGTGATTTGTCAACGTGTTTCATCGGTTCTGTCACAGAGGCTTAGTATTGGAACTGAACGAGCACGACGTTTCAGGTAAACTTCTGAAATGGTTTTTAAACTATTGAAGTAATTGAAAATAAATGGTCTTTTCTCTTGATGCTTATTCATGAGAAACGACAATAACTGCTGCTCTACCACAATTATCCATTCTTCGACTTCTGTTGCTTCTAATTTACATATACGATATAGCCGATGGTATGAATTCTCTTACCCGTCTCTTTGCAGACGATTCATCTCTGCTTTATTGATTCCCCTACTGGGCGGAAATATAACTGCGCGTGAACGACGATCTAGTAAAGCTATATCAATGACCCAACTTTTATCAAGTGAAAAACACAACTATAAAGCAAATAAAGAGTGGTTACGTTTGTTTACTCACGAGAGATGAACAAATATGTCTGAACTTGTTTTTGAAAATACTGATCTGAAGTTCTTGTATTTTCGTCGTAATCTTTGAGTGCTACTTTTATTAATTATTAAATGGACTTATTATATTGATAACATTTCAAAACCAGCATTATCTCAAGCGCAAATCTTCAAAAACGTAAACACAAACGTAGCAGGCAAACTCGTATGTAAGCTGCATATAACTTATATCATACTCATTTCGGAATAAGCCTTTGTAATCTTAGATGGATGTTTGTCTACGGCCTGAGGAAAACGTTAAAAATGACAGCTTGAAGCGGGAAGAATAATTTTTGCATGACTTCAGAAATGCACCAGTGGACAATCTCTTTATTTTGAAACTGGGTTGGAATGTCAGCAATCTAGACGATAGAGACAAAACGTAATGACAATCTAAAATATTAAAAAGAAGCGAATTCCCGACTATGTGATTAAAATACTGCGTCCCATGTGCCCGAAGAAGCAAATTAAAATCTTAGACGTTCCATTAATAGTCATTTGCAATTTCAGGCTAGATTCTGATAACTCCTCTTTAATGCCCCCAATAGTGACCTCGTGGAATAATTCCGAACATGGAATGTCTTACCATGCTTTGAAATTTTTTTATGTCCTGTATTTTCTACCAGACTAAAATATGATTTACATATCAACTTATCATTATGGTTGTTGGGTCTACCAGCCAGATATATTTTATTCACATATCAACTTATCATTATGGTCGTTGGGTCAACCAGACTGAAATACGATTTACATGTCAACATATATTTCTCTGTTTTATTTACTCTAACGTGGTGTAGCACGTTTCAACAATTTACATAAGGGTTTAAAGATATTTTGAACATAAATGTTCAACTTTTTTCCAAATTTCATCTAGTTTGATCTATCAAATCAATGTTCATATCTATCTAAAACGTACTTGATTGCCTGTATACATGAACACTTAATGTCGTTAGCACAAGTTCCACTGCATAAAAAACACACGCATCGTCGATAGTATAGTTAAATTTTTCGTATCAGTTCAGGCTCTATTTTCGTAACCCATTTATGCAGTTTTATTTAGAAGTTCTTCTTGCAGCTTTTCCATACGCAATGTTAAATATTATTTCCTGTCAAATATCCACTTTGCACTTTCATTTATTCCTTGTTCAAATTCGCATTCGAAAAATCGAATAAAGTTCAATGATATTGCCCATTTCACGTATATTGAACTATAGCGACCTTATTCTTAAGTAAATTTGTCTATTATTAACTACCTCTCCCTCCAGAGTTGGATCTTTTCGTAAGTCCAATAGAATGCACATGTGTCGAACAATATGGAAGAATGAGTAGTTTTGGTTAAACAAGATTATATACCCCTTTACTTGACCAAAGTCGCAATTACTATTTTTTGAAAATACTATGTCACTTAATGGAATTTTCCATTCTAGAAGACTCTGAGGCCAGAATCAAGACTGTACCTTTAAATAAAATTAATGTAAACATCTTTGCAATAATACTGATCTGAATGTTTAATCCACACATGTGTTTTCGAGGTTCAGTCTGGGGCAGATCTAGAATTAAGTAAGAAAAGAAAACAACAAAAAATAAACTACAACAACATCCCTCCTCCGTGATATCTTGCTGTTACCTAATCTCGCAAGAAACCCAAACAATGGTATTTGCATCCTAGCAATAGCTCGTGAGATTTATCTCTGGATGCGTGTCTTATATAGGAAGAGAAAGTATGATCTAAAAATGCACACATAGATACAAGGCCAATTACTATTTCTTGCAGGCTTTTGAAAGGAATGATTGGTTTGGGCTTTATGGAGAAATCGTCCTTTCAGGAGCAAGATGAGTGAGCTGCTTGAGGTTCCTTTGTTTGACCCGGTTAATAATTACATCATTAATTATAATATCATTACATTGTTAATGGACGATATGTCAGTCACTTAAGTATGGTGAAACATAGTTTGTGGGCTTTATATCTAATTGCAAAATGTGAATGGGGCAGTCTAGGTTGCGGGTACAGTCAAGGTATAAACTTGAATTTATAAAAAGAAAATAAAACAGTAACCACACTGTTGTGCTACGCACGATTTGCTCCGTTGTTTGGGATCATACAGAATGTAACATTAGAGATTTGTAACTCTACATTCCATAAACTGGCGTGGATTGGCATGTTTACAGGTAGAGTCTGGGGTCTAATTGAGAACTAAGCAATAAAAGTAAAGAAACGGTAATTCAAGAAATCTCCCACCAACCCACTTATCCCTCTCCATGATATCGTGCTGACAGTTAATTCGCAAGGTAACAACCCCAAACAATTCATTGTCACCCAATCAGTTGATCCAGCTTTGTACCTCAACATTTGTATGTCGCTATGAGAGTCCTCTCTTTTAAGAGTGATCGCTACAGCTCTACAGTTGTTATTATAGTACATGATAAATGTGATATTGTAGTAGAAAGAGGACATGAATGAAGTATTGCACGAAACATGAAATCAATCCAAACAAAAGACCCGTCTCTTGAAGGCACTCGAACTGATATCTGGCCTGTATAGGTGGCAGCTTGTATAGTAACTAGATAATTAAAAAAAAAAAATTGTCAAAGCCAGATCAAGAAGAAAAGTAGGTCATAACAACAAGTTACTGTTTTTATCGGTCTTATTATATGTGATAAATGTAAATGCGCACATAAAATTGCAAGACGAGACATGCAACAGTTAGTTACAAATTGTGATTCAAGCGACAAAGAGCGTCTAGCTTACATTGTCAAATCATACACGATTGCTGTGTATTTTGTCTATAACTAACTTCAATGAGAGAGAGAGAGAGAGAGAGAGAGAGAGAGAGAGAGCAAACTTTGACCCGGTAAACATCCGAATAACCAATAATTTTCCGTTACGTAACAAATAACCTTCTTTATCTATTCGTAAAGAAAATAGCGGTTCAAAGCTGATTTACTCCTTGAAGAATACATTACTGTGCGTTAAAACGGTCTCAACACATCGGTGACAGTAATAACTAGTCTTTTACTACCACATAAGTTAACGTTAAAGTATCACGAATCTATAACAACTATTCACAACTCAGACTACACATTAGGCGAATTGTGACCAAATTATTAAAGTCACGCTTTATTTTTATTACATGTCACTACGTTTGACTTTCTTTAATCGTACAATAGTTGCCTTTTTTAAATTGAACATCATCTTAATTTCAAGGTTTTTCGACATTTTGAATCAGGAGAAAAAAAATTGATTCAGAGTAACATTTATGCCAATTTATAAAACAGTGCATCTAGAAGTGTCGCCCGTAAATTTTTCTGGTAACATCTTTGACGACAATTTGTAAGTATTGCAGTGAATGTCAGAGACATAGTTAAAGGCACGTACAACCAGATTGTTCGATTTAGTCTAATAATAGGTACACACTTGGTCCCAAAAATTAATTGCACATCGTTGATCAGTCGGTATTCAGATCACGTTGTAACAAATTTAAATTTACTGCATCCGAATCGGTATCATTTTGTACCGTGTTAAACACCATTCATACGGTCATAGTCTTTTGAAGGAAATGCTAATTTTCGAGATCACATTAACTCCACTCCCACTTCATCCCTATTTAATTCAGCGAAGTACCCAAGAATTCGCAACTGGTCCAAACGTTGCATATTGAGCTAAGGTGTAGTAGTTAACATTATCCGCAGAAGAAAGCGCAACCATTAGATTACATCGAAAATAATACAGTTATCATAAAAATCAAGCGTTATCATTAGATTGCAGTGAAAATGAGACAATTATAATACAAGGCAAGCTTTACAATCAGCGGTTCATTTTGATTACATGACACACACCTTAAGTAACGAAAATGTTCCATCGTGCGTGTGTGTGTGTGTGTGCGCGCGTGTGTGTGCGTGTGTGTGTGTGTGTGTGAGAGAGAGAGAGAGATAGAGTTGTGCACTTTTATAACCATTGTAATAATAATTTCTAAAGATATTAAACTAACAATTTTAAGTGAACATTGGGAGTCATGGGAGTGAACAGCAATGGTCGTTCACAACGGATAAATTATTTCAACCTAATGCAAACAAGAATGTTGTAAACGGCCCACTATACGCCCGCCAGGTCAAGCTACCTTGCAGACACCAATTATTTTATTTTAGTATCAATTACCTTAACGTTTGACCTATTCGCCCATATTAGAGTTTTCCTTATCTCGAATGTAAGTCATCCACGATGGTTGGTCCAAGTCAGTGATATAAGTAAAAATATCGTTCAGTTACTGTTTGTATTCTTAGAGTTATCATCACATTGTCCTTTGAACGTTTGACCCTAAACTCAAAGGCCTTTATTTTGTTACAACTCTATGATCTTAAACTAACAGCAAGGAGCGAAAACTAACATGTTTTGTAAAATTCAACAAACAACTTACTTAGAATAGAAACTGAAACTGTAAAAGAACTAAGCAGTATTGTGAATTAAATCCCAAAGAGTCATATACGTTCAATCACATTTGTAAACACACAGAGTTTCAAATGAATTCCGATGTTGTTCCGAATAAATTGTCAATGATGTGCCAATAGCTTCGAATGTGCAACGTGCCAACAGTCTTGATGTATCACAATGATAAAATCCATAATGTACTTGCATGAGTTCACTATAATACCAAAATAGTGATCTAGTCATAAAAGTATTAATGAACACTTTGTAATTCCAGTGAATAATTTAAATAACAAAATCTTCTCAAAATATTAACTGAAACACAATTTAAATTCATTCCTCTAATATGTAACAAAATTTTGAAGTAAAAGATATAAAGAAAGAAAGCTATGACGCAATAAAAGAACCAAGATGTAGATCAACTTCCTTTCTAAAGCATTTAATGTTGTCAACAAGATCACGAATATCCGATCGTCTTGGTGGCCTGGTGGTTAGAGCGTCCGCCTCGGAAGCGGGAGGTCGTGGGTTCGAACACCGGCCGAGTCATACCAAAGACTTTCAAAAATGGTACTAACAGTTTCCTCGCTTGGCGCTGAGCATTAAGAGGTTAGTGTTAGGACTGGTCGGCCTGGTGTCAGGATTTATAACGTGACTGGGTGTGACATCATGCTACATGTTTGCGGCAAAATGGCGCAGTGCTAGACATCACAATAAACTGCCACACTGCCGACATTGTAGCTATATGACTGAAAAATTGTTAAAGCTACGTTAAAAATCATAATCATACACACTCATGAATTTCCAAGTGAAAAGGTAATGTCTTAACCTCAGATACAAGTAATGTCCTTAAATCAGATACAAGTAAACACGTTTATCTCCATTAATAATGATCTGAATATTTAATTTGTAATTACAGAGAAAAAATAACATTATATTATGGTGTTTACAAAATAAATGTCAATAGTTAGGTAGGCCCTTAACTCGGTTACTGACCAAGGTTAATCAATCACACAATATAGATATGCATAACACACAATCATGGCGACAAGACAACAAAGAGTACAAATTAAACACACACAACAATTTCTTATCACAAATGCAAGCTATTTACAAAGTTTTATGAATTTGCATGATATGCAAAAAGTTAAGTTATTATGTAGAAACAGCTTTCTTTCTTTAGGTATATATATATTACTCGCAGACGAATGTATGACTACTATACTACGTTGCCTGCAACGTTAAAAATATTAAAATCGCGGTACATTGTATAGCTAATCGAATTGTGGTCAAAAATATAATTTATTTACAGCACATTAGGTCATTGTAAAAATAAAGTTCTGTTAAATCGCTATTTTTACGAACCATCTGATAATAGGATTCAGGATGAGGTGAACTTACGAAAAGAGGTGTGTGAATAGTGAATTTAATCATCTGTACTTGATGGTTAAAAAAATCCAATACTGGTTTTTCCCACGAAACAAAATATGTTCAGTGTGTTTTTAATAGCAAGTCTGATGTGCCTGAGTAAAATCTGCAATTCAATATATCAGCCAAATAATAACTTTGTAAAGCTAGCCCTTGTGTGATTACATCGTAATTCCAATTGTCTACTACAAGAACAGAAAAATAATATATCGCATTTCCTTTCGAACGAATGTATCAGAAAGGGTGAGTTCTGATTTTCTCACCCATGTGACAGAGAAATCTTGCTATTTTGCTAAACTTAGTTTTCTTATCTCAGTCTAGTCATCTCAGACATGTCGTCTCAGTCAAGGTGTCCATGCGCTCAGAACTACTTTAAAATAAAAGAAACCCTTGTTGTCATCTGCTTTGCCTGACGTAGTTGTTTTAAAATCAAACGACAACAACAACAAATATATAACAAAAACATAGGAACCTAAGGTCAATCCATCTTTGAGAACACACCATACAAAAACCTTTCGAGAGAGACAAAGACACACGTATACGATGTCGAGCTTTTTGGAATTATGCTAGTTTGTTTCACGCAGCATGGTCAGTTTTATCCTATATGCAGACCTGGCTCAGTACATTTTCGGGTCAACGTCATTAAAGGTATCTAAAGCTACCTAACTAGTTTTAAAAACTTCGTGTGAAACAAATCATATACTGTTAGCTACATTTAATGACGCTGACCTGAAAATTGACTGCTAAAGATAGGATAAAATTCTCAATGCTGTGTGAAATGAACTACGACCGAAAACACTGATCCATGCAAATAGACTATAGACCTATACACTTCATAGCCTTCCAACTCTCGTAACAACTACGGAAAACTTAGTAACAGCCAGAAAAGTGTTATATAAAACATACTTTATTCTAATTTTGTTAAACATCTCCATTGTGACCCAGTTGAACCAAAAATACCTACATTATTTAATGACAAATAATGCACTTACCAGCCAGAAGGAATCATTTATCCGTCAACACATTGATCCATAAGCAAATTTCACTGTATCACTTGCCACATTTCCAAGACAGAAAAATAAAATTTCAAAGAATCCGTTAACTTGAAAGTGTAGCACATGGTTATCCGCTATGGTCCGTATTTGGAGGGTCCTTTATACACGGGGAAAATTTTACAATCAATATTAAGGAAAACACAAGTATGTCACAGAGAGTTGCACTTCCTCCAAAGAAAAGGATATATATATATATATATATATATATATATATATATATATATATATATATATATATATATATATATATATATATATATATATATATATATATATATATATATATATACGATACAGTAGAACTACAGAAGAGCTGAATACCCGGTATCGTTTCAATATTTACAATATAACTTTTCAAAATTGGAACTGATAAAAATGAAACAGTTTCTTGTAATAATTATTAATTATATCACGTCGATTTTATATAACAAACATACATTAAATGCGATAATACCTCATTACTATGCCACATTTTATGTTGTTATGTTTCTTTGCTCACGCGTATAACGGTCACGTCACATCCCTCATTAACTAATTTGTATTAATGAACCACATGTAAACATTTGAACGTGAATTATATTACACTAGTGAAGAGTTCTTTTACTTTAAAGAAAAATATTGGGTGAGAAAAATAATCTACGTTGGGGTTTGGACCGAGACAATGAAATCCCAGTCGCGAGGTTACATTATATGTCTCCCCACTCGGCAAACCTCGTGGGGAGACAAATAATGTAACCCCATGACTTTGACTTCCTTATCTCTGTCCAAACCCCAACATAGATTCTATATGTAACGCGTTCGCTTTATGACGTGTTCTTGCAAGCAGATCGTCCTCACTCTCTTTCTGACGTGTTCTTGCAAGTAGGGGGTCCTCAGATATGTCACCGGTGCGGACATTTTTAATTTCATTGATTAAAAATCCTATTATGTGAAGAGATTAAGTGAATATGAATGTGGAAACTAAAGTATCGATTAACTAAAAGAGATTAAAAACTATTTTCAATTAGCAATATTATTGTAGATTATATATATTTCATTTACCTGGCCCCATTTTCACAAAACATGTCAAATTCATTTTCCTCAACTGAGACATTTTAACAGCTTTCCCTTTGCTTGGTTGGTAACAATAATTTTATCTGATAATATTCATTGTACACCATGATCAAAGTACACTAATAAAATTCTAATTTCTCCTTCAAGGAGCATTGCATTATTGATAAGGACATTTCGAGGATTTCCTCAGATTTAAGGAAATACCCAATTCTTGTTTTCAATATTAAATAGAAATCCGTATCTTAAATTAAAAAACTAAAAGTGATTTTACAATGTGTTTCTCTGACAAAGATATTGATATTGTCAGAAGAATCATAAGCAGGTAAAGAAACATTGTGATAATTTTAGTGAAATCTGGGTATGCTATTTGGTCCATTTACGTTTAGGATGACTATTAACTTTGTTGAGCTAGAACGTTGAGGTGTTTAGGTTTCTTGCTTGGCCTCACAGTTGAGAAATCAATCCACCGTAGACATAAATTGCTTTTATTTTTTATTTTTCAGATTTGCGAGGAAAGGTCGAGGTTGTTATTCATGGTCTCTCCATCATCTGGAATAACCTATGAATCTGAACTTGCGTGCCGGAATCCATGTAAATTCTTCGTAAAATCATCCCTCGGAATGGAATTATTATATTCATGGACAGGATCTCCCAAAGCGGACATTATTTTGGAAAAGACTACAACTAAACGTTTGCACTATTAATTTATTAAGTGTAATACTGGTTTTCGATACGAGAAGACCCCCACCCCTAACGAGAAAAAATAACCACCGGCAGTAGCTCATGTTAAGCATAGTATGATCTTCGATTCAGAAGCAAGAATGAAACTGAATAAAAATAGAATTTTCTTTTCAGCATAAATACCTGTTACATTTCATCGTGTGGTAATCTACCGGTCCAATCCAAGACGATAATACCTTTTGATGAACTAAAATAGATATTCATCATTATCATCCTCCTCGATAAAAGGACACCAGTGTCAATAGCATTATAAACAAGATATGCTACACAAGCGACCATATAATTCAACATTGTCAATCGGGGAAAAATCTGCAAAGAAAAAAGTTGCTCTGCCAGGGAATCAAACGTTATCGTGAGTTTGTTAACATACTATAGTTGACATGTTTCCAACAGGTTAAAGAGAATAGTCTACCAGAACTATATGTTATGAAGCATTTGTCTTGATTTCTAGATAGAAATGAGTGTGTGTGTGTGTGTGTGTGTGTGTGTGTGTGTGTGTGTGTGTGATTTAGATTTTTAACGTAACTTTAACAATTTTGGTCATATAGCTAAGATGTCTGCATTGTAGCAATTCATAGTGATGTCTAGCACTGGGGCATGATGCCGCAGACATGTAGCATGATGTCCCACCCAGTCACATTATCCTGATACCAGCCGATCAGTTTTAACACTAACCTCATAATGCTGAGAGGCAAGCGAGACAGCTGTTAGTACCATTTTTATAAGTCTTTGGTATGACTCAGCCGAAGTTCGAACCCGCGACCTCCCCCATCCGAGGTGGACTCTCAAATCACTTAGGCCACTGTGAGTGGTAGATAGAAACGAATAACTTATTTCACACTGCGTAGATTGTGCAATCAGAGGATACTATCGATTACTTTTCGTCCATGATTCCACATAACACGCATGGGGGTTGGGGGTTGGTGGGGCAAACCTTATGTTACTGCATTAGAATGCAAGACTGAGCATGTACCATGTTAATTTTAGATTCATACACCTATGTATGTATAACAAGGATAAATATACACTCATATACGAGACTCACTACGTCCGTTTATTGTTAATTGTTATAAATACATATCATTGTCGAAGCAGACGTACGAAGTCTCTGATATTGCCCGATGTTGTAATTGGGGTCAGTTACCCAATTCCACGAGATTTGTTATTATTGACCTATACAACCACTGAGTTTCTCAGTCCTGTACCTGTAATTTACTGAAGGCAATGTCAATAAAAAAAATCTTTTATTACACTCAAGTTTCAACGCGTACAATATGAAGTAAAATCTTAGTATTTTACTTTGCATGCATGCGCATCAATCGTGGACAAAATGTCACTTTGCATGCATGTACATCAGGGATGAATGATATGTCACTTTGCATGCATGTACATCAGGGATGAATGATATATCACTTTGCATGCATGTACATCAGGGATGAATGATATGTCACTTTGCATGCATGTACATCAGGGATGAATGATATGTCACTTTGCATGCATGTACATCAGGGATGAATGATATATCAATTTGCATGCATGTACATCAGGGATGAATGATGTATCACTTTGCATGCATGTACATCAGGGATGAATGATATATCACTTTGCATGCGTGTACATAAGCCATGGATATGTAACTTTGCATGCGTGTACATCAGGGATTTCATTTCTTAAAATGACAACCTTCTGAGAATTCAATAATTCTTTAAACTTTTATACAGTTGGTGTGACAGGGAATCGTTTCAGTAGTCGTTGCCTTTCTCTGTTCATCGAAATAGTTACATTAAAAGGGATAATGAAATTCATCACCCACGCAGTTTTGCACGCAAAGTGTGCACAATCATTCATGTCTACGCAAATTTTCACATCTTCCCTTCTTTGTGGGTATTTTTTTTTTTACGTGTTCAAACTTTTATTATACCTGTCTTATATTGTTTTGATAAGTTTTTCAACAAATAATGTTTAAATTTTAATTTCGTTTTAAAAATCCTATGTGTATAAGTTTTGTCGAGTTAGTAGTGGATAATTCCAATGTTTGTGTAAATTGATCATGAAGTCTTTCCTTGAAGATTGTATCTAGCCAGGATTTATTTGGAATATTTGGATTAATGCAAAATAAATTGAAACCCAGTTTCCGATAAAATATTATGAATGGCCTATATTATTATCACTATTACAACCCTTCAATAGTCCCAAATACATCATATAAGATACGTTTTTTGTTTACCATTAACGAGAGTAACCCAAGAGCCAACCATTCTCTTTTACATTTGTACCAAACTCAACATATAGCATAAACATGATTGTGGATTGTTTTTAAACTGTTTGCACGTGCTTAAAAACGTCTAAATGATTCCGTTACATCATATCTCATTTTTCAAAACGTCAGATCTCAATTGCGTACGTAAGAATTGAAACTATTGTCATTGCGAAAAAGCTTAAGATAACAGTCAACAGACAAATTAATTAAAATTTAATGATTTTTTTTAAAGAAGGTACATATGTTTCCTGGCTTGTCTTATTAGGTTCTTAATTTCCAATAAAGATCTACCATTTTTTGGCGTGAACCAGTGTACTCCAAATGTCCTAATTTTAAACTTCACATTTTGTTTATTTTTACATTTCCCCAAAACGATAACTTTCATTTTGCTTGTGTTAATTGTAAATTTATATTTTTGCAGTAATTACAAAGTACGTCATGGTTATCTTGCATTTCGATTGGATTATCCGAATGTACGACGTTATCGTCTGCACAGAGTGGAATAAATAGTTCTAGATGTCTTAATATATCTTCACCCAGTAAATCAACTGCAGTGTGTGTGTGTGTGTGTGTGTGTGTGTGTGATTTGGATTTTTAACGTAGCTGTAATAATTTTTCTGTCATATCGCTACGATGTCTGCAGTGTGGCAGTTTTTAGTGATGTATAGCACTGGGGCATCATGTCGCAGACATGTAGCGTGATGTCCCACCCAGTCACATATTCCTGACACCAGGCCGACCTGTCCTAACACTAAATTCGTAATGCTGAGCGCCAAGCGAGGAAGCTTTTGTAAGTCTTTGGTATGACTCGGCCGGGGATCGAACCCACGACCTCCCGCCAACTGCAGTGTAATTGGGGGAATTAGAGCACAAAACTGACTTCTGATGTTATTTAGATACGTGGAAAATTATACAAGAGAAGGATTTTTAACTTGTATAACCCCTTGATTGCAAGTCAATATCTCTGATTTCTTCCCATTGTGGAAGATACGAACTTTTGCATCCATACACACGTTCATTGTCATCTTGAAATTTTACATTTATACCACTATTCATGAATTTTCTCCATAAGCTAACTCTTCATACCCTGACATTAAAAATTTACAAAATTGGAAAACAATATTTATATCGTCTATTTAAAAGTTCTATTAAGGAATA
Source organism: Sinohyriopsis cumingii (assembly GCA_028554795.2). NCBI lineage: Eukaryota > Metazoa > Mollusca > Bivalvia > Unionida > Unionidae > Sinohyriopsis > Sinohyriopsis cumingii. Next base: position 139,546,940 of record CM068838.1, on the reverse strand, counting down.
CAAGGACCATACTATTATCAGTTGTGGACTATCATTTACAAAACAACGTGCCGTATTCTTTTAGAGAAAGCAAAAGTCTATTGTCAAGACGAGCAGTAGATACCTTACTAATACAACGCTGTGGAGTAATAACCTGTAATTTGTAACATCTGATTTATCTTCCTTATTTTTATACATGGATTTGATCAGCCTTGTGCTCCAGCTTCATGGAACAACAAACATGAGCCATATACTGGTATACTGCCATGTTTACACAATGCACCCAACTGGGCGTGACGTCTCGAGAACCATATATAGCGGAAGCTCCATTCCCACCTCTCAGCTCCAGGGGACTGGGATTACACACTATAAGGATTAAATGCAAATACTGCTTTACATTTTCAAAAATCGTTACAGCGTATTGTAATGTAGTGTAACATTTGATTTTGTCTTGACACATACATCAGAAACCATGACCGAACATTTTACTCTCGATCATCCTACACGTGTTTAAATCAAATATAGTTTCTACTAAAACAAACCTTGTCTTAGGGGGTCACCTCTGTGAAAAGGACAAATACTCAGAAAAGACAATGCTTATAAACCCCCTTTTTCTAATTTCGCTTACATATTTAATCTTGATATGGAAGCAACCTGTCCACAAAGTACACAATGTGTCAGGATCTCTTGATGGACTTTTACTAATGGGGTTTCTTGAGTATCATCCTTTTCTGTGAGTTACTGTTCCTAGATGTGACCAAATGCACATCAGTGCTCACTCACAAATGATGCAGGTACCATTAACTAAGAGCGTCTGTGATCAACAGTTGAGATACAGTTAGCTTCGTTGAATACAATAGCAAAACAAAGTCAATTAAACGTAACAGACAGATGCAGAAAGATATACTACATGTAATTTTTGACCAGCTAAAACAAGTTTCATGTGCAATTTTGGTTGCTCCCTCAAAGCTATGAATTCGGTCCTTACTAGAGGCTGTAAATGTACAAGAATTTAAAGGCATGTAATTATTAATAAAAGAAAACAAAAGCATCTTTGCACAACCAGGAGAAAAGTACATGATTTCACACAATCAAGCTTAAGTTGGAACATTATTAGATGTTGGTATCTTGGGGATAAAAGTGGATTTTCAATCCATGTTAGTATATAGTAGATAAAAGCGGATACCCAATTAAAGTTACTATTTTGTGGATTGAGTTTTCAATGAATGAGGATTACCCTATTCAAATTCAAAGACTTTTATCTTCTCTTTTGACAAGATCCATGGTGTCTGTTTCCATGATCAATTATTACATCGGGGTGAAATAAAGCAAGTGTCTAGATAAATACGAGTGGGACAAAATCTTAATTTAATTAATTCAAAAGTATCGGATTCCAGCTGTAATTATCACACGAAGGAAACATCAGCATATGCACATGAAGGAAACTCCAGGACTCGCATTTTTGAAATTATATGAACATGAAACTCAACTTCACGTCAGATTAAATCAAGGTGAGGACTTTTAGTCATTCTACCCAAAATAAAGGTGAAGCTGTATGAATCAAAGGATTTATAATAATTATATTTGCCAATTAACAGGCAACATGTCAGTAATGTAGAAATTTTATCAATATTTGAATTAAGCTTGTTGAGCCTCGTTCTAAAAAAGAAAATCTTGCGAATGCGCGACCAGAAATTAAAGAAATCGATCAATTACCACTTAAATTCTATTCTGGAGCAGAACAGACGATTTATGACTTCTTCAGCGATCATAGCTAGCTGTGGGGACTTGAAGATCGCTTTGAGTTTGCTTCTGGCATAGATTTATACTTTTATAACGGTAAAGCTGTAAATGTACGAGATTACATTTCTTTACATACGACTTCCTCATTGGTTCTAAATATTACAAAGACCGTCAAATGTAAGAGTAAACGTGCCTGGTAGTATTGGATCGCAGAAAATAGAGCAAGAAAAATGTATAACTCTTTAAACCTCTGTTTTATCGCGAGAACCGAATGTCACATATCGGAGAACCTCAGCCAAGTATGTCACATTTGTTGGCAACTAAGATACAACGCGTGTTGTCAAATACACTCGCAAGTATTGTAACGTTAACTGGGTCTTGTTGGAACTAATTGATGGAGAAACGAAAAGATCGTGACAGGCATTCACAATTATCGAATCTTGTAGGGAGCTGTCTAACTCAATAAATGAGAGCATCCAGATAGAATTAGAGCTTTCTTGGGTTCGTGTTCCGGTTCACTGATGTCCTATTCATCCGTGAACACTCCTCTCTTTTCAACCCCTCCAAAAGACAACAGCAAAACCAAACAGTCCATTTCAGACGACATCTCTGTTTTAGGCATCACATTATCAGTAAGCTTCTTTTTTATGTTGATGGTACAATACTGAAACAATGCCAGAATGTTTGATTCAGTGAAAGATATAGTGTCGGGCAGTATGGTCAAGCAGCCATCAGTCGTACCAGCAATCGAACCCAAATAACTCAAGAGGCAATTACAATTTAAAATAACAGTGAAACAAACAGTTGAAATTAGGCTAAGAAAAGTGACAGCTAGCTAAAAAGGTAAACCAGAATCGACTGAAATAAATTAATTTCAATATTAACCTTAACTCCTTGTGAAAAGATTGGCAGGACAATGCACTAAAATAACATAAATAAGAAAACCAAAGCACATAGAAGACAGTAAAATAAAATAAAAGATAAAACAAAACATCACAAGTTCATTAATTGACTGAAACAGTTGTACATCGCTCCCTTAACATGTACTTCTTTGAAATTACTAATAAGAGGATGAAGAGAGCGTGCGGTATATTAGATCTAATGTTTTTTTTTTACACATCTCTAATTTTGGAATGGTTTTACTTTTCAAAGTAAAACAATATTTCTTTTAGGACTGGTTTTCTAAACTTCATATATACTACTTGACTCTAAAAGTGAATGGTGCACACGGCATGCACGAGTATATAGAACTGTGTGCTCTACAATATTTAACTATCTTTCTCATCTTCCATCAGAGAGAGGTAGATTATAATGCTTGGAGTGTATGATGCATGGTGTCTATTTTACCAATGAGACCAGGTCACTTTTCCGTTCAAAATGAATGCGTAGAAAATGAAGTTTGTTGGGGGTCGGGTGTACACAGAATCGTGCAAAACAAACGCTTTTAAACAAATTGCATGAATAAACGAAAATAAAAATAATTTACTTCAAAAAATTAATCTTACTGATATATTACAAAAACATGATTTTCAAATATATTGTAATTAGATATATTTATCTATCATACCTTATTGGGCAAAATACGCCGGAAACTTAGCTGCGTAAGAACAACCGTCACAGTGACCTGCTTTTCAATTTCAAGTGATTACATGTACGTTTTGTATATACATTCATGACATTTTATGACTGTGTTCACATTTGAAATTATGAGAAGCAGAAGGTAAATGTACATGTACTTGTCACGCTTCACTGAATATTACCATTCTTTCCATTTACTTGTGGCTCAGTTTCCTAGACTGTTGCAATACGACCATGAAATCTGATGTGTGTTCAAATTTATCACTTATATTAGCATTCGTTAAAAGTAAAGTGTGGTTTTAGTGACCTACGTTTCTTACCAAAGTGACTATGCTGTGGTTTGGGATTATGTACCACAGAAGCAAAATTTACATCTAAAATAATTCCTGTTGCTTCATTCTTAGCACATACCTTCACATTTTTGTCATTATTGTGTGCAAGAAGAGACACATCTCCAATCTGTACTGATTTCGTAAACGGAAAATACAGTAATAACTCTGTTTCGTCCAATATTACACTCAGAACATCTCTTGGTATTTGTTTTTGTTCTCTCTCTGTGCGTGTGCGTGTGTGTACGTGTGCACGCTAAGTAAACAAAGACAGACATCAAAAGTAGGATCATATCGTTGGGCGTATTAGGACCTGAAAAAATTCTTTCTACTGCTAGTTGCATCTTTAAAAAAAGACAGAAAAGAAAACAATACTCTCAGCTCTGACGGTTCAGTAGTCTGAAATTCTACTTTACAACTGCATTGTCTTTTCCTGTTGTCTAGAATGCCTTTATGTTCAGAGAGTCTTTGTAGCTTCAATACTTACCCTTCGGCACATTTTCCGTCATTGTTGATGGAAAATATCTGGTACACCCTCCAAAAAGAAGCACATGAAATAGGTAACTGTTGATCTTTGTGAGATTAACAAAAAGAATAAAATGAAATGGCTTCGACTGCCGTTATCTCGCCATAAATACCAGAGTAGACACACAAACACAAACACGATTAGGCCGAGGCCTCAATACCGATATACCACTTTAGATGAGATACCTACATGTACCTTTGATTTCAGCAGCAAAATTATTCATGATTGGTTTTATGTTTAGGCAGTTACTTTCTGAATGGTTAAGTACGTTATTTAAAACTGCATATAGTTTAAATGCATTTAGGTACATGCGATAATTTTTAAAATTGTTATTACTATTATTTACAAGGAACAGTGCGCGGAATACTAGCATATTGAGTGTACGTATGAAACCAACACATAAATAGTATACGTAGCAGTTTCCAAACAAGGTCAACGTATTTGCTATATTAGAAATTTTATGCACTAAATTGTAAATTGTATGCACTATGTTACAGTCCTTCGCAGTGTCACCTAGCCTGGATATCGTCAATTCAGTCTCAGACCTGGGTTATGTTACAATGTGGGGAGGATGAGTAACCTCCCCACCCGCTTATGGTGTTTGGTTATCGTTATCTAGGAAATGATCGACTACGGTGTTATAGCCCGGATCGAGTAATCAATCAAATAAAATATGAAATTATGGGAGGGAATAACAGAGATCTGAGCAGAGATTTATAATAGTGCAACACAAGCCCCACCACCTATGTAATATACAAAAATTTAATCAGTTACATAAACAAAATGAAATTGAACATGACATTTGAATGATTCATTTTCTCTGAGAAATAGAGTTACAAAATTTGTGCGAAATTCAATTAGCCGTTCTGTTACACATAAAACAAATTTCATCATAGGTCGGCATTGCCCCGCCTCTCCCCTCTTCGGGTCATCAGCCATTTTGGTTGTAGACTTTGTTTTCTTTTCACTGTGCAGAATAAGTATGGATATATATTTATCTTGTGTTTCCGAGCCCGAGCCCGCTTATCATCAGATAATTTCCTCTGTATCTTATCTGGTTTCGGTTCTCTCAAATTTCCAGACCACCTGTTCCATCGACGATTTTTTTTAAAAACGAAAAGTACTTTTTACTTATCAAGGACCCATCTTCCCCATTCGGCATAAAATCTCGGACCGGCTTATATGTGAGATTACTTTAAAATCCTAAATTTTGTCTGAGAAACCATTTCACCATCGTTTATCTTCGCAAGTCAGGATTATTTTGTCTAACCTCCAAAAAACAAAAAATGAACACTACCATCGAAGTCAGGATAATCCTCTCTAGACTGCCTTTATTAATAACTGTTCTGAAAAAATAAGATTTTATGACACCTGTTTCAAATGGTCCAAGATTTCCCGAGATGTTTGCTCTGGTTCGTCTAAATTCTGGCATTTTCCGCTAAATAACCTTACATTGACATACCTGTTGGACCGTTATCGAACTGATTCTATTCAGAATTGAATTCATGCACCAAACAGAGCATACCCCATCCTCACAAGCAGAAATTTATTGCGAGTCTAGCCCATACGTCACAACGACAGAATGTACTGCGAAATTATGTCTACAAAATCTGGCACTATTACAGGTTCATGATGACCTGTTCTCTAAACATTAAATATTACGTTTTAGATTTATCAGCTTTTCACACCGCTGTACTCTTTTGTTTATCAAATTTGTTTGATTGATCAGTAGTTATAACATAGCTGGATAAATGACATGTTACAGCCTTCTTTAGTCTATGTAATTTGTTTACACTTCTCCCACACCTGTATACCGATAACGAAAGATACACAACATGCAAGGTGCAGTGTCAGACTTCAGCATTAAGATCGGGTATGTTATCTTTTAAAAAGTCGCACAGATAGATGATACACAAGATATGTTGACCACTATATCATTCAAAGTGTGTCATCTAGAGCGCCTGGTTAAAAGCTATTTGCAAAATAAAGAGGCTTACTGCGTGTGAGTTGTGTATGTATCATGGGTGCCCGCACACAGGGACAGGCACTTTTATAAAACCTAATAATAAGGTTCTAAAAACCGATTATTTTATATTAAAATGTCAGAATATTGCCCCACCACTTCTCTCTCACTTACTGTGTTGGTTGTTAAGGCAGTCAACTAATCGACAAACAAAGAAAAATGGGGATGGACAATAAATAACTGCCTTTATAGTAAGTTTCCCCAACCCCACCTCATCTTTCCTCTCTCTCTCTCCCTCTCTCTCTCTCTCTCTCTCTCTCTCTCTCTCTCTCTCTCTCTCTGGACTTGTATCACCTGTGAATATATTTAAATGTTTGATATACTTCTTGTTTGGTTCGTCATTTTGCTTATTTTATAGTTTCCACTCGCCAGTTAGCGAGAGGCTGAATTCAATGTTCGAGTAGCTAGTATGACCCTACTGTGTTTTCTGTGTACTCTGCTTTCCACATTTAAACCGTAATTCATGCTTAAAACGTACTGTGTTTTATATAATCAATACGAATGAAAATAGAAGTTTAAAAAATAAAGGAAGTAACGTATCACTTTGATTGTGATTAGCCGCAAAGGTATGAACTATATTTTGTAGCGGAGACACTGGGCAGGGATGTACCGAGTTCAATCATTCCGTCAATGCACAGATGCCTGTTGTCAATCGTAATTGCTTTGGAAATGCAGACATGTGTAATTGTATGCGATATACATGAAATATATACGTAAGTTGCACGCTGTCATTGAAAGGAAACTCGGCAAGCTTCAAGCCCCCCACCCCCCTCTTCGATTTCACCTATAAACATGTTTTGGCCTGCATCCGTAAAATTTAACAGATGACCACTGTATGTTTGCACCCCCCCCCCCCAAAAAAAAGAAAAAAATAATTCTGCGGGCGCAATAGGTGTGTATGTGTGTAGTACAGCCAGATATCACGTATATTACGTAATAAATGAATCGTTATAAATTATTAACTCAAGAAACTGTCATTGCAATGTTCAGGGACAATCTGTTTTTGTGGACATATGTATTTATCTGAGCTAAAATAGGCAATTGATATTGTATTGTACGTACAATCGATCACGACATTAAGATAGTCTTGAGCTATTGCATTGTAATTATCTTGTTGCATGAAGACTAGGCAAGATTCAATGAGTGTTACATTTTTCATATACATTGGGTCATGCGTACAATGTACGTGGGAAACATCACGATGCCATGTAATGGGTTCTGCCGTAATGGCTATTTTCCAATCAACCCGGTCATTTGACGAACAGTCATATTGCAGTATTCCTGTAACCCGATTTCTATCAAACTGTCCATACTGAAATCGCAGCTGTGGTCGGTACTGATAATAGCGAAGATAATTCCGAGACGTTGCTGAAATACATACTATAAACTGAATTATTTGCTTCAAATACATTTATTTCCTTTCCTCTCTTCTTTCACCCCATATACTTCTCTAAACATTTAATTCGTCAACATTTATATCTTCGGTTATCATCAGTTTCAGGCATTTTCGCACGCCACGACATACAGAGGAAAGGTTAGGTCGGAGAAGAGGGTGTATTCCAGATTCTGATATGCAAGGAGATGTTTACGCTTGACGTAAATTAGATAAACTTGCTTGTAGTCTTCAAACATATTTCCTGATATGTTTTCTTAATTTGCCTCCTGAGTGATCAACAGCATGTAACCTGTTATGTAACCACAAATATATTTGATGAGATACACAGTGGTGTAAACAAGCACAACCCAGGATGTTATGATATTATACTTCTTGGCGATTTAAATGACAGAACGGCCTCAGAACCTGTTTTCATTATAATGGCGGCTTGTTCACGTAGAAAACCCTTCTGATTTTGATATTGATAATGATAATATGAGAATTTTTGTGGATTAAAGGTTAAAAAAATATTAGGTAATTATTTTGCTTGATTTGTCTAAAAGAACTGGATTTAAAATAGGTAATATTAGGATGTTTAGGGATCGTGAAATTGGTGAATATGCCGACACAGACCCTAGTGTACGTAGAGTTATATATTTATATTTTACTTTTTGATAGTACTTCGTTATTTTCAGAATGTTATGCCCACGATACGAAAACGCATTCTGATAATTCACCAATAGGGTTTGCTTTTAAATAAGTACTCATTACGTGAACGCCAAATTAATTAAAATGAACTACAAATGGGATCAGCAACATATTGCTGGATTCCTTCAAGATTAGAAAGTAACCAGGCCCAATTTAACAACTACACGGCAGATATTTCTGTTCATGATTCTAATAGTATTGATACAGCTGTGAGAGATTTTATGGATATCTTAAATGACCTTCAAAAACCGTACTTTAAAAAGTCATATAATGAAAGTGTTGGTAGTGTTTAGTCTTTACTTATTATAGGACCAGATCCAGTTAAGTATGGTTAGCAGTGGATGTGGGGATAGTTAAAAGCGTGATGTGGACCAATTACACTGGACAACAAATTTTTACAAAAGTCATGTTACTGAAATAAAATTAGTCAATTCTTATCAATTTTTATGTGCTGAACACGAATATGACAGTCAAATTGCAAAATTGGCTCTAGTTTTTTGTAATCTGCAAGAAATTAATGTTTACATAACGAAATGCATTCCAATAGTAAAAGGTCAACTGTAATAGCCTACCTATAAAAAATCAAGTCATTGACTACATCTTAGATTTCTTCGCCTGTCTCTTGTACAGCTGTTCGGGAGCATCTCTGAGGAGTGTCCAGCAGTAGTCAGCCAGCATTGTAGTGGACCATTTTCCCTGGTATCTTTGTTCCATTGTTGCGATATCTTGATGAAAACGTTCGCCGTGTTCATCACTAACAATACCACAGTTGCTAGGAAAGAAATCCAAATGGGAATGAAGGAAGTGAATCTTTAGAGACATATTGCAGCCAAGTTTCTTATACTTCATCAACATGTCTTCTACTAGTTCCTTATAGTTTTCTGCCCTAACATTTCCGAGGAAGTTTGTAGAAACTAGGCGAAAAGCATTCCATGCTTGTTTCGCGTCACCTTCCAGCAAGTTGTTGAACCGGTCATCTTTGAAAAGCTCTCGAATCTGAGGACCCACAAAAACTCCCTCTTTAATCTTTGCTTCGCTGAGTCGAGGGAATTTTTCATGCAGGTATCGGAATGCTGGCAAAGTCCGGTCAATGGCTTTCACGAAGTTCTTCATCAAACCTAGTTTGATGTGAAGGGGTGGTAGCAAGATTTTCTGAGCCTCAACCAGAGCTGGGTGTTGGATATTCTTCTCTCCAATGGCTACATTCTGCCTGTGAGTCCATTCCTTCCTCATGTAGTGCATTTCCCTTGCTCGGCTATCCCACTCGCATAAGAAACACATGTATTTTGTATATCCTTGCTGCAGTCCCATTAAAAGGGCAACTACCTTCAAATCACCACAGAGGTGCCAGCTGTACTTGTTATACTCAATGGAATTCAGTAGCTGCCTTAAGTTATCGTATGTCTCTTTCATGTGGACAGCATACGCTACTGGAATAGATGGAAGAATGTTTCCATTGTGCAAAAGCACAGCCTTGAGACTCAGTTTCGAAGAGTCCACAAATAGTCTCCATTCTTGTGGGTCATGAGTGATTTTTAAAGCATTCATGAGGCCCTCAATATCGGAACAGAATATCAGATTACTTTCCTTTCTGAAGGAAGGCTCCAATTGCTGGTGGCGCTTTCGATATGCAGTAATTGTGACATCTTCTTCTAGAAGATTCCATTATTGGAGTCTTGATCCTAGCAATTCTGCCTTGTTCTTTGATAAGTCCAAATCACGAATCAGGTCATTTAGTTCTTCCTGTGTTATTCTGTGTGGGGTTGATGATGCACCACAGTGAAAATCTGGATCACTGCATGCTGATGGACCAGGAGAAGAACAGGTCGACTCACCTTTGTCTTCGTCAGATGAATCAAGAGAATATTCTGCTGGAGGTTCTGGAATAGGAAGTCCCTCACCATGTGGAACTGGTCTCAATGCAGACGGAATGTTTGGGTAGACTATTCTCGACTTCTTTCGCTTCGTTATTCCGCCGGAAAGAGGAGGAACCAAGCAGAAGTAACAGTCATTTAGGTGGTTGCTTGGCTCTCTCCACACCATTGGGACTGCAAACGGCATTGATGACCTTTTGCAATTCAACCACTGTGAAAGCTGTGTTGTACATGTAGCACAGCATATATGCGGAGCCCAAGGCTTGTCTTGGTCACCAACCTTGCATCCGAAGTAAAGATGATATGCCTTCTTCACTTGAGAATTGATACTTTTCTTCTGGTTGGCAAATGTCACTTCCCCACAAATATAGCAAAAATTGTCCGCGGTATTAACACACTTTCGAGGCATTACTGTTCTTTATTGTACGTAAATGGATAAAATAATAAGTTTTATGTAACAGTAGCTTGAACTGTCTCGCACAACGTCTAAAATATTTTAAATGCTGAACCTATCTGATTGGGCTTTATATAGTACACTGCTTACGTCAGCTTCAGCAGCCGCCTGGCATTAGTATAATAGGCCTACACATGTATAGTACACTGCTGACGTCAACTTACTTCAGCAGCCGCATGGCATTAGTATTGCATTGCATCAGAAAATGATGCAATCAACTGTGGATGATGTGAGCATGATGGTATTATGCAATGTTACATCATTATTCCGGATGTTGCTGCAGTCCTACTGGAGAAATTTACACAGTGAAACATAGAAAATGAGGTATATGAATATCTTCAAAACGAGAGCCAATACAAATTTTTCACGGTTATATTCGTGTTCGGCACACCAAAATACTACAGATTAGGGCCTTTTCAAGTCAGTAATGATTTCACTGTTGACCAGTGTTATCAATCTACTGGAAAACTTGAAGAGAAACAGACATGTTATTTAAGTCTGACAAAAAGAAAATTTTTAAGAAATGTTTAATAAAGGCTAAGTTCCAGTTTAGAAGAAATTATCACAGGTAATTTCAATTTTCAAAATTTCTAATCCCAGAAAATTCTGGAATTTCTTTAAGAAATAAACAATAAAACTGTGACTTCTGATTAAAGTGTTTCACCTCCTACATTTTAGAACTTTGCAGAATCGAAACGAAATATTTTCAAATGAGGAAACAAATGATTTTATGCGATTTGTATATGAAAATGAGTTGATTCTGAGCGCATGAACGACCGTGTAATTACATAAATTTGAATTTCTGATTGGAGATTTTAGCGGGGTTTGCAAACTTTCATCTGTACATACATGGGCGGCGGGGGAGTGAGTGTGCAAGGAACATCGTTATTTGATATCGCACAGGTAAAATGTTTATTTAAATAAATATACATAATTGAGTATCGTTCTTGGAGATTGCAAGTTCAAACATGGTGTTTCACGGCAAAACAACTACGCTTAGGTGAAACTAGACAGAAGAGCGGTATGTGGAGAACAACCTGCATAAATGAGTATTGTGGTTTATTATATGCTCATTTTTTCCCCCGTTAACTTTACATTGTCAGAATCGTTCAGTATTACCCGATACTGAACTCGCGCGACAATACACATATAGCATTCACGTGCATAAAGGAACTACTTTCTTTGTAAACAAACAATGGACGCAGACGCCAGCACGTTTGATTTGTACACAAATCATGTACACTCGCGTAAGAGACTCTTTACGTTGTGGTTGTTTAAATTTATTTCTGAATGAACTAAAACAGATGTTTCGGTGACTGACACATACCAGCTGTTTTGGCACATTCCGCGTTGATACCTTGTTACGGATTTAGGCTAGCTACAGTATATAACAGACGCAAGATAAGGTCCTTACAAATAACATACAAGTGACAAGTCATATACTCTCTTCTTTAGTTGGTGATAAAAATGGCAAAATAAAATATACTTACAGTTTTACACCGTGAATTTCCTCAAAATGCATTTTCTTAATTCTGCAAATCGAATTACATGAGCCATGTCATAGGTTTTCAATCTGGATTACACATTTCGAAATTGTGCTATAATTTCGATGATAAGTGCAATTACATCCTCCTTACTGCACTCAAAATGAAATAAGCATTAAATTCCATAGCGTCTTTTTGATAATTGCAATTGAAAGACTTCATATTTTTCCCACATTATGATTTCAAACATTCAATGACAGAAACAGAAACAGATGCAGATGTCAACACGCTTCTACCTAGCTTCTTAAATCTCATGTATTTCATGTGGAATCGTCACATACAAACCCAGTCCATAATCACGAAATTTCCTAGAATCGAGAAAAATACCAAAATCTATTCATTCCAGATCAATGGAAAAGTTGTAGCAATGCCCATTCATTCACAATATGACTCCAAATTTCAATTTTAACTAGACAGGCTATTTTCCTTCGAAAGTTATGTCGAGCGCGCGACTAAGTTCAGTATAAATACATGCGGCACAGTTTAGAAGAAGATACAGGGTCTACACATGGCAGAAGTGTGATACTGGACATGGATATGTTATTACACGATATGCTCGCGTTGTGGTAGACACAGTGTAACAGGAGACATAAAGACAGTAGAAAAAGTTATCTGTGTACTACAAGCGAAACAAAACCCATTTATAAACAGGCATAACTTTTTTTTAACGTTTAATATATAGGCAATACAAAACCTTTTTAGAATAAGCGACCAATATCTTACACATGTTACAATATAAGTACAACATTTACTTTAGAGAAAGTGACAAACCTGTTACAAGGTTTAAGATAGCACATTATAATCTATCCCTTTATGCGCTTGAACGAGTTGCTTCGCAGAGGACAAATAACACAAATTGAAAATGATGACGCACTGGATGCAATGCTGTTTAGTTTAACTATTCAACCGGTTCCAGTCCTAAATGGTTGGTATGGTGGGTTGAGCAGACACCATGGCCAGTTTTATTTGCTGGACAGGATTGACGGTGGGTTAGATACCACAGCCGGTTTTGTCTCCTAGATTGTCGGGGACGACGTATTGAGCAGATGCCACTGCCAGTTTAGGCTCCTAGACAGTTGATACGACTTGTACATTAATCTGAACAACATACCTTTTTAAGGCATGATAATATTTGACCTCAAAAAGTAAGTTCTGGAGCCGATAAGCTGGGAAATAGATACCTGTCGGAACTCCAACACGTTCATTGAAAAAAATAGATGATCCCCATATTCAGGGCCATGTCAGTCTTGATCATACATTACTTAACAGAACCATTATCAGATTTTTATTTTTAAAATCGTATGCGCCTTAAATCAATTCGTATAGATTGTTAGGACTGTATGAAAAAAAGTTTATCACGGCACCAATTAATATAAAGAAAATACCGTTTTCAGCTGGCCTCCTGGGGGGCCAGCCGACCATTCCTCGCCTTGGACTACGCGTGCTCAGATAAGCCAACAGCGCATGCCAGTTTTCGTTCTTTAACGAGAAACCTGCACAAACGAGGCTCTCCTCGCAAAACCAACCAACCAAACAAAAAAAGTAACAGAAGCTGGCGACCGTACAATGCTTCACTCGCTAAAGTCAAGGCAAGTCAGCGGGAAACACACGTTTTTACGATGCTGTGGTCTCAAACTAAGTAGCAGAAAAGAGCGAAAACCAAGTTTATTAAAAGTCAACGAATAATTTATTATGACAGAATACAAAGTGAAAATTTAAAAAGATCTTAAAGTATTGTGAATTAAAAACCAAATAGTCCCAAACGTTCTATCACAAGTCGAAAAATATAGATTATTCTGAATGAGTTTCAGTGGTGTTCCGAATGAAATGCAATCTTGAATGTGCTAGTGTACCAATAGCCTGGACTAGTATTGATGTGCTAACAGTTTTTATGTATCACAATAATATATTCCAAATCGTCTCTACACGAATTTATAATAATGCCAAAATCGTGATTTAGTCCGGGAAAGATGAATGAACACTTTGTAATTCCCATGAAAATAAATGCTCTCAAATTAAAACTGAACACAACTACAAGACTGGTTTCACTTGAAAGGTTAAAATAAGATTAAATAATTCTAATGTAAACAAAATTAATATAAAACATATGACACAATAAGAGGATCAGGATGATAATCAACAGTTCATTTCTAGAACATTCTAAGTTATAAAAAGATTAGGTCTGTTTTTAAGATTTTAGTAAAGAACATGGCAAATATAATGTACACAATTAATTCCCGAAGGGTAAACCGATATATTGAACTCAAATCCAAGTAAATGCGTTTACCGAAAACTAATAATTATCTGAATATAAAATTTATAATGATACACAAAATGTAGCTATGTAATATGATGTTTCCAAAAAAAAAAAGACATTAGTAAGGTAGGCTCAAATCCCTACCCTCAATCATAGACAATGGTCAATCACACAATACAAATTAAATATACATAACACAGGTAAGTGATAAGAAAAGCATGGTCGTCCTCCTTGCATTATTCGCTGGTTTCAGTTAAATCTGAGGAATGGTAGGCTTTACTTTATGTAGTTTTTCCCTATATCGATTAAGTTAAAATGAACCTTTAAGGGGTTGCCTTTTACAGAGAGAAAATATTTCTTTGAAACGTTAATAAAAGGACAGGTATAATGCATTGGATGCTTACAAAAAGTGACACTTATGCCTTTTCTGTTCATCTCCCAATATATATTCATGTGAGATTTTGTTTTTACATTTTGGGTTGCCATTCCAACAAAATAATTATTTACCTTAAGAAAACATTCAACTATGTTTATAAATATATGCCACATTTTTGATATTGTGTATTAATATTGGAGAGGAGGCATGGTATTTCATATCAACACTACTTGTTTGCCTGTTAAATCCAAGAAATTTCCATCGAAGATATTTAATAGGCTAGGATTAAGTTAGTTTTGTTTTTAAAGAATTAATTAATTCATAACTTTTAGTAATGCTGTCATGTCACTTTGGGAGTGTTGGGTGTAGTCAGTTTAACATATACTCATCGTATTTCACACACACACACACACACACACGAGAGACACACACAAACACACATATTTAAATAAATTATAACTCAACTGGACACGCCAGTCCTAAATGTTGTGTTTCCTTTTGTTGCCTATAGGAATTGATTTATTTTAATAGCTTTCAGTTCATCTTCTGATGATTTATAGGATCATGGATGCCTTGCAAGAGATACTTCAAATTTGGCTGATCCAGTCCCACTGTTACTGCCGTGCGTACCTTGGATGATGGAGGTCAATGACTAATGCTCGAGGAATGTAGTGTTTTACTGTTGTACTGGCTCATTTACAGTACTCGTTATAAATAGTGAATGGGGATACCCTAGGGACTATGTGACTTTAATGTTCAACTAGGGGGTTTGTACCCTAGAGACAATTGGAATTTAACATGGGGAGTTATAACATGGGTGGGACTATAGAGGGACGAAAGTATTGGGACTGTCTAGGGACAATATGAATGGAACAGGTAAGGTGACGTCACGGTACCGACGATGAGCAACAATGTTGCAAGGAGCTGACCTCAATCGGACCAAACAGCGGAGAAAAACCCTAGAACGCTTGGCGGGACGGGACTGGAGAAACAGAGACAGAGATAACACAGACAATAGACATTATACAAACAACTATACAACACACTAAAAAAAATTGTTTGAGGCAAGAAAGCAAATCTTTTCGAGGCATATGAGTGGCCTTGAAAAGGGTCTTTGTGTTTATGTTAACATCATTCTGTTAACATAGAAGGCATCGCATAGGTCTTCTTCTCTTCCTCAAACTTCTTCTGACTTCTGATCCGTAGATAAGAACCCACTTCAAACAGCCTTGTCTCTACACATAAATCCTTCTTTTCCAAACACTCGTATCCGTGATCCTGATAATTGTCCATGATGATTTCACATACATAGGTAAGTCCGTACGGTTGTTGTTGTTGTAGGGTTTAACGCCATTTTTCAGCACAAGATAGGCTATACATGGCGGCCAGTATTAATGGTGCAGGAAGAACCCGGAAAACCCCGGGAAAGAACCATCGACCCACGAGAAGCTACTGGCAAGTTTTCTCACATAACCACATTAGAAGAATCCGAGACTCGAACTCAAGCAGACAGAGGTGAGATGGCAGTGATCCGTACGGAACAGCATTGACGATACGAGAATAGATGATTCTACGTTAGTCCACATCTTGTGACGAGAATAGGTGAAGGGAATGCAGTGAACTGCGGTTTTTTATAGGGGAAGGGCGGATCGAAACAGATTGAGTTTATTCACCAATCTATAAACAAGCGTTACAAAATTCAGTCACAACACGGAGTCTGTCTTCCAATCCGCAGAGAGCGGACAGTGACGTCACATTGCCTATATAGATGCGCTAGCGTCTGTTTGCAGTCAACCCATGCGACACAATTTTCAAACATGACGGAAACTAAGAAGACAATGAATTGGGGTGCACAGGCCGTGGAGACGAGAAGCGATGAAATATCAGCGGCGACCAAAGTCAACACAGGCTTACTTCCCGGAAGAGGTCGATTTTAATTGGGATTTAGTCGATTTTCTTTCTTCGCAATAATTTGTTCCGGTACCACTACCTTCGCCACCTTCTCCTTCTTTACCACACGTCGAGGATTTTAAACAGAGACAAAAAGAAGAATTGGAGAAATGTTTACAGCAGCAGAAGGAAGCAGAACACGCTTTTCTACTTCAACAGCAACAGCGAGAAGAAAAAGAGGCAAGAAGGAAACGACATGAAGAAGCAATAGAGAAAAAACAAGGCCAGAAGGAGAAGGAGGACAGTCAAAGTCAAACGGTAACGGTACTCTTAGACATTTAAGCAGATTTAAGGAGTCTGAAACAAATGTATCAGACTTCTTTATTACGACCCAAGAGAAAAAGACATTCCCAAGCCAAACAATCCAACCCTGTTACTACGCCTGCGATACCACCCCTAGTGATTTCTACCAGATCATCATGTATAGGAGCCAGTCAAGAAGTATTCCTTGGCCGTGACAAAGGCTTAAGGCAGTTAAAGATGACTACGTCCCGTTACTGAGTTTGTATTTTAAACAAACAAATACACAACGGTCCTTTTCAGGGTCACCCACTTCTCTCGAAAAGAGATAGCATTTCAATTGCCAAAATCAATAAAAACTAAAAAGCCCTTTTAACCCATGATGTACGTGTGTGAGTGCGTGAGTGTAGGTCCATATCCTAAAAATCAAAACGAAGAGACACTTATGTTTTATGCCTGGTCTATTCTGGTACAAATGTTACAATTAAATTCACAGCACAACACACCACTTTAAAAAGTTCATAGACTTCTTCTGTGTCTGTGTTCACTCTCTGCTTTTTGAATTTCTTCACTTTCACAGGTATTTCCCCCTTTTCTTCCTCATTTTCTCCTCGTCTTCTTTTCTTCTAATTTTTCTCTGTCTGACATGGATATAAAGTGACCCATGGCGTTTAAAATGTAGTCATTTGACTTGTCGCAGTCAGGATGAAACGATCGCATCATGTCTTGGAGAAAGGAGAAGAAAGGAGAAGAAAGTAAGAGGCAGAAACGTGATTTATTGACTCGTACAGTAGCTGGAGTCTTGGCACAAATTCATCCAGTGAGTTTGAAGATGACATGAGTGAGCCAGAATCCAGACCCAGAGAGTCTACGCTCAGTCAACGTTCACCACCATTAGTAAACCCTGAAAAGTACTACCACATTCGAGAGACGGAAAAGCGCTCGTCTAGAAAATTTAGAACGACTGCTTACACGTACACAGTGAAGTTTAAATATTTCAAGTCCAATGTACCGCTGGAGAAAGCAGAGGGCTTCATCACCGAGGTGTGGGAGTCTAAGTTAACCACACTGAAACGACAATGTCAAGCCAAAGAAGACGATCGCTGATGCTTTAAATTCATTACGACAATTTAAAGTCCCTTGTTTGGATTGTTAACTGTCCAGCAGAAATGATAACTTCCAAAGTCATCGACAAGATTCAGCACGTGCAACAATCCAACGACAACGTTCATATCACCCATTGGAAAACCACTGTTCATGACCCACGTTTCTCTTCCCCAAGGGACAGGACGCAAAAAGGTGTTATTGATCGGCAACCTTCGTAGCACTAAAACGAGTCTCGTCCGAAAAAACAATCCTCATGAACACATGTGTTTAGCCAGGGCCATCGTGGTGGGAGGAACGTATGCCAACAAGAACGACACGGTAGAATGGAAAAGAGCATGGGAGAACGTTCGAAAATCGAAACGAGCCAAAGTGAAGTGAAGCAGAACTCCTGTTACAGCAAGCGGTTCTATCCACAGAGACACCCTGCGGCATTCCTGAAATGGAAAAATTGCAAGACGTCTTGGCTCCACGTTACACCTTGAAAGTACACCCTCAAGAAGTGCGCGGACCTCTGTTGTTTCGAGGCAAAGATTTCAAAGACGGAAAATACATTCACGTCTATTATCACGATGAACATTTCGATGCCATCACCAGTATTACCGCATTCTTGGGATACGGTTATTACTGTGAGAAATGTGACTATGGCTGTAACAGCCGAGAGCAACACAAGCATTGAGGATCTAAATGTGAGGGATGTTTGGCCACTCAACCATGTCTGGACGTAGGACAAGAACGAGTGCATTGCCCTGCTTGTCAACGAACCTTTGTCACTCAAGCCTGTTACCAACAACATCTGAAGACACAAGGTTCACAGCAGAAAAGTGCTTGTCAACTGCTGAGATTGTGCCCTACTTGTGGATAAGGTATACGTACCAATAGTGCCAAGGCACACGTATGTTAAGTAAAGAAACGATGTCACATTTGTCACCAAATCGTGGAACATAAATGCTATATTCAAAAATACCATTCCAAACATCAAGAGAAGGAAGATGACCAAAAGAAAGGGAATTTCATCTTTTTCGATTTTGAATGCATGCAAGAGACTGGCATTCACACTCCTAATTTCTGTGTGGCTCATCGAGCGTACGAGAAGTGCATCCAAGAGCCTATCTTTAGTTATTGTCCTCACTGCAGCAAGATTCCTGGGGGACGTGAAAAAATCTTTCGGGGACCGAACACGCTAGCCGATTTCGCACAATGGATCTTAGATCCCATTGACGAGACGTGGAGCCCAAGAGGACATCGAACGTTACGGAGATTGTCATTGCCATGCCACGGTGATGGCTCACAATTTCTCGGGATACGATGGACAGTTTCTTTTGAGATACCATACGGAACAAGGCATCGCACGTCCTAAAGTGACTTTGAACGGAGCCAAAATTATTTCCATGCAAGTGAGACAAGTTCAGTTTAAAGATTCGATGAGTTACTTGGCATTGCCATGGAGTCGAATGCCTAAAACGTTTGGAATGATAGAAATGGCGAAAGGTTATTTTCCCCACTTTTTAAATACCCAGGCCAATCAACACGCCGTTCTACCCGATTTGCCAGAGGCTCCCGACTACGACCCCGACAACATGCGTACCGAACAACGAGAAGCATTGTACGTTTGGTACCAGGCTCACGCCTTCGACTTTCAGGAAGAAATGTTAAAATATTGTCGTTCCGACGTGGACATTTTACGACGGTGCTGTAAAACATTTAGAGAATTATTCATAGAACACGGACAAATCGATCCTTTGAAAGAAACCTGCACCATTGCCAAAGCGTGTTCCTTAGTGTACTGCCAACGATTCATGCCCGAAAACACCCTTTGTCAAACGTCTGTACTCGGTCAAAGCCCTGTGCTGGCTACATTACTTGTGTGACAAGGAGGACAAATGGATCCAGCACTCCCGCAATAGAGGAAGCGAAAAGACCATCATAACGTATTCAGTGGATGGCTGAGACTCAGAACACCCCAAGATCGTGTACGAGTTTAACGGATGCTTATTTCACGAATGCCCCCCTCTGTTACCCTGAAGGTGACACAAAAAATCAGTTTTTACAACGGACCATGGAAGACTTGTACCAGGCCACTTGTCAGAGATGTTTGAAGTTAGAACAGCAAGGATACCAAGTGGTGGAAATGTGGGAATATGAATACGGTCACCGTTTGAAAATCGATCCCGAGTTTAAACGCCTCGTCGAAAGTCACAAGCTGGTGGACCCACTGAATCCAAGGGATAGTTTGTACAGAGGACGATCGAATGCCACATGTTTGCTGTACCACGCAGACGAAGATAAAGAAGAAGAAATCAAATACTTGGACGTGTGTTCACTGTATCCTTACGTGTGCAAATATTGTCGCTTTCCTGCAGAACAATCGCAATTGCTGACGGAAACATCGACCTGGACAACATTCGACAGTACGAAGGTTTGATCAAGTGCAAAAGTCTTGCCTCCCACTGACTTGTACCATCACGTGTTGCCTCACCATTGCCAAGGAAAATTGATGTTTTCCTTGTGCCGTACTTGTGCCGAAACGTGCAACCAGGACCACTCTTGTCAGCACACCCAGGAAGAAAGCGCTTTGACAGGAACGTGGGTCAGCGTGGAATTGTTCAAAGCTCTGGACCTGGAATACCAACTGTTAGAAGTGTACAAAATGTACCACTTTCCCAAGACACAAAAGTACCACAAGGGCGACGAGACTCACAAAGGCATTTACGCAGACTAAGTGGATGCTTTTTGAAACTGAAACAAGAAGCTAGCGGCTATCCTTCCTGGTGCCACACTCTCGAAGACCAAAATAAATTAAGAGAAATACTGGGAGCAGGAAGGCATCATTTTAGACCACATCGAGAAAAACGAAGGAAGGCGATCGTTTGCCAAAGTGATGTTAAATTGCTTGTGGGGCAAAATGGTACAACGACCGTGTTTACCCAAGAGAGATTATTTGACAGAACCTTCCCGCTACTTCCAGATGATTCATGTCAAAACCAACTACGTAAAACACGTGGACGTCGTTCGTGAGGATTTGATCATAGTCAGTTACGAAGAAGAACTGGACTTTGTAGAAGCCGAAGAATTTGGAAATGTCATCATTGCGGCTTACGTGACAGCCCATGCTCGCTTAAAATTGTACGAAGCTTTAGACGGTTAGGTGATCGTGTCCTGTACTTTGACACGGACAGTTGCATCTACATTGATCGCCCGGGTCAGTATCACCCTGACATCGAAGGAGATCGTTTAGGAGCTTGAACTAACGAACACCCCGACGAGAAGATTTTAAGTTTCGCTAGTGGCGGTCCTAAAAGTTACGGCTACGAATACCGGGATAAACAAGGAGAAGTGCACACCGATTGTAGAGTGACATGATTGACTCTCAATTATCGCACCGGTCGAGTGGTGAACATTGAATTATTGAAAGAAGCCTTGCAGTCTGGAGAGGATGGAAACTTTAGATTGACCACCTACGAACCCCATAAGATTGTACGTTTACCCACTCACAAAATCGTCAGTCGATCCTTGGAAAAGCTGTATCAAATCGAGTACCAGAAGCGAGTACGGCTTCCCAATCACTTCACTTTGCCGTACGGTCACGTCGATATTGGTCAGCATATAAAAAGGGACAACGTCTAAGATCGATAGCACGTAACCCTTTATATCCAATCACAAGGCAGAAAACTTTGTTCAGAAATTTTGGAATTATTGTAGATTGCTACCTATTATGCTCAGTTTCGATATTAAAGTTTTGATGATATAAGTTACCTATTATGCTCAGTTTCGATATTAAAGTTTTGATGATGTGAGTTACCTATTATGGTCAGTTTCGATCTTATAAGTTTTGATGATATAAGTTACCTATTATGCTCAGTTTCGATATTAAAGTTTTGATGATGTGAGTTACCTATTATGCTCAGTTTCGATCTTATACGTTTTGATGATATAAGTTACCTATTATGCTCAGTTTTGATATTAGAAATTGTTATCTATTGTCCTTATTTTCGGTATTGTTAGTTGTTGTCTATTAAGTTATCTATTTGTGCTCAGTTCTGCAACTGTAAGTGTTCAGTTATGTTAGTATACGTTGCTTTATACTGTGCTCATTTCTTGTACTATATGCTGTTTCTGTTGTGCTTGTTATTGTTACTAGAAGATTATTTTTTGCTTATTATTGGTTCTATTTCGATTGTGCTCATTATTATTAATATACGTTGTTATAAATTTTCCTCAGTTTTGTTACTATACTATATTCCATTGTTCTGGTTTTTGTTACTATAAGCTGTATCATTTGTGCTCATCATTATTAACATATGCTGTTCCTATTGTACTCACTTTTATTACTATATGCTGTTTCTATTGTGCTCATTATTATTACTATATGCTGTTTCTATTGTGTTCATTATCGTTACTATATGCTGTTTCTACTGTGCTCATTATCGTTACTGTGTTATGTTTATATTGTGCTCATTATTATTAATATTCGCTGTTTTTATTGTGCTCATTATCGTTACTATACTCTGTTTCTATTGTGCTAATTATTGTTACCATGCGCTGCTTTTATTGTGTTCATTATCGTTACTGTATGATCTTTCTATTGTGTTCATTATTATTAATATACGCTGTTTTTATTGTGCTTATTATCGTTACTATACTCTGTTTCTATTGTGCTAATTATTGTTACCATGCGCTGTTTTTATTGTGTTCATTATCGTTACTGTATGATGTTTCTATTGTGCTCATTATTATTAATATACGCTGTTTTTATTGTGCTCATTATCGTTACTATACTCTGTTTCTATTGTGCTAATTATTGTTACCATGCGCTGTTTTTATTGTGCTAATTATTGTTACCATGCGCTGTTTTTATTGTGCTCATTATTGTTGCTATACGCTGTTTGCATTGTGCTCATTATCGTTACTATACGCTGTTTCTATTATGCTCATAATTGTTACTTACGGCTGGGAATTTAGTTCAAAAAGCTTTAGCAGTCGTCACTAAAACTGTTGTAAAATAAAAATGGACTCTCATCCCATGGTTAGTAGCATATTATTCTTTTAGAAAGATATTATTTCACACAAACCTTAAAAAATATCAAATTTAGAATAAATGTTTCACGTAAAAGTATAGATTTTTCTCTCGATTATAATTCGTTTTTGCTTATTACTCCGAATGAAAAGACCACTTTGATTCAAAATAGAAGCAAGTCAAGAAAATTGGTATGGCTATTATTACCCAAAGCATTTAAAAAGCTCTAGTTAAGTATATACGACACACAAAATAAAATTCCGTGTTCAGTCTAGTCCAATGCAGAATGTTACATAATTCAATCGTCTGCGACCTGTAGTTTCTATAGTTTCTTGTTAATAAAATATTTCGCAGTCAAAGCCAGGTAGTTTGGTACAGGTATGTAACATGCCAGGTAATTTGGTACAGGTATGTAACGTAGACTGTTTACTACATATTGTATAAGCTGTTGCCTATATCGTTTGTTTGGCTTGTTGCTACTTATTATGTACAGTAATCAGTCATAAACAAACGGAGTTTAAACGAACTTTCAGACATAGCTATGCACAAATTTAAGCTGCTTTTTATTTAGTAATCTTATTTTTATAATTCGCACGTATCTCTTAAGTACTAATAAGCGTAATCCATTCTATACTTTTCAATAAAGTATGCAATAAAACCACCTATTGTAAGAATAATTATTATCAAAGATTATTTCAAAATATTTGTATTGTTAATGTGAATAAGATGCAAGTCATGCATAAACATTGACAATATAGAAAGAGAACACGATAGTAGATAGATTCATCACGAAACGTAAACAATAAATTTGACGATAAATTATGCCAAATGCGCCAGAAGGCTATGTGGCAGACAGCTAAACAAAATAACTTTGAGCGATATACTTAAAATTCCCGCAATTTTCTATTAGATATTTTATGGCGACGCCACATCTACTATTGTAACGTTTATTATAATCGTAACGCCAAAACTGTTTTGCAAAGGCAATTATATCCAATTTTCAGCTGAAGGAGTTGAGACACTCGTTAAGATTGTTTTCTGGGGTTGAAACAATTGTCCGCAATACCAGTCTGTGGTAACCTCCATTGTTTAATTTAGTCATACTCGTGCCTCTTATACAAACATATATGATGACACTGTCCCTATGCAAAGATAAGCATGCAGTTGATCCACTCCTGGCCAGGATACCATCATACAACTCTGCGCTAGAGTTTGCCATTGAGGTTTCACTTGCCGTCAATCATAACTTTACCATTCTGTAAGTTGTTGTTGTTGTTGTGGGGTTTAACGCCATTTTTCAGCACACGATAGGCTATACATGGCGGCCAGTATTAATGGTGGAGGAAGAACCCGGGAAAACCCCAGAAAGAACCACCGACCCACGAGAAGCTACTGGCAAGCTTTCTCACATACCCACATTGGCCGAATCCGAGTCTCGAACCCACGCAGACAGAGGTGATATGGCAGTGATCCGTAACGGAGAGCGCTTTAGACCACTCGGCCACTCGGGGCTCCCCATTCTGTAAGTAACGTCACATGTGATATATCTCAGTTTCAAGAGATATCAGTTTTTCCGACTCTGTTTTGTCTGAACTTAATAAGGTACAGCGAAACTGTAATAAAGATGGGAATACTGTACAAATGAGCTTTAGAACACATGAGTTCTGAAGAACAAACCTGTTAACCTGTTGGCAGGAGCAGAATGACATGGTAGTTTGACTAATTATTACAACATAGAAAACATACCTGAATAATACGCAACCATTTCCATTCGAACCAAAAATGACATGGGACAGTACATGTCCGCTGTATTAAGTACTGTTTAGAGGGGAGATAATTTAATAGGTGTTGTTGTGATGATACTCCTTAGTTGGAAGGCACGCTTCCTTCCGGCAAACATTTTTCATCAGTCTGATTTAAATTATTGCGGCTAATACTATCCAAGTTTGTTTGGGGTTTATAACTAGGGACGAGCGATATTCCAACTGGAAAGTTTATTTTAGCCTGTATATGGGTAAATCATTGTGCGTGTAGGTTACGTAATTGATTTGAACCCGATAACTTGTCTACGATAAGCAATCATGATGCACCCACACCAATACTATACTTTCTAGTGGACTAACCCTTCATAAATGTTGTTGCAAGGTTCAAACGTCTAATAATATTAGCGCGTCTATCAATCATCCAAATTACGTGTGTCTGTGGTCATTCATAGGGCATTATGGAACCACCTCATGTAAACAAACAATACAAATTCAAAATGATAAAACGACCACAGGCTGTATTTCGATTAAATATAAAGGCGATACAACATTAAAATAACTAGTTATACAATATTATATATTCAAACTACGTAAACTAAAATCGCTGTAGGAATAAAACCGTCTATATGTATTCAGAAATATTTGTGCTCATATGTTGTTTGAGATTCCATCCCGCCTCAAATATAGCAAGTTTAAGAGATGAAGATATTATTTTAAGTATATGTGCTTAAGGTAAATATAGAAGATGTTTAATAATTTCAATTTCAAATGAAATTTTTGAAACAAACTGACAATTTTTAAAAAAAAAAAAATCTATTCACACGATTCCAGCCATACATATTTCATTTGAAATGAGTACAAGTGAGAGATTTTATTTTGAAATGACTGAAGTGACAGATTGTATTGAATACCAGTGCATTTATCCACTGAAATAACTTCAAAGAACAGTCATATTGTCACATAAAGCCCTTCTCTAACCTGACAAAACATCATTATGTCGTCATGAAATATTGCACAGGTAAATTAGACACATGAGGACGAGTTTATGAAACGACACATCATTTATGCGTGTAATTAAATATTACCCTTAAAATACAATATTAATTAATATAACACGAATGATGCCAGATATATTCTGCTCATATCAAGGATTATTATATGCTTATTGTTTCATCCGTTAACTTTACATTGTCAGAATCGTGCAGTATTTGTCTGTATTTTTTCATACTGCACGACACTTGTATCTTAAAATAGTATAGTGCATTAGGAACTAATTTGCAAACAAACAATGTACTCTCATTTAGTACACGCTTTATATTTTGGTTTATTAGAATTGTTTGTGGATGAACTAAAGAACTGTTATCGTCCATTTGAAAGTAGAGATGATAAAGTTAACGAGTGGACGAGTTCACTGGGTCACAAACAAAACTTTGGAACAAGCAAACAAATGAAAGTGATATTCGCAATGTCAACAAAAAACTTGCGAGACGCAGTAATTGAAAATACCATTCTGATCATTTAAACAGTCACATCGGAGAAATATTCATAACTTTTCGCAAATATAATGGTTCAGACTATGACCAGTGGTTTTTAGTGTATAAAATAGCATAAAAAGAAGATTGAGTCTAAGGGCTATCGCATACCTATCAGATACGTACCATTTTCCAGCTGGATGAAAAGACTAAATTTGAGAAAATATACAACTGATGGTTTGTTAATTTGTTTCTGATTGTGTATTTCTTTATTATTAAGCCTTAAGTAGGAAAATGAAATGAGTATATAATTAAAAGGTTACTGCATTTGAACGGGAAAATATGAACTCGTTCTTTTCGGAGTAATACTGCACCCCCACATTCATATTTTCCCTTTTAAATGCAGTAACCTAAACATATGTGTGTAAACTTTATAATGGATATCGTAAGAATTATGTGGTTAATGTTTAATCACAGCAACAACCATTGTTCATGTCATTCTCATGCACTCGACTCTTGGTTTCTGACGTTCATAGTCAGGTGGCCCGTGTAAGGTGACTGATATCACGTGACTTTTCCCATTCGTCCGGAACGTAAGGACTAGGCACAGATTCGCTAATCAGCTGTAGAAAAGTTGTCACATGGTCTGGAATAGAAATCAAACTGGTTCACTCTTCTGTCCCACCTCATATTTAAAATCCGAGCGAAGATTCAGAAAGAGATTATATTCAACATTGTATCACCCATACCTTTTGTAGTTTTGAATTTAGGAATTCAGCTCAAGCAAACCTTGAACTTCATAAAGCAAACATAAGAGTTTCATATTAGCAACGCGGATTATCGCATTACCTCATAAATCAAAAGACAGATTTGGGATATCTGTATACTAAGCTCAACGATAGTTAGTTCTTGAATGTTATCATCAGCAGCCATATTTGTGGTATGCTGGCAGAGTTACTGTTGAGTTTATATAGTGTTTGGAAGTTGTATTAAAGTCGTTGAATCTCAAGATGTTGTTACAAAACATACACATTAAACAGAACGCAAAACAGGCTTTCTGTTAGTATCTACATTTGTAATTTATGAGGTGATCTTGCTTCAGTGTGCATTGTTCAAAATGGGCAATTTGGTGGTCACATATAGCAGAAACTGCCAGGTTGCCGATCGTCCATGTAAAGTGGGCAGAATATCGTCTGCTAGTGACCTTAACGGGAAGCATCCATAGACCATTACAACGAAAACAGCCGAAATAGCTCTATTATTGGACATTATTTGTCCTCGTTTGAGAGAGGGCATATCAAATCGAATGTAAAATAAAAGTAATAAAAAGGGTCTGATGATAAAAACATTTTGATAGCTAGATATTATGTTCTTAATCCGATCTTCAAGGCCAACAACTCGAGTGAGTGTGAAATGTATCATCAATGTACACGAGCTGGTGGGTTGATTTTTACAAAATTAAGTTACCTGTAATATCCGTTCAAATTTAAAAATTACATTAGATAATCACGATAAAATTTTCCAGAATACAACTTTAATTAGCTGTTTAAAGTTTAGGTAGTGAGCATAGGGGAAAATGGTGACAGAAAAATAAACAGTTATTGCTGCGAGAAAATGAAATTTTTCTTAAAATCAGTTATTTATCAAAGAAAATATAAACCAGTTAGTATGAAACAGAGAAAGGATAAAGAAATAAAATTGTTTGAAAGGAACAATTTTTGCCTCCAGAAAACATTAGGAACAAAGATAGACCATCACCTTTGTTACTAGCAACATTTATAGCAAATGTCTAGTTACTGAAGGGGATTTTAAAAAAGATTATGGCACAAGGCATAATGACGTATTGCTTTTACACCAGAGTTGTCATATGACAATATTTGTCGAATAGCCAACGAATTCATTTGCTTCATCTATTATTGCAAGGTAATGTGGCCAAGTATTGTTGCCAGTATAAGAATAAGGTAAGCTACAACAAAATCTAATCGTGGATTAACGTGAAGAGATATAAATGATTCCCTATAATTGGTAAGTGCACGATTTGTCAGTTCTGACTGCATGTTCATTTTGATTCAACTTTGGCACAAAGTTAGAATAAAGCAGGTTTTACATAAAACATTTTTTTATGCTACCGCATTTGCAGTTTTTGTTGAGAGTTGTAATTTGTGCGACCAATTTTGTGTATAGCCTGTTTATCTGGAACATTGGTTTATGTTAATTTTTGACACAAATATTTTCTCACTATTGAATTTTTAATACGTTAAGATGTAAAATTGTGCAAGTTTGCTTTCACAACCGTTTTCGCATTAGGATACTAAGCTTTCTTGCACGAATAGATTCCCGTACATTGATCATTTGGCCTAGGTGCCTTGGTGTGAGTTACAGAGGCAAGATAGAATGTATGGTTAGGGTTGCAAAAATTACTTGGACGTTTGTTCTTGTAACATGTGTAGGTAGTTACATGACACCTAAATGGAAAGAGGGAGTTCGCATTCATTCCTGGATTTTCATTTCTTGTGTTTCTTACGTCCTCCCATTTGCTTGTCTTCGTCTGTCTCTCGTCAAAGTCTAAATATTCTAGATTAAGTACACAATCATGCTTTAAACTTTAAATAGATATATCCCCACCTGATTATTTTGTGTTCTACACCCCCTTCATTTAACCCAAAGTGCAACGTATTGTTAAACCATACAGTCTTTAATAAACGTGATGTTGAGTTGGGAAACAACAGCGAGGATTCAAACAGTGTCTTAATCTCACTATGGCTGTAAATACAATTATATAAAAGACAACGACACAAAAGTAGAGCCAGGATGTAGGTCAAAAGCTCACTTCTACAACATTCTAAGTTGTGAACAGATAAAATCTGTTACTAAAATTATAATAAAGAATGTGGTAAACATCAGGTAGACCAGGTTATTCCGTGGGGGACTTTCAATGTCCCAAATTTAGACTAAGATAAACATATTCACATTTATTGAAAATGATTCTAATATTTAACTCACATTCCTAGAGAATTATTAACTTTTTATTATTTGTTCATAGAATAAATGTTACTATTTAGGTACACAACGAACTTGATTTTGGACAAGGTTAAGTAAAAATATAATTACACATATCATAAAAATAGAAAAGAAAACTAACTGTAGATAAAAAATATAAATTAAAAATGTGTGACATGTATAGTGTGAGAGAGAGAGAGAGAGAGAGAGAGAGAGAGAGAGAGAGAGAGAGAAAGAGATGCAGACTATTTTCGTTACCTACTCTAATATCAAATATATTATTTCATCGTATGGTAAACAACGTGATTTTCTAACCAGTGGTGCAGCCCCGATTTAAACTACATACATTTTGACAGCACAAGATGAAATATATCCCCTATTTAAGCAGGAAAATAAACTTTTCTTTCTGTCGTATATGTACACATTGACCAATACCTTAAGAATGTCCTTTACTGCAGGAGTAGTCCACTTACCAAAACATCCTCTATCTAACTTAAAGCAGACGAATGGGAAGTAGAGAACGAGCCCTCCAAGAATGAAGAACAGTGCGTAGAGGATTTCAATCCGTGGATCCTGGACAATTGGAGCTATCACGAGGAAGGCGGAAACCAGGAAGAAAACAACCGGTATCAAAATAAAAACCTGAATTATAAATTAATACTTTTTATAAAATGAAGATGGCGTGCTAAAGTGTCTTCTTTAGATGAACCCGGATAACACGGTGGAATAAAAACCTGGTCAGCATCTAAAAGCAAGGATGAAATATTTATGGTAAATGTTTTTCTACGGCGTGTTCTTTGTTTCTGCAAAGCAGACGACTTTCTACAACAGCTTCTGCCTCTGAAACCCGGAACGCCTTCCACACGGTTTACTTGTACAATATTTAAAGACATAATCGATTTTAGGATGTTAAAAGGTAACGTTACTGACACGTTATTCAAATATTTACCAGAGACTATCCATATATTTACTGTGACAAAGATGAATCTTACTGTGATTATTATCATTGCTGCAGATATTTTTCTCTTTCATTATTTAATAATAAACACACGTGGTAACCAATTCAGTTTACATTAAATATCTACTCAAGCTCATAGCGTTTTCATACACCGAGTGAAAAAGTGATATTGTTGATGACCTAAATAGTAAAGCTCAAATGGTAATATTGAGTTATGAAATAAGTTGAATAATGTCTTGCTTTGGCGAGCCGTGCCGAGCAAAACGTTGACTTTATTCAACAAATTTCATAAATTTAATATTAAATCATGACACTTTTGATGTATAGATAATAATAATAATGTATAAATCACGTCACATAGACCTGTGTAGTAGTAGTAGTGTATAGGAACGATATAGCGACAAATGGAAAATACATTAAAGAGCCCCCTCGGACGATATAGCGACAAGACATTTCGGATCACACTGGGACGATACAGCGACAAGGGGAATATTGTGACTGTATAACGACAAGGGAAAGTGGGGTTGTTGTATAGGGATATAAGGAATGGAACAGGTGAGGTGACGTCACGGTATTGGATATTAATAACACTGTAGCAAGGGACTGACCTGAAAACAGGAGAGATATAGACGTAGACATATATAATACATAGACATAGATTAATACCGTAGGGCCAATGAGAACATAAAAGGAAAAACCTCCTCGGAACGTATAGGGACAACGGGAATTTAACATGGGGAAATTTAACATGGGTGGGATTATAGCGGAACAAGGGAAAGTTTAACATAGGTTGGGTCGGTCTAGGGAAACTGGATAGGGCCTGTCTAAGGACAAGTATGGCAGTGGGCCAAATACAACAGATACAGACATGTACTAATACAATCCCGAGATTTGTACATAGAGTATTACCTAGACCTGAAATGATGTTGGAGGTGTTCATAAATTTACATAATTGCAATGATGCTATAAATAGCAATAATCAAGGAAAAGAGCAACGTCAAAATGAATGTGACTAAAAGTAACGCTGAAATGACGAAATTGTCCCAGCAGTTAAACGAGACTAAACATATCCCCGAATAGTAGATTACATTGGTTTAGACTAAAATGGATAAACCTAGTAACTATTAATAGTCTCAACTTGTGTGACGATCGTGGATAAACACCCATGTATCTATTTATAGCTACAACCTTTTGAAATTCCTACGAAATCCCACTATCAGTTTATAGATAGAACTTGTGGGAAATTCCTTTGGAAAATCATAACTATGTATTTCTAGCCTTAACTTGTTTGACGTTCCTTTTTAAAAACCCTAGTATCTATTTATAGACACAACCTGTGGAAAAACCCAAGTCTATAGTTATAGTCTCAAAATTTCCAGCTTCAACAACGTCACTGTACTGAACATTAGGGGAATAAAGGCAACAGTGTTGCAAGCGGCTGACCTGAATACGCGCTACTGTAGGTAGGTAGGTGAAATGTATTTTATAGGGATAAAGTAGTTTTATAGAGACACACAAGGGAAATACATACACAGACAAACAAATATACGCGCGCACACATGCACAGAAACACACACACACACACACACACACACACACACACACACCCACCACAAAGGGAAGAAAAAACAACACAGACAAAATATACTATCCACACAGAAGGGAAGGAACAAATAAACCCAATATTCACTAAATAAATACCATAATATTTACTATAAAACTCCCAATATCTACTATCCAAACAAATGTACGTGCACGCATACAGGCATATTATCTACTATCCACATAAACGTACGCGCACGCATACAAATACAATATCTACTATCCTCACAATCGTATGCGAACGCATACAAACTCTAAATATACTATCCACACAACGTACGCGAACGAATATAAAACCCAAATTTACTATCCACAAACGGGAAGAAGGAAAAAACCTCAATATACTATACACACAAACGTATTTGCACACATAAAAACACACACTCTACTATCCACACAAGCACACACTCTACTATCCACACAAGCAAACACTCTACTATCCACACAAACCCAAATATACTATTCACACAATGTACTCGCACTCATACAAACTCAAAATATACTATCCACACACGGGAAGAAGAAGACCCCTCCCCAACAAACCCGAATCAACTATCCGCACAATAGTACGCACACGCATAGAAACACACACTCTACTATCCACACAAACACACTCTACTATCCAAACAAACGTACGTGGATGCATACAAACACACAAATACTCTCTCTCTCACACACACACCAGATAGGGAAGAAATAAATAACACAAACCCAAAATATACTATCCACACAGAGGGAAGAGTTAAAAACAAAACAAACACACAATTTGCTATCCTTCCAGAACGGAAGTTTAAAAGCCAATATCTACTATAAAAAATGCCCCAATATTTACTATAAAAACTACAATATCTATTATCCACACAAACGTACGCAAACGCGTACAAACACACACTCTACTATCCACACAATCCCAAATATACTATTCACACAAGGTAAGCGCACGCATACAAACCCCAAATATACCATATACACGGGAAGAAGAAAAAACCCCCACAAATATACTATTAACAGGAACGTACGCGCACGCATACAAACACACATTAAACTATCCACAAAAAACACTCTACTATCCACACAAACACTCTATTATCAACACAAATACACACTCTAAAACCCACACAAATCCAAATATACTATTCACATAACGGACGCTCACGCATACAAACTCCAAATATACTATCCACACGAGAGAAGAAGAAAAAAACCCCACAAAACAAACAAACAAACAAACAAACAAACCCCAAACATGCTATCGACACAGAGGGAACAGGAACAAAAATTAGGCAAGAAAGAAAATCTTTTCGAGGCATATGAGTGGCCCTGAAAAGTGCCTTTGGTTTTTTGTTAACATCAATCCGTTAGCATAGAGGGAATCCCATAAGTCTTCTTCTCTTCCTCAAACTTCTTCTGACATATGGACTATAGATGAGAACTCTCTTCAGACAGCCTTGTCTTTCCACATAGATTTTTCTTTTCCAAACGCTTGTATCGGTGATCTGGATGATTTTCCATGATGCTCTAAAATACATGGGTAAACCCGTATCGGAACAGAATCAACGATACGAGGGTAGATGATTCAACGTTAGTCCATATCTTGTAACGAGAACAGGTGAAGGGAATTAAGTGAACGGGGCTATTTATAGTGGAAGAGCTGATGGAAACGATTGAGGATATTTCACCAATCCAAACACGAGTTACAAAATTCTGAAACAGTGCGGAACCTGTCTTCCAATGCAAAGAGAGCTGCCTGTAACGTCACATTCGCTATATGGATGCGCTAGCCTGTGTGCGCTGTGAATCAATGCGACAAAGTTTTCAAACATGACGGAAACTGGAATTTAGTGGATTGTCTCTCTTCTTCGCAAGAATTTGTTCCGATATCAGCACCTTCGCCACCTTCTCCTTTACCACACGTCGAGCATTTTAAACAGAGACAGAAAGATGAACTGGAGAAATGTTTACAACAGCAGCAAGAAGCAGAACAAGCATTTCTCCTTCAACAGCATCAGCGAGAAGAAGAGGCACTAAAATGAAAACGACAGGAAGAAGTAGTAGCAGAGAAGAAACAAGGTCTAGGAGAGGAGGACAGTGAAAGTCAAAAAACGGTGACGGTACTCTTAGACATTTTGGCAGCGCTAAATAGTCTGAAACAAATGTATCAGTCGTATTTGATACGACCCAAGAGAAAAAGACCTTCCCATGCCAAACAACCCAACCCTGTTACTACACCTGACATACTATCCCTAGTGATTTCTACCAAATCCTCATCAACAAGAGCAAATCCAGAAGTAGGCCTTGGCCGTGGGAAAGGCTTATAGCAATTAAAGCTGATTACTTCTCATTCCTAAGTTGCTTTTTAAAATAAATCAAAACACAAACACACAACGGTCATTTTCAGTACCACCCACTTCTCTCAAAAAGAGATAGTATTCGTTTTGCCAAAGCCAATTAAAACTTAAGATTCCTTTTTTTGCCCCATGTACATGTGTGTGTGTGTGGGAGAGTACTTGAGCGTATGTTCTTATTATGGTTATAAAATTCAAAACCGAGATACACTTACATTTTCTGTCTGTTATATTCTGTTACAAATTTTACAATCCAATTCAAAACAAAACACTTTATAAAGTTCATAGACTTCTTTGTCTTTTTGTTCACTCTCTGTTTTTTGAAATTCTTTACTTTCACATGTTTTCCTCCTCTTTGTCATCCCTTTCTCCTCGTCGTCTTTTCTTCCATTTATTTATTTCTGAACGTGACTGGGTTCTTAATTTTTGGAGGCTACCTCTTCTATTTTTTCCTGATCTGAACCTCTCTCTTCCTTTTGCTCCTGTTGTTTTTTAGGGCAGACTGACAATGATAACGAGTAGCTTGTATCTTTTCACACCTGTGCTGCTTTTTTGACGGTCTTGACATTCCGTAGCACAATGCCCTTTCTTCTTACAGATATTGCATGCATACTGACTTTTATCTCAAAAGGAAGGGGAGTAGTACATCGGTTTGTCTGAAGAAAACTTTCGTATAACACCTCGCAAAGCTCTGATCGGAAGTTCGATCTGTGTGGGCTCTTCCATCGTTCTAGTCGGTTGAGAGTGAAATGAATAATGGCAGGGAAGACACCGACCCTTTATATAGAGAAGACACTAGTTTTACATGGATATAGGGACCCACAGCGTTTCAAATATAGTCATTTGATCTTTTGCAGTCAAGATGAAACGATCGCATCATTTCGTGGGGAAAGAAGAAGACAGTAAGAGGCAGAAACGTGATTTATTGCCTAGTCTTGGTTCAAATTCATGCCAGCGATTTTGAAGATGACATGAGTGAGCCCGAATCAAGACCCAGAGAGTATACACCCAACCAAAGTTCACCAGTATCACCCGAAAGGTACTAGCATAGTTTAAAGATTTCAAGTCCAAAAAAAAAACGTTGGAGAAAATAGGGGTTCATGACTGAGGTGTGAGATTCATTGTTAACCACACTGAAACGACAACGTGAAGGAAAGAAGACGATCGCTTGAGACTTTCCATTCATCGCGACAGTTTGGATCGAGTTTAGCAGCCCGGCAGAAATGACAGCTTATAAAGTCATCAAGAAGATTCAACACGTGCAACAATCCAACGACAAGTTTGTGATCACCGATTGAAAAGTGAGACTGTTCATGACCCACGTGTCTCTTCCCCAAGGGACCGGACAACGCAGAAAAGTGTTATTGGTGGACGACCTTCGTAGCATCAAGCCTATCCTCTTACAAATGAACAACACTCAAGACCTGATGTGTTTAGTCAGGGCCATCATGGTCGGACGAACTTATGCTGACAAGAACAATACGGCAGAATGTAAAAAACCTGGAAAACCTGGAAAACTATTCATCGATCGGACCGACCCGAAGAACGAAGAGAAGCAGAACTCCTGTTACAGCAAGTAGGAATATCGAAAGACACAACCTTTTGCATTACTGAAATGCAAAAATTGCAAGACGTCTTGGCTCCACGCTACACCCTGAAAATGCACCATGAAGAAGTCCGTGCACCTCAGATGTTTCGACAAAAAATACCTGCACGTCTATCATCACAATGAACATTTTGATGCCATTACCAGTATCACTGCATTCTTTGGATACAGTTATAATTGTGAGAAATGTGACTATGGCTATAACAATTAAAAAAACAACACAAGCATTGCGGATTGAAATGCTCAGGATGTTTGGCCTCTCAACCCTGTTTTGACGAAGGACAATAATAAGTGCATTGCCCAACATGTCAGCGCACTTTTGTCAGCCCTACCTGTTACCAACAACATTTGAAAACGCAAGGTTCACAGCAGAAAAGTGGTTGTCAACTCCTGAGATTGTGCCCTACTTGTGGACAAGGCATACGTAACAATAGTGCAAAGGCACACGTTTGTCGAGCAAAGAACATATATCACATTTTTCAACAAATTGTGGACTTGGAACACGAATGCTTCAATCAAAAATACTATTCCAAACATCAAGTGGAAGACGATGACCAGAAGAAAATTTCGTCTTGTTTTCATTTCGAATGCATCCAAGAGACTAGTATTCACATTCCTAATTTCTGCGTGGCTCACTGAGCGTGCGAGAAGTGCATCAAAGAGCCTATATTTAGTCATTGCCCTCACTGCAGCAAGATTGCTGGATAACGTGAAAAAATGTTTCTTTCGGGTACCTAACACTCTAGCCGATTTTGCTTGATGTATCTTAGACCCTATCGACAATACGTGGCGCCAAGAGGATATCGAACGTTACGGGGATTGTCATAGCCATGCCACACGTAATGGCTCACAGTTTCTCGGGATACGATGGACAGTTTCTTTTCAGATACCATACGGAACAAAGTACCGAACGTTCGAAAGTGACTTAGAACGGAGCCAAAATCATTTCTATTTAAGTGGGACAAGTGCAGTTTAAAGATTCGATGAGTTACTTGACCATGCCTTTGAGTCAAATGCATAAAACATTTGGAATGAAATAAATGGCCAAAGGCTATTTTCCGCACTTTTTCAATACCGAAGCCAATCAACACGCTGTTCTACCCCATTTGCCCGAGGTTCAATACTTCGACCCCGGCAACATTTGCACCGAACAACGAGAAGCTTTCTACGCTTGGTACCACACTCATGCCTCGGACCGATTCGACTTTCAGGAAGAAATTTAAAAGTATTATCTTTCTGACGTGGACATTTTACGACCTTGCTGTGGAAAAGTTCGGAAATTATTCATGGAACACGGAGGGATCAATCCTTTGAAAGAAGCCTGCAAAATCGTCAAAGAGTGTTCCTTAGTATACCGCCAAGGATTCGTGCCCGAAAATACACTGGCTGTCATCAGCCCTCAAACAACCAACTTTGTCAAGCGTCAATACTCGGTCAAACCATACGCTGGCTACATTACTTGTGCGACAAGGAAGACAAATGGATTCAACATGCCCGGAACGGAGGAAGCGAAAAGACCATCTGACCGTATTCGGTGGATGGTTGGGAAAACCCCAAGATCGTGTACGAGTGTATCGGGTGTTTGTTTGACGGATGGCCACTCTGATACCCTGAACGTGACACTAAAAATCAGTTTCTACAATGTACCATGGAGGAATTGTATTAGGACACTTGTCAGCGACGTTTGAAGTTAGAACAGCAAGGATACCACGTGGTTGAAATTTGGGACCACGAGTACGATGACCGTTTGAAAACAGATCCCGAGGTTAAACGTATCGTGGAACGTTACAAGCTTCTGGACCCTCTGAATCCGCGGGATTGTTCATACGGGGGACTGACGAATGCTACTTGTTTGCTGTAATAAACAGAAGAGAAGAAAGGAAAAGAAGTCAAATACTTGGACGTGTCTTCGCTGTATCCCTACGTGTGTAAATATTGTCACTTTTCCGCAGAGTATTAGTAGTTGCTGACAGAACACATCGACGTAGACAACATTCGACAATGCCTCCCACGGACTTGTACCATCCCGTTTTACCTCACCATTGCCAAGGAAAACTGATGTTTCTCTTGTACCGTACTTGTGCCGAAACTTGCAACCAATACCGACCTTGTCAGCACACCCTGGATGAACACGTCTCGATGGTAACGTGGATCAGCGTGGAACTGTTTAAAGCTCTGGACCCGGGGTACCAATTGTTAGAAGTGTATGAAATTTACCACATTCCCAAGACACAAAATATACCACAAGGACAACAAGACTCAGAAAGGCATTTTCGCAGAGTATGTGGATGCCTTTTTGAAACTACAAAAAGAAGCCAGTGCCCATCCTTCCTGGTGCCACACTCCCGAAGACTAAAACAAATTTAAAGAGAAATACTGGGAGCAGGAAGGCATGGCTTTAGATTACATGGGGAACAACAAAGGAAGGCGATTGTTGGCAAAGTGATGTTAAATTGCTTGTGGGGCAAAACGGCACAACGATCGTATTTACCCAAGAGAGATTATTTGATAGAATCTTCGTGCTACTCCCAGATGATTCAACTACGAAGAATATCTGGACTTTGTAGAAGCCGGCGAGTTTGGAAATGTCACTATAGCGGTTTACGTGACAGACTATGCTCGCTTAAAACTGTTAGATCTCGTCCTTCACTTTGACACGGACAATTGCATCTACATCTACAGCCTGGGTCAACGCCACCCTGACATCGAAGGAGACCGTTTAGATACCGATACCCACAAAGAGAAGTGCAAACCGAGTGTAAAGTGAAACGATTGACTCTCAATTATCGCACCAGTCGAGTAGTACACTTTGGCGAACTGAAAGAAGCCTTGCAGTCTGGACAGTATGAAAACTTTAAAGTAACCACCTATGAACCGCACAAGATTTTACGTTTACCCACACACCAAATCGTTAGTCGACCTTCAGAAAAAGTGTATCAAATAGTGTATCATAAGCCAGTATGGCTTCCTAACCACTTCACTTTAACGTACGGACACGCCGATATTGGCCAGCATATAAAAGTGGAAAACTTCCAACGTAATTGAAGGTAGCGTGGAAGAAAATGACTTTTTTTTATGAAATGTAAATGTAAACGTTTTGCCTAATATGTGAATGGTACGTTTTTAAAATACTTTTCAAGGACCAATAAATGGATTTTTAAAACAAATATGGGATATATCTGAGTGAGAGTTGTTAGGCTATTTGATCATTTCCCGGTTAGCGTACTTGGAATTAACATGGACTGGATTTGAGTTAAAATTCCTTACGTGATATGAATGTAACTAGTGATATCAAAAGCTTACCAATGGAAATACAAGATCATATCTACAAGTTTCATTACATGTCAAGTGTGTGTGTGTGTGTGTGTGTGTGTGTGTGTGTGTGTGTGTGTGATTAGGATTTTTAACGTAGCTTTAAAAAAAATTTAAGTCATATCGCTACGATGTCTGTAGTGTGGCAGTTTATAGCGATGTCTAGCACTGGGGAATCATGCCGCAGACATGTAGCATGGTGGCCCACACAGTCACATTATCCTGACACGTGGCCGACCAGTCCTAACACTAACTTCTTAATGCTGAGCGCCTGGCGAGGCAGCTGTTGGTCCATTTTTGTAATTCTTTGTTATGACTCTGCCGGAGTTCGAACCCACGACCTCCCACTTCCGAGGCGGACGCTGTAACCACTAGGCCACCGTATCGGTCATTACAAGTCAAGGGGAGAGGAGAAGTCCGACATAGTGAATAAGGATGATCTTGACCAAGAGTTGCATAGGAGAAAGGTAGCTCAGGTGAACAAATATATTCGATTCATATTTGTTAGAACTTTCTTTTGGAGCTTGTTCATGTCAAGAATAGATTTGACAGCTCAGTAAAAGCATGATATTCTCTCGATGTATCCTATAGAATTTACTGGATAATTTTGTAGTTATTTTATGTTCTTTGAAGAATTACCTCAACGTGCGCGTAATGAAATAGAAGTAGAATGAGTGTATTTGCTTTGTGAAGAAGATGATGAAGTAGAAGTTAGAATTCGAAGTTAATTCAGTAATTGTATCAGAGTTGAACAGTACAGTTTGTGATTTGAAGTTGAGTGAATATAAAGGGTTTAAACTGAAAGGTGGAAGAGAAAAGACAGCGAAAGTTTATGGCTTTACATGTGGCTAAAAGTAGTACATGGAAAGGAAATATGTACAGACCTTACACGGATAAACGTATGGAATATAGGAATGATACACATGATTTGTATCAGGACTCTGAAGTATTGAGAAATCATGGTGTAAATGGAGTTTGGGAGTTTATAAAATTAAACGTGTTGAGTAATGAGAACTGTGTATTGTACTGGAATAAATCTGGAGTATACGTATTTGGTTATAGCGCCCCGTTTTAAGGAATTCTAAGCTTTTTGTGATTACTTGTCTGATTATTGGAATTCGGTGCAATATAGATATTCCGTTGCCCGAAATAATTAGCCAGTTACTAGGAGCAATCGTCACGGAGTAAAGT
This sequence comes from Sinohyriopsis cumingii, assembly GCA_028554795.2. Classification (NCBI taxonomy): domain Eukaryota; kingdom Metazoa; phylum Mollusca; class Bivalvia; order Unionida; family Unionidae; genus Sinohyriopsis; species Sinohyriopsis cumingii. Next base: position 139,506,614 of record CM068838.1, on the reverse strand, counting down.
GTTAGTGAGTTTCCATGATGTCATTGTTCACTATTAGTGAATTAGGTCCAAACCGATTGAGTGTCCATGCAATAATAAAGTCCCTACTAAAATCTAGTGGTGTGACTGCAATGTCAGTATTTACGGTATGAAACCGGTAACTTACACAATGAAATCAATAAGAAGGGACTCGGCAGATACCGTTTATGTCGCCATGGTGGCAAATATAGTGCAGTTATACTTCCGAAAATGCCTGGAAACCATAGTTTGACTGGCCTAAGGTGGCGTAGTTAAAATATTTCCCTTTGGTAAGGGACAGTTACATAGTTTCTACGGTGTGATCTGCTGGTGGTACGGAAACCTAATTAAGAGAAACCATGCAGATGTGCGGTTGGTGGATATTTGGCAGGTTGTGAGATCTGTGGTCTTGCATTGATTAGAGCAAAAGTTATGTTTATAACGGACACGTCGGGCTTTCTAATTTACACCTGAAGTTGTATGGAAGTCTTTGGAAATTTGGGGTAAACTTATGACTTCTAGCGGGAATCGAGCCAGGGTTTTGACACCGCTCGGTCAAGTAAAGACCCCTAGCTTGTAACAGTACTTTGCATTGGTATATAAAGATGAATATGTACATAACTTGTAAATATGTTTGTTGCATGTCGAATTGTTATGTATTAAAGGGATATTGTTCAGACTAAACCACAGGTCGTAGAGCTCGTGTATGTAATTAAATAAATGTTTTGTACCAATACAAGATAATTGTCTTATAGGAGTCACTACTCTGTCTATGAGTTTTTCTTTGAAATATCTCTGTCTTTTTATGTGTCTTTCTACCTTCTGTGACTTGGAAGTTGACATCCTTCGATTCAAGCCTACCACGAAAGAAAAAGGTTGCAAGAAAAAGAAAAAAAAAAAACAACAACAGACAGTTGGTGTCATCTAGATAGCTAGAGACAGTACTGTGCCGTTGGGACACGTACATACTCCAGAAAACTACGCTATTCGAATACAATTTCTCATTCTCTTATTCTCTCTGTCATTTTGACTTTGTCGTTGACCACGATGTCTGCCAAACATGATTTATATCGTATCCGCGCTTGACACATAAAGCGAGGCAGTCTCCAGTCACATTCCATTCCATTCATCATTCGAGTCAGGAGATGTCAACATCGCACGAGCAGTATTCCCCAGCGAACAAGTGCGGCTATGAATGTTGACACTGTGATTGGTGATAATGATGAGCCAACAGCCAGACTAAGTGTTTTGCCGTGGATAGCAGTGGTTATTGTAGTATTGCAGTATTGCAGAACCGTTACACTGGGGACGGAACAGAGACGTCGGCAGACCACGGTGGAGATGGACTCTAGAGGCAAAAATAATAAAGGGTGGAATATAGCGGCTAAACAAAATGATGGGGGAATTACCAACCCACCAAGACATAGTGAAGCAAAAGACCTTCATTGCGAGACTAACTAGTTATTGCCACTTCATTCGGATTGGAAAATCATCAGTGGAAATTGGGGTAGCCAGATTGTAAAAACAATAGGAGGACAAACCATGACAGCGAGGGAAAGTACCGACTGAAAACAAAGTGGGCCGAAATAGTCACGAAATGAGGCTGCAAGAACTCATATGGTCCAGACGGAAAGGCCTCACTCTACGGAAATACCGGGGTCAAGCCACCGCAGAGACCTTGGGGTAGAGCAGAACCACTATTGTGACTCAGAAGTGAAGCTGACGACCCATGAAGATTTCAGTAAAATACTTGGGTGTGGAAAGGCCCAGTATAACGAAATTGCCTGAATTGAATGTACACGGTTTTCATTTTGGCTGAAAACCGTTTTTGATAATATCGTTATTTCTACATTCCAATTTGACCTTTTTGGTACCACCGTCAAATTTTATCTCTCTTATTGTTTTCATGCGCGACACAAACTATTATATTTTATAAGTAATTTTGACTTTACTGATTGTTAATTAATTAGCATATTGTATGTACACTATGTACACTAAATTCCAACTTGTTAGTGAATCACTTTTCACAATTCTTTGACTTTATTGATTTGAATGATTGCACAGGTGGCTTAAACATTATTGGTATTGCTTTGTCTATTATACACCTGTACTCGATTTGAAACAAGTACAGGCTGGCGTTCTGGGAGTACACAACGTCCATGGCTGACTTGCCGAGCACCTTTTCTTTCTTTACCTAGCTCAGACATCGTACCAGTGACGGAATGTGGGACTATTTCCACCCGTCACAAACCAGGTGTCCTAACGTAACGTCATCGATGCCGACCAGTCGTAGCGGACGTTACATACTGCTTGGGTTGACACCTGGTGCGTTCGATTGCAACCAAATCTCTTTATAACATGAGTTGTCTGGTTCCATTCCCTCTCATGTAATAGCCATTCAGTCAGGTTGTTAAGGACTAATTAGTCCTACAACCCGAAGGCTCAATTAATAAGTGTTCTGTGAACACATAAAAGCCTGGGTGATGTGGCTGTCTTTCCTTTCCCCAGAAGTAATTAATTAGCACGCGGTGCGTGCATAAAACAGTCGCACATGTCCAACAGGACGAAAGCGACTTTAATCTAACTAAGCAAGCAAGCAATCAGTCTGACAATCCGTTGTGGACTCTTTCTTCTATGAAGATGTGTTCACCACTAGCAAAGCTGAACGAAGCTTACGTGAATTTACATCGTGTCAGGCAATGCCTAATTCCTAGACCTGAAGAGATAGACAATGTCGTGATGTTGAAAGTGACCGAAGACCTGATAGAAGACCTCTTCAGAGAGGAACTCAAAAAAGAGAAAGAAGAATGGACAGAGAAGAAGACTTCAGAAGCAAAGACAGCAGAGAGAAGAACAGCAGCAGGAACCAGACAGAGGATTTGTCGACTGCCGTATAGACAGAAAAGAGTTATTCTTCTCTTTCAGAAGAAGCAGACCCTATCCTGTGAGAAAGCCTGCCGCCAGACGGAGACGCAATAAAAGACAATAAAAGATTGTCTTAACTCCCCGTTCACGAAAACAGCCTTTTTCAGGGCTACCCCAATACTCTAGAAAAGAGATACTAGTGCAATTGCCAATCATATTATTTTGTTTGTCTATAAGCACTTCGTTTCTTAGTTTTATGTCCCCCCCCCCCCAAATAATAGAACATTTTTTCCCCGTCCTGTCAAAAAGTCAGTGTGTTTTTGTTTGAAGTTTGTGATTGTTGGTGAAAAGTGAGTGAGCGTACGTTTGCGTGATAATTATTTCCTTGTCTCGGTCCAAACCCCAACGTAGATTATCTATCTCACGCAATATAATCCTTTAAAGTAAAAAGAACTCTTCGCTAGTGTAAATGTTTACATGAGGTTCATTAATACAAATATGTTAAGATGACTGTGGTGTGACCGTTTCATCGGAATTAAACAGTTTATACGCGTGAGCAAAGAAAACTAACAACATAAAATGTTGCATAGTAATGAGGTATTATCACATTTAATATCTGCATGTTATATGAAATTGACAATAAATAATTAATATTTATTATAAGAAACTGATTCATTTACATCAGTTCGAATTTTGAAAAGTTATATTGTAAATAATGAAACGGTACTGGGTACTTTTCTCTGCTGTCGTTATACTTAGTACAAACTGTAACGAAGTGTAACATGTCATATTATATTTTTTAAGGGTAATTAGTAATATGTGTTACTATCGTATATAGCTCGCCTTTTCTTTGGAGGAGATGATAATGTTTGTGACATACTTGTGTTGTCCTTAATATTGTTTGTAAAATTACACCCGTGTATAAAAGACCCTCAAAATACGGACCCTAGCGGATAACCATCCGCTAAACTTTCAAGTTCACGGATTCTTTGAAAAATTTTCTTTCGGTCTTTTAATATGGCAAGTGATACAATGACATTTGCTTATGGATTAAGGAACTGACAGATAAATGATTACTTCTGACTGGTAAGTGCATTATTTGTCATTAAATAGTGTAGGTATATTTTTGATTCAGGCGGGGCACAATGGAGGTGCTTAACAAAATTAGAATAAAGCATGTTTGACATAACACATTCTGTCTGTTACGAAGTTTGCCGTAGTTGTTAAGAGAATTGGTAGCCTATGCAGTGTATAGGTTTATAGTTTATGTGCATGGATCAGTGTTTTCTGTCATAGTTCATGTCACACAGTTTTGAAAATTTTATTCTATCGGTAGCACAGTCAATTTTCAGGTCAGCGTCATTAAATGTTGCTAACATTATATAATTTGTTTCACACGAAGTACTTAAACTTGTTATGTAGCTTTAGCTGCATTTGATGACGCTGACCTGAGAATGTACTGAGCTAGGCCTGCATATAGGATAAAATTAATTATGCTGTGTGGAACAAACTAGCATAACACCAAAAAGCTCGAGAAAGTATGCGTGTGTTTCTTTGTCTCTCTCTAAAACTTTTTATATGGTGTATTCTCAAAGATGGATTGACATCAAGTTACTATGTTTTTGTCATATATTTGTTGTTGTTGTTGTTTGATTTTGAACAAATACGTCAGGCGCAGCTGAAGACAACAAGGGTTTCTTTTTTAAAATTAGTTCTGACCTTGACAGAGACGATTGGTCTGAGATGACTAGACTGAGATAATAAAAATAAGATTAGCAAAACAGCTAGATTTCTCTGTCGCATGGGTGAGAACTATATATCTATGTCTATATCTCTCCTGTATTTGTCTCTCCCTAGAGAGGCGCGTATTCAGGCCAGACCCTTACTACATTGTTAAAAATATCAAGTACCGTGACGTAACTTTACCTGTTCCATTCCTATTAACCTTATACAACAACCCCACTTTACGTTGTCGTTATACATTCCCAATATTCCTCATGTTCAATTCCCCTTGTCGCTATATCGTCCCAGGGTTTCTGTAATGTATTTTCCACTGTCGCTATATCGTCCTCTTACACTACCAGTAGTCGTTGATTTTATTAAAGGGGAACTGTCGAAGAAGGCCCTACTATCTTGAAACTACATGATAAAAATGTATGGTCTTTATTTCACATACTATCAAGACAAACCATTCGACAGCTAACATCGAAAATTTGCAGATTTGCTAAGATTTGCTAAGTGACTGTGAGTTTATCGGCTTAAGAGTGTGTAGAGTTTCTTTGATGTTAAAATATCTGATCCCCAAGAAGGACACACGTTCTTTGGGAGAACCGATTCAGAAGATCTAAAACGAAAAACAGAGATTAAGAAAACAAACAGATCAAAGACAACAATACACAAGTTAAAGATTACAATTTTAACATCGTATTGTTGTTCCTAAGCGCGTTATTTCCAGTGTCAAAAGCACGGAAAAACATCATTAGAAGATGAAATGCATCGGCAAAAGCAATTTTTGAGCAACATTGACTTTGGCTTTGGACCTACTAGCTCGGAAATCAATACGGCCCTTCTTGGATTAAAGGAAACAAATCACACATGAACTTAAAAAAATGGTATTAGCAGGAAATCTAAGCGGACGCTCCACCTGGAGGACAATGGTAAGCTATGAGGTCTACGCTGCTTCCGTTGACGAGGAATGATGATGTTGCTACGGTTTGTGAGGAGAACAAAAAATCAGCGAATGCCAACGGTTGCATAAAGAAACGGCGTATGGACAAACATGGAAGAGACATTGCGAACTCAAGGCTATACGATACGCGCTCACTTGGCCATACGATCACGTGAGGTAAAATGACAATTTCAACTCGCTTCCGATCTTAGAGTAAAGCTGATCAGGTGACGTTGTCAAGACTATATGCAATCCCAATCATATCATGGAGATGAAGAAAGACGAGAAAAAGAAAAGCGCACAAGAAGGCTAATATATCTTACTTTGATTGGCCTATGATCATTCCTCCTTGTGAAACGAAGAATGATGAGAGCCAGGGCTGTGAGAGCGTAGAAGGTCCAGGCAGCAAAGCTGAAGAAATCTATCAGACCTGCTGTGTCTGAGGGAATGATCATTAACGAAGCGATGCCACACTGAAATATATACAAACATAAAATAGATAAAATACCACATAATTGGACAGATACTATTTATTTGCGAATTTAACATACTTTTATTGATTAATCAATGAACTGTGTTCTTTGTTTCTCAGAAAATTATACTACTTAAGTCTTCTATAATCATTTCATATATTTCTCAGAAATTCTTTCAAAACCAGTCAATGCCAATTCTTTAAGCAAACTGTATAGCTTTTAAATTGTAATAATAAGAGGTAACGTCATGAAAGTTCTTAAGAAATACACATATTTACACACTTTTTTTGTAGAGGGTTGTTCAATAACATGCGTTAGGTAGTTGTTACGATATCATTTTTGCCGGATCTGCATTCATTTGTGTTGGCTATGCATTCAATTTAGTCTTGCATCCAAAAAACATAAACTAACATTATTTTTGTCCTACGACTGGACGATTGTTTTTCTTTCTTTCCATATCATCTTTAATCCAAAACAGCTGCTCATTTTCCTGACTTTCTCCTTTAAATAATCATATTTGTCTCTTTTTTTAATAACCCATATCTAATAAAACAGTATGTTGTGGTATTTCCTGGTATTCACAAAAATGAAAGATTTCATTTAAATAAAGTAAATTTGTCTAAACAAAAAGGACCGGTAAGTCTCAAAACCACTATTTTTTTCAACCAAAAGTGCATACCATTTAAGTGATCACTTAGTAAATAATGCACATAAGATTTGGAAGTGAATATATATATTGTTAACCATAGCTGGACGTTTCCTGTGTCAGCATGGCTTAGCATTTTGACAGAGTCAAACAGCTGTCAAAACATTTTTTCACAGCACTTCGTTTAATGAAAGATTATTATAATCATTTTCAAGTAGGATCATTGAAATGTCTATACTGCGAGAATATCCTTTTTGAAAACAAGATTGATTGCTTGGGAGGAGCTGTATTTAAGAAATTTGTTGTAGAATAATGCTTTGCCGCCATGTTTTCTTTAAAACGATTATACTTGTTTGATTACAATCAACCAGCAATTTCCAGAAAACAATTTCGGATGAAAAGACTTATTGGTATTACCAACTTAAATGAAAATGTAAAAACTAAGTAAACGTCCGTTCAAAGGAGGTAGAAATATGAAAATCATCTGACGGTCACAATGACGGCTATATCTGATGCATTAAGCTGACTATTCTAACTAAAGTGCGTTTTGCAAGGAGTAATTTGTTGAAACTGTTAAAATATTCAACAATTCAGGAGGTACGGTGATAACAAATTTTAAAGATGGTCAAATTATTTGTAGATATACTGAATGGTAGACGCGCACCAGCTCTTATTTCGACCAAGCATACGTCAAGACAATTGTGCAGTGTTTCGAGTTTATACTTATTCTCGTCACGACTTAAGAGAGAACATGCTAAGAAGATTCCAGTGTAGTCGTGCTTGCGACTTTCTTAAATGCCGCAAGGATTAACTAGACATGAAGACAAATATGTAATATGTATGTCAAGTTTCAACATGATATCCAAAATATTATTAAAGATATAGAGCTTACTGCTATGCGATTTTCAACATGGTCTTAATTTCGACCATATGGGGTGTTACAGCAGACAATTTGTTTAGGTTTCATAATTATCTTCTCAGTATTTAAGGACTAGTAGCTTTAACAAATCTAACAAATTACGTAAAGGACACTGAACTACGGTGATTAGTACTAAGATATATTATAAATTTGGATCAGGGTGTATTAGGCATATTATTATCTGATATCCCTATACGATATCCCTGTTTTGAAAAGACCACAATTTAAATTTAAAACAAGACTAAAATAAATAAAAAATATATACTAGCGCAGTATAATATTTTTCCATACTCCATATACAAGTATCTAAATACAACACTTCTTTTAAAAAAATCAATATTAACTAGCGCACTCCTGAAGTGAACCGGCGGACGAAAACACTTATATTGATTTTTAAACGTTGTTAATAATTTCAAAAAGCTACACTGTATTGAATTCGACAGTTTGTATCCAGGACAAGTTTAACGTGAAAGTATTAATGTTGGTGTCAAGAAATAAAATGGCACTGGAAGTGTTGTTTTTGATACGTTTTATACCTCTGACAAGAATTGTTATGACAACTCTAATATAAGGAATTTTCTATGTAATATGTCATAAATTTGATAATAAAATCAAATTAAAAAATATGGTTCACGATTTCATCAATGTGTCGAAGTTAGCAATCTTGAACGTTTTAGCTTGTATTACTTGATTTGCTCCTTTGTCTTCAGAAGACATTTAATCCTCACCCTTTTTGAAGTTTTGAATCCATTTTAGCACAGAAAGGTTACATTACAAAAATAAAAGACCGTCGCCGAGTTAAGCTTAAAATACATCTTGGAAAACGGTCACATGAATGAAAAAGCTATAACTTAACGTTTGAAAAAAGAACAAGAAGACACCAAAACACCACACGTTTACCTTTCTGTGCACGATATACTGCATTAGAAAAACAATGTAAGTCTAAATTGTACCTTCGATCAATGAAAGCTTTTGTGGCTGGTAGCTTGTTACGTTGGTGTAAAATCAAAGATGAAATCTGATTTTAAAGTTAACGTAATGGCAAAGTCTTAGCAAAACATAATCTTATTATAGACCAGGAAAATCAACACCACGAAAGAGTAAGAGCAAAGATCTCTCCATAGCAGGTGTGCAGAACATGACATGTATGAAGTTCAACATGACATGATTTGTCTACATACAACGGCGGAGCCTGGAATTTGTCCAAACTAATACCGAAGAAGTTTAATGTTTCAGGTAATATATACCATAGCTTTTACATACAGAAAACATCAACAGAAAAAATAAATTTTATAAGTAAATTTCACATGCAAGACAAAACATTCCTCTCACAGATGCATACAGGTTGTTTTCAAGACATTGTTTACGATGTCAATAGGTCCACCATCAGACAAGAGTAATGGCGATATTGCAAAAGTATTCCTTCCGTTGTTACTAAGTTCACACTCGACTACTTGATTGCATATTGACTTTCATCTGAAACATTGTCCCGTCTCAGGATTTTCTGTTGGGGACTACTCCTTAACCTTTCCCATGAGAAGGTATAGTCGCAAGTCAGCTAAGGGCTGAAGCCGGAGTTTACCTTCTCCTAGATGGGCAACCACCTAAGGTTAACGAGCACCATCTGCCCGAAGCGTCTGGTTTCGAAGCACCAGAAACTTGCCTGTCACCCCTTCTGAAGTCAGTTTCCGTCGGGCTTAGTAGTTAAGCCGCTCCTGAAGCCATGGAGTTGGATTTGGTTGTCAGAGGCTCTATCAGACGAAATCCATTGGGGAATTTACAAGGGAAGTGGGTGCTTATCTCCCACACCCGCCCCGGCGATAACAACCCTTGGTACCGAATCCGATTTTATCAGCCTGCATATTGAGCATGTAAGATTTCTGGCCCACCACGTGTTGATCTTGTACACTATATTACAACGTGTTGTATACTGATTCTACGTTCAAAATGAATCTGCTCTGTTACAGAAAGACTTCATACGAGATGACGATCTTTAGAAAGTGTACAATATTTACCCAGATACTATCAAGAGAAGATCGTTAATGTAATAACTGGATGGAGATACAGTGAAAGCTCTAATTCTCCATGACGTAAAGTAAAAGTTTGCAGCAGTGTCGAAATTTGCCCGTCTTAAATTTGGAAGACCCTCTCGCTGAATAAATGTTTTGAACAAGCAAACTTTCAGTTTTCGTCGTGGATAAATAGCAAAATGTCAGCAGCAGGAGTAATGATTGAAGAATAAATAGTTTACGATGTAGCGTGTACAAGAAGAACTCGTCTTTTCGCTTTTTTGTCATGCAAGAAATACAGATAAAATCTGCAGAGTACAATGAAAACAGAAACCATTTATTTCCTAGCACAGTATGTTACTTCGATAATACTTATACGAATACCTTGCGAGAAATACTACTACCTGGAATATCCAGCCCTCCAAGATACTACTTTTAACTAAAGGGAGCTAAAAGTTCTCAGCTGATCTATGTGGCGGTCAGGAAGAGCAATCTTCTCTTAGGTGTAAGGATTGACAGTAAAATCTAAGAACCTGTCATTTACTTCTGAAGCGAAAGACACACTCTCTATGGATGTAATGCGGCGAGGCTAGGAGGGTGCATGCTTATCATGATTGGGTAAGTATTCTAGAAGAAACATTCTACTAGGAAAAGTTGTTTTCTTTTTTAAATACGGTACCCAATCATACCAATCATAATACCTTAGGAGAATAGGTAAGAAGTGGATGGAGGTACATCCCCTTACCCTTGAGGTGCCATCTCCGGTCCCTAAGGTATGTGAGACAGCTTCTAGGTAACACGAATAGAGGCGACTTCATTTGTGGGGGCGCGGCTTCAAATAGGGACAAAGTCCCCCTGCCCTTGCAAATTTAGCGGTAGTTTTGAAGCTTTTCAATCGACCTGGAAGATTGATATGTTAAAATGCTGATATAGTAAGAACAGATTGAACAGAGCCCTTTGGTATGATTGGTCTTGGAGATAAAAGACAAAGGATGGGACTCCGATCTCCATTCCACAGCCTCAATAATGTCGGTTAGCGAACAGATTCGGTTAAATGATAGCCTAGTGGCATCCGCTCTAACCTTGTGATCCGAAATGCCAAATAATTTCATTGAAGCTGGTCTTATTTCTCTATATACCGAGCAAATAACCCCTTTAATCTAGGAAAAATATAATCTGTATTAATATATCCTTCTGTACTTTCTTGAGAGACAGAAAGAGGTGTGATCTCCCTCAACACAAATGCTCTGTTCTATTTACGTACCACTTGAAAGCCCGAAGTGGGTCTTGTACGCGGTTTCAGCTGATGTGTCCAGACTAGACGGGGATGTATGACGAAAGTCTTGATACCCGTGGAAGGAACCCGGTTCTTGGCGATGAAAGACAATTTCGTTATGAGTAAGAGTGACCCATCTTTTTAGAACTACGTGTAATTCGGGTCTGCTTATAAGGCAAGTGTTTCGCTAACTCTGCATACAGTCGCTAACTACACATGGAAGCACGTCTTGTAAGAAAGGTGAGCCAGAGATGCCCTTGAAAGTGGTTCAAATATGTCTTGTTCAGCCAGTTAATACCCAAGATAGGTTCCAAATGAGCATAAGGCTAACGTTTTTGGCCGTGTATACTAAAAAATGGATAGTATGCCGGGTAAGTCACCATTTTCTCCGCTGACCTCTCTTCCGTGATGATGAAAGGTGTCAGACTTAGCAATTTTTGGTATGAATGCCTGGAGAGGCATGATGTGTCCGTTTGTGCACCACTGGGTGAAAACGTGCCTAGTAGGCGGATATAATTTTCCTCGAATATAAGGTACTACCATGGTTAGGATTTCAGAGCCCGATCCTGAGGGAGACGGAATATGTAGCCTGTGTTACTACATACCTAGAAGAACAAATACAAGATTGATATGTGGCAAGAAAACACCGCCGCCGAACTGATGATGAAGGCGGGTCAGAATGTTTGTAACTCTCCCAGATTGCGGAAGCAATTGAACTTCTATTTCGTCATAAGATGAACAGATCCTGGAGATCTAGTCCAGTTTGTTGATGGAGTGGGACGAGGAGGACAAAACTCCGGAGGTCAAAGGTAAACAAACGTCCTAAATGGGGGCTTAAAAGGCTGAATCATCCCGTGCCGTTGCATAGTGTCGAATAGATGACAGGACTTGAGAATTAGCAACATTTTGGTTGTATGAGGTGAGGATAAGATGCCAGTAATACTTCGACCTAGGTAGCGAAGGGTGATGAGGTTTGTCGCACACTAAACTCATAGAACGCCCTAAATTAGAAACCGTGACTTCCAGACAGTCGCTGGGTAAAGAGCCTTTTCTCGTGGCAGAGAGTAGAGAGATTACGAAGCAACATCTGTTGAAACGTGAGGAATTAATCTTGACATCATGCCGAATGAGGCGGCATCATAGCTAGACTGGTCCCTGTACATGTCTGCATAAGTCGAGTTCTACGTACTGGAAGCCGGGCTGTTAGTGATTGAGCCAGTAATATTGTTGGTTTGGCCCTTCATAATCACCAGTATATGTCCCAGGCCTAGATCGGTCGCAACGGGAATAGGCCATCCGCGTTTGGGAGATATCGTCAGATTGGGACGGGTTACATGATGTTTGATCAACGTAACCGGTCCGTATGTCTGCTAAGCGAAGGGGAACTTCTGTTTGTTTAGCTCTGTCCCTTGCTGTTTGGCAACAGAAATAGAGTCGAACCTCGAGGAGGCAACTTTGAAAGCAGATACGACTTGGGTGCCAGAGCTGTTTCGGAGTGTGTCAATGTCCAGCGCTTCGTGGCTGAAGTACATTTGGTTAAAGTTGACTTAGAAAGGTCAGCATGCAGGCTGGCGACGTCTTCTTCCTTAGCTGTTCATTTCTGAGCTTTGCCCATAGTTCTAATCTGTAAGACAATTAGATCGAAACGTATACAAATGTAGCCCTGCACCTGTCTTTAGAACACAATGTCGGTGGAGAGCTCATTCTTGAAAAAGTTGACTTGGAAATTGATAAAGCAGTGAAGCATACAGATAAAATATAATGACAATTCCACCTGCAAGGATAAGTATAAACATGTGGGTCTGCAGTTGTATTGTTTGAATGGAGTGGGCGCAGCGGTATAACTAATGCTGGCTACCTGGAAAATAAAAAGTTATAACAGACGATGATACCTGTAGGGAAGGTCAAGGATGGCATGTACATTTAGAATCACTGAAACATGGCGTTCCAATGCTAAGGATGCCGTGGTAAAGGAAACTAGAGTTTCTTAAAGGCATATATACATGCAAGCATATAAATATTGTAGCCCGAACCTAACTGGTGAAGTCGATAGGCTACCCGTATGAATGACAAAGTGCTCTTTAAATATGACGGAATGCTTATACAGATAAACATGACTCATGCGTCGCCTTTATAAACATGCATAAGTATGACGCGACTGAGTAAACCGTATATAAAAATCTGACACGTACTTGTCCGACCAGAGCCGAAGCAATACAAAAATGTATACAAGTCTCATAGTAACACACAGACACCTTCACATAAATGGAAACTGAGACACGGTTATAGATACGTACAAAGAATGTTGGACAATATCCGTAATGAGGCAATCACATGTAGGGAAAAGCCTACAGACCGCTTCTACAAGTAAAAACATTGAAGTTGGCGCCCGGACGCTACGAATGTCTTGGAACAGAAACTAATCAATATGTACTCGTTCGTAATGAATTACACCTATATATCAGTTATATTAGAGCTAGAGACTTGAGCTTATAAAAATAATTATATCCCGAATTGAATGTGAAGTCGCTAAGACTCCCCGTGCAAGTACCAAAATGTGTGACGACAACAAAATGTTAGCAAATTGTAAAGAAAGAACTTTGTCGGCAAGGAAGAGAAAAAGTTGGAATTATAGATGGAGTAGACTTTATTTGAAGTGGAAAACTCCAACTTGTGATGGTATATCTCCAACGTAGATTCTGACTTTTGCTAGGTCTCTCGTGACGAGATCATGCGGAAGTAGTAGTAGTAGCTGTAGTTATTCTTGTTGTTGTAAGGTTTAACGCCATGTTTCAGCACAATGTAGGCTATACATGGTGGTCAGTATACATATTGGAGGAAGAACCCTGGAAAACCCCGGAAAGAATCACCGACCCACGAGAAGCTACTGGCAAGCTTTCTCACGTACCCACATTAGCCGACATCGAGACTCGAACCCACGCAGACAGAGGTGAGATGGAAGTGATCCGAACCGGTGAGCGCTTCAGACCACTTCGCCACTCGGGGCCCCAGCAGAAGTACTAACTGTCAGGTTCTTAGAATTTGCCGCTAATTCTTATACATGAGGGGAAATCACTTTCCCTGACCGCCACATAGGTCAGCTGACAAGTGTTTGCTCCCTTTAGCTAACAGTAGTATTTTGGATGGCTGAATTAGACATTTGGTAGTAGTTCTTCTAGCGTATTATAATTGGGTAAAGCATTTAAAGAAGAATAAAAAACACCGGATTATTTTAAAAAAGAACGAGGAGAACGAGGCATAGTGAGTTATTTTAAATAATCCGGATATGCTTTATGAATCTACTCATGATAATGCATATAATTATCCCGATTCATCTGCGAACCTCGAAATACGTACAACCTAATAAACAACGACTACTTAAACTTCATAATTTTGTCCAGCCCTTTAATGATGAAGTTACAATATATATATATATATATATATATATATATATATATATATATATATATATATATATATATATATATATATATATATATATATATATATATATATATATATATATATATATATATATATATTCTTTTCACGGATATAGTTGGCAGAAGGCACTGTGAAATCACATTAAATAGATTGGGAACATTTAATTTATTTTGACAGATTATAAATATTACAACTGTACATTCTTAATGCATTATCTCAATTGAGTTATCCAAAGTATAGTTTAGTCTGTGGGGTCCCGGGGCTGCCGAGTGGTCTAAGGCACTCAACTTTGTAGGTAACTGACATCTCACCTCTGTCTGCGTGGTTTCGAGTCTCGGGCTCGGCCAATGTGGGTGTGTTAGAAATCTTGCCAGTAGCTTCCCGTGGGTCGGTGTTTCGTCGCGAGGTGGTCCCTGGTTCTTCAGAACCAAATATACTGGCAGCCATGTTCGGACTATCATGTGCTGAAAAATGGGATTTTAAATCCTCCAACCAACTTAGGTTTAACTATTCAGAAAATTTGTCTGGTGTTCGTAAATTATTTAAGTCTTTCTACATCCTTATTTCTGTCAGAAATGTCTGATTATAACATAGAGATTCCGTCCATCTTTGTATTCACTAGGATACAATTAATGAAACATGACTATCATGTTAACACTTCCTTCTCTTTCTATTTAATTTATTATCACAGATTTAACAAAGATGGTGCAACTATTTAACTTAATGTTTTAATTTCGTAATGTCTTATAGTTTTAGTAGACATCTGTCAAACTAATTATTGTATCTAATTGTATTTTCTTTGCCTAGTGGGTTTGTTTTTTAATCTTTATTGTTGAGCGACGGGTAAAATTGATTTCATGTCAGATTTATAAATAAACTTCTTCTAAGTTGTTACTGCTCCGGTGGCCTAGTGGTTAAAGCGTCCGCCTCGGATAAGGGAGGTTGTGGGTTCGAAACCCGGCCGAGTCATACCAAAGACTTAGAAAAATGGTACTAACAGCTGCCTCACTAGGCGCCCAGCATTAAGAGATTAGTGTTAGGACTGGTCGGCCTGGTGTCAGGATAATGTGACTGGGTGGGACGTCATGTTACAGGTCTCCGGCATGATGCACCATTGCTAGATATCACTATAAACTGTCACACTTTATATCCCACGTCCGTGTTTTTTCTTTTAAATTTAAATTAAAGGGAATCGTAGCGATATGACTGAACAATTGATAAAGATACGTTAAAAAATCCAAATCCAAGTCTGCTAAGCTGTTCGTATATATATATATATATATATATATATATATATATATATATATATATATATATATATATATATATATATAAGTTTTAATATTACATCCTGTCAAATAACCATCTTGAGTTTTCGTTTATTTCGTTCCAAATGTGGTATTAAAATGTCGAATAAACGATCAACAGCATTATCAGTTTCACCTATGTTTCATATATTTATAAGCTTTGTCCTGTGATAAAAACGAATGCGTATACTTAGTGTGGTCCCCATCTATAGTGGGTCTATTCATAAGTTTGATCGTTAAGTCTAACTGAGCTAGTAATGAACCAAATTTTCAAATTATTCTACTGGTAATATTCATAAATTATAGCTAAATGCCATTGAAAAAAATTCATGCCAATCTTTATTGTTCCAGCAGTAAAAGCTATAAACATCTATATTTTTGTTTTACAAACATCTGAACTGCATCACTTTCCACCCTCAGGAAGATGCCGAGTTTTCTTTACAGCAAATCTCTATCGACACTCGATGCTCCTCAAATGATTAATCCATTGGGAGATTTCCAAGGAAAGTTGGTGCTTATCTCCCCCGGCGATAACAACCTTTGGTATTCAATCCGACTTTATCAGCCTGCATACTGAGCATGTAAGATTTCTGGCCCACCACGTCTTGATCTTGTACAGTATTTCATCGTTAAGCATTCAAAGTGTTGCTTACTGATTCTATGGAAGATGCCGAGTTTTCTTTACAGCAAATCTCTATCGACACTCAATGCTCCTCAAATGATTAATTAGACTTAGGCAGCCCAATGTGACAACCTAGTAAGAATTCCGCGTACATATAGTGAATGTTTCACCCGCGCTAGTTCAGGAACCTAACAATACAAAATTTGTCACGCGGATTTTTGTTGTTATGGTATGCCTTTTATTTTGTACCCATATTTCAATTTCTTTCCTATCCCACGAGCTTATATTTTTTCTAATTGTAGAGCAGTGACTTTTCTGTACAAGGAGGTGAATTTAATTTTTTTTAAAAATCTCTTTTGGCAAGAATCGTTTGATAGACCTTTCGATCTATAATCAAGTGATATATGCATAAACCAAGCGGAATCGGTTAGTAACACAATATTAATTTAATTCTAGAAGTTTTACCTGAATGTTAACAGACGACGTTTGATTTCGTGTTCACTCGACTCATCTAAATGCAATGCATTTGTGAAGGTGAATATTGATTTGTTTGGCAAGCATTTATACATATGCATATATTTGTTGTTGTTGTGGGTTTAACGCCATTTTTCAGCACACGATAGGCTATCCATGGCGGCCAGTATTAATAGTGGAGGAAGAACCCGGGAAAACCCCAGGAAGAACCACCGACCCACGCATATATTTGTCTTTGCGGCAGAAACACTGATTAAATTTATAGGTTTATTTTTCAAAATTATGCTGCGAAGCAACGTAGACAATAAAAAACAAGACCAAAAACATTTACATCATTGTAACAACCATGGCCTTGACAAAAATCTCAGTCAGTACCATTGCTACTCGTACCACTACTATAATAGCTGCAGCAATGATATCAACAACCTCTACTTCTTTCTCTTCCTACTACTGCCGATGCTGCTATTACGCTGCTACTGCTACACAAACACTACATAACCATTATATTTGCTACTGTTGTTTCCGCTGATCCTACCCTAGGCTATACGTTTACATATATGTCCCCTATAACTACCACTTCTGCCACCAGTGGGTACTAGATACCCAGATTGTTGCGCGATATTTACCGTGAAGATGATGGAAAGTACTGGCGTGTATCGTTTACAGTGGACGTAGGAGAGAACTTCTGGCAGATGGCCCTCTCTGGCGGCACAATACACAACTCTGAAATAAATAATATATTTGCACACTAACAAGCACCTGAATTTATTCATTTTGACATATTTAATGGTTAGACAGTTGCAATTAACCACATATTGTGGCAAACAGGTTACATGTTTTTATAATATTTCATAGAAAATGTGAAATATTTTATATTGAAAATAAACATCAGATAACATCCATTTACAAATATTATTAACGTAAAAGAAAGCAAATTATTCGGAGAGAAGACGAAATCAAAGGTATGTATACCTTTAGCAAAAGTATCCAAACAAACAACTTTTTAAAAGTACAGCAAAATTAAAGTATGCTTTAGGTTAAAAAAGAAAGACTGTTTTCCTTTTTCATTAGTTTCTTGACTACTTTCATTTAAGTCATTGCCTGCTCGAGTTTACTATATTTGGAGGAAACAAATTCTATGATGACGTCGAGAAAGTAAAGAACGAATAAACTTTTAAACCAAAGAAATTATATGCAAATATGAATATCGTAATTATTATAAATATAAAATAAGCGATTATTTAAAAAATAATAATAATAATAATGGAGCTGATTGAAATTATCAGTCTATGGAAAAGATGTCACAGAAGAAAGTAAACGAATAAATAAATTTTAATATACCTACTACCCGCAAAACAGAACCCGTTAGCCGCCCCGAAGGTGGAAAACAAAACAGACACTGGGATGATATACCATGCCACACCAAGTACTCCTTTACCCCAGTCCTGCGATAAAATAATTGATGTAAATTATGTATCCATATCCTCATGCTAAACAGAAGACTCAGTAAACTATAGTTGAACGTAAATATAATCTATTTTAAAAGGAATTTACTATTTATCTATTTAAAATGGCACTTACTATTTTAGTACGTAAATATAATCTATTTGATATGGCACTTACTATTTCTAGTACGTAAATATGATCTATTTAAAATGGCACTTACTATTTCTTGTACGTAAATATAATCTATTTAAAATGGCACTTTAATACTATTTCTAGTACGTAAATATAATTTATTTAAAATGACACTTACTATTTCTAGTACGGTCTCTGGCATAAAATCCATAAAACAGAATAGAATATCGTCTATTACTCGCGAAGGACGGTATATAGTAATCTGTGGTAATAATATGACCATGACTTAAAACGTTGGTCAAAACAACGGAAACCAGCTAGCTAACTGATAACCAGACGTTTTAAGTATAATATCAAACAATATTTTTTAAATATATACTTTAAACAAAATGAAAAAAATACACCAACAATTTCATTATGAACAACTTCAATTGATTTATGTACTGAAATATAAAGGTGTCACTTAAAGTACGTATTTATTGTATTTCGGCGTGATTTAATTTAAGTCGCCATATCCCAGTTAATGAATCCACATATGCCTAACTCTTTATCTGAATTTCTCATGTCAAGAGGTGACGTAATACAATATTGCGATGATGAAATGATGTCATATTTTGCAGTTTCATTGGGTGACTGAGGCTGAAATCTCAACGAATTAACGTGATGTCTAGATGAACGATACTATGACGAGACTGGAACTGTTACTTTCCAATGCTGGAAAACAGATTTTCACATATTTATTTAGATACATGGATCGTGACTATCAGCAAAAAATAAGATAAGACAGTATGGGATTTACTTGTATAGATAAGACAGTAAGGTATTTACTGGAATAGCTAAGATAGTAAGGGATAAACTTGTATAAGTAAGACAGTAAGGTATATACCTGTATAACTAGCACAGTAAGGTATTTACTTGTATAGGTAAGACAGTAAGGTATTTACTTGTATAGGTAAGACAGTAAGGTATTTACTTGTATAGCTAGCACAGTAAGGTATTTACTTGTATAGGTAAGACAGTAAGGTATTTACTGGAATAGCTAAGATAGTAAGGGATTTACTTGTATAGGTAAGACAGTAAGGTATTTACTTGTATAGCTAAGACAGTAAGGTATTTTCTTGTATACCTAGGACAGTAAGGTATTTACTTGTTAAGGTAAGACAGCAAGGTATTGACTTGTCTAGCTAAGAAGGTAATGTAATTACTTGTATAGCTGAGACAGTAAGGTATTTACTTGTGTGGCTAAGACAATAAGAGATTTACTTGTATATGTAAGACAGTAATGTATTTCCTTGTATAGCTGAGTAAGGTATTTCCTTGTATAGCTAAGAAAGTAAGGTATTTATTTGTACAGCTAAGACAGTAAGGAATGTACTTGTATAAGTAAGACAGTAAGGTATTTCCTTGTATAGCTAAGAAAGTAAGGTATTTACTTGTACAGCTAAGACAGTAAGGAATGTACTTGTATAAGTAAGACAGTAAGGTATTTACTTGTATAGCTGGGACAGTATGGTATTTACTTGTATAGGTAAGACAGTAAGAGATTAATTTCTGTAAGTAAGACAGTAGAGTACTTACTTGTATAGCTAAGACAATAATGTATTTACTGGAATAGGTAAGACAGTATAGGATTTCAGAGGCGTAGCTATGATATTTTGCGCCCGGGGACGAACTATAAAATTGGCGCCCCAGCCCCCTCCCCGTTTAATCACATTTTTGAATATTACCCTTGTTTACTTATTATAATGTAACGTTGTAAGCCTCATTTTGGCGCCCCTGTACCTTGGCGCCCGGGGACATATGTACCCCCTGCCCACCCCCCCCCCAGCTACGCTTCTGTAGGATTTACTTGAATAGGTAAGACAGTAATGGATTTACTTGTATAGGTAAGACAGTAATGGATTTACTTGTATAGGTAAGACATTAATGGATTTACTTGTATAGGTAAGACAGTAATGGATTTACTTGTATAGGTAAGACAGTATAGGATTTACTTGTATAGGTAAGACAGTAATGGATTTACTTGTATAGCTAAGACAGTATAGCTTACACATGAAGGTATATCATAGCTTGACCATGGCTAATGTTGTAGAATCATTGTTCCTTGTGTGTATTCTGTGTGAGAATTTGTATATAGACCCGATACAGCATATTTGTATCTCATGTCCATATATGTTGAGTTTCAGAAACTGATTCTGGGATGCCCTGATTGACAACGTCCAGTAAGCCTACATGTTAAGTTATTTAGCGCAGAAGACGAGCAGCTACTGCGATATCTTCGAGGTAACATGTTAAGACAGTAGAGTACTTTCTTGTATAGGTAAGACAGGTATTTACTTGTATTGTTGTTGTTGTTGTTGTGGGGTTTATCGCCATTTTTCAGCACACGATAGGCTATACATGGCGGCCAGTATTAATGGTGGAGGAAGAACCCGGGAAAACCCCGGAAAGAACCACCGACCCACGAGAAG
Organism: Sinohyriopsis cumingii; assembly: GCA_028554795.2. NCBI lineage: Eukaryota > Metazoa > Mollusca > Bivalvia > Unionida > Unionidae > Sinohyriopsis > Sinohyriopsis cumingii. Next base: position 139,485,865 of record CM068838.1, on the reverse strand, counting down.
CTACTGGCAAGCTTTCTCACATACCAACATTGGCCGAATCCAAGACTCGAACCCACGCAGATAGAGGTGAGATGGCAGTGATCCGTAACGGAGAGCGCTTGAGACCACTCGGCCACTCGGGGCCCCATTTACTTGTATAGGTAAGACAGTAATATATTTACCTGTATAGCTAAGACAGAAAGGTATTTACTTGTATAGCTGAGACAGCATGTTATTTAATGGAATAGCTAAGACAGTAAGGGGTTTACTTGTATAGCTAAGATAGCAATGTCTTTACTGGGATAGCTAAGACAGTAAAGGATTTACTTGTATAGGTAAGACAGTAGGGGATTTACATGTATAGCTAAGACAGTAATGTATTTGCTTGAATAGCAGAGACAGTAAGGTACTTACTTGTATAGGTAAGACAGCAAGGTATTTACTTGTATAGGTAAGACAGCAAAGTATTTAATTGTATAGCTAAGACAGTAAGAGATTTACTTATATAGCTAAAACAGTAATGTACTTACTGCAACAGGAAAGAGAGTAAGGGATTTACTTGTATAGGTAAGACAGTAAGGTATTTACTTGAATATCTAAGATAGTAAGGTATTTACTTGTATAGCTAATACAGTAAGGTATATACTTGTATAGCTAGGACAGTAAGGTATTTACTTGCATAGGTAAGACAGTAATGTATTAACTTGCATAGCTGAGACAGTAAGGTATTTACTTGTATAGCTGAGACAGTAAGGTATGTACGTGTACAGCAAAGACAGTAAGAGATTATCTTACATAGCTGAGACAGTAAGGTATTTACCTGAATAGTTAAGACAGAAAGGTATTTACTTGTATAGCTGAGACAGTATGTTATTTACTGGAATAGCTAAATTTATGATGGATATAATGCAATCATTTTTATTTAGCATTCCATTTTATAGCATAGACAAACTGTGTTGTACCACTTGTACCACACGTCTCTTGACATTTTTCTGTGTAGAATAGATTTCTGTAACTTCTATTACTTATTATAGACATTCTACACAGAGGATGAAAAATTTATCATGGATATAATTTTGGATATAGCATTTCAGTTTATAGCTTAATAAACTGTGTTTTGATAATCGTAACACATGTAACTTTACATTTTTGTGTGTAGAATTAAATTTACGCTTCTACGGTCTACTAATGTTTGTTTTTTTTGGCATATTTATTGACCATATGAGGTCAGGTTGGATAGTTTGACTACATTTTTGAGTATTTGTATATACTAGTGTTTGCTTCAGTTTTTGTTTGTTAATTTATTTATTCTTTTTTTTCGGAAAGTTTTTTTTATTGCAATACAATGATGCATTCTACATAATTAGTATGGTATGCAATCATCTATGGAAGGAAATGATGATGATGATGATGATGATGACGATGACGATGATGATGATGATGATGATGACGACGTATAATCGCACCACAAAAACGTGATTGAAAACTAATTCCATGACAGCAGAAACTTGGTATATATATATATATATATATATATATATATATATATATATATATATATATATATATATATATATCAGTTCAAAACGCAATAAGAATATCAAGAATGTATTCATATACGACCTTTAACGTGCTGACGTGTAGATATTATATTCAAAATCCAACTTACAACAGCAACAGCATCGGACTCCAGGAGTTCATCTGCTGTCAGGACGGTGAAATAGGAGATATTTGCCAGGATGTATATTAATGTCACCAGCAAGATCCCGGAGACATTAGCTCGAGGTAGGTTCCTAAAAAAGGCCCTTAAACATTCAAAACTATTCATAATTCACAATACATGTTAAAGCTGTGTTTCTGGTAGGTAAAACTATTGGACTACCTCAGATTTCATACTTTGTTTCGTATTCAATTTTTTTTAAAATCCCAACTTCCTGGATACTCGATACGAATCGCAGAAAATCTAAGAAATAAATTAACAATGTATTTCAACGAAGAAGTTTCTAGGAAAGGTAACCCTGTTTTATAATTATATTTGTCACAGGAATTAGAGAACGAGCTATACGGATGGGTTAATCACCCTTAAGATAAAAGATTTGACTCCTGATTAGTGTAATCATAGGAAGAAGTCAGTTGTATTCGTCTGGATATCGGATAACTAGTTTCGAAAGCCAAGAAGTACACAAGTACACAAGGCGGAGTACAGAGTATTATTCTGACTTTGATGTGTTTTAAATTTTTGTTGCGGTTAGATTAAATGAATTCTAAGTGCTAAACGAAACAAAGGCGTGCGTTTTTCGGACGAATTTCAATGTTTTAAGTATTTTTTTATGAAAGTTCCGTCAGTCCAGGTTTTTTTGTGGAAGCCTGACTCCGAGGAACAATAGCAAGAATCTTTTCAACTTAAAAATTGTCTAAGGGAAATGTGCTTGGATGTGAGGGACACGGAAAAGTGACATTCTGCTTCATATAAAAGAGATCTATTCTCAGAAAGAACAAGGCATATATCAATCGCCTACAATATGTTCATTGATATAAGGTTTTTAATTATTTGTTGCATTTATTCGTTTTAAATTCATATTTCAGTTTTCCTTGTTCAGAAGTTAACTGTTGCATTCATTTGTCCTGAATGTCTTATAACTCATGTATTTTACGGATGTCATAAAATATTTCATAGATATCACTTTGTTCTAATTTTCTCGTTTAGATGGCATAGGAATCATGTATCATAAAACGTTCATGCATTATGTTTGATTCAAATCGTCTGAATATGTGAATTTATCTTTTTAAATGATACGTATCATGTATACTAAAAACTGATTTTACTATGTCTATGACAACGAATTACTATTTATCAATTAATGCAGACAACACAGTTGTGAATTCTTTCGATTGAGAAACCGGATCATGCCTACCGACATCGTTTAGTTAGTGATTCATACAATATAGGGGTGCATTACTTTTTACTGAGATGTCTAGTCATGCCATGATTCTAATTACGAATGCGTCTAGCAGCTAGGAATAAGACATTAATTTTATAATAATAGGGTTCTGTGTGTATCAGTTTGCGAACTGACCCATATTAGATGTAGTTCTGTTGAGTTACAATAAGATGATATCTGACGTGCCAAGAGTGGGGAATATTGTCCGATCCCAAAAGCAAGAAGCCTGAGAATTATTGCGCATTATATATTTATTTGTAACAGCAAAACTAGTTATAAATGTGCACCATACAATGGGAAAGAGAGAGGACAACAGAGTTACCGTTGTTGACCCGGATGAGGCTGAAGAGATAGAAAGAAGAGTAAAAGGAATACGGCGACTCTGATCTGCTACCGACAATGAATTTGGAAGGACCGGAAGCAACCAGGTTTCGCAAGCATGCTGATCAAATGAGTTCGTTCTGATGAAACTTGTTTCTTCGGTATAAAGGAAAGACTAGTTGCCTTTAGCTTAAATTTTGGAATTTTATTTCTAAGAGAAATTGTATCATTAAAAAGCCATCCATTTATTTCAAATTGTATGTTAATATTTACTCGATAACACCGTGGTCGATCAGCTCCTAGATAATGATAACTAAACAAAGCGCCACCTGACAAGCGGGACATCCCTAACACTTTCTTAACGTCAATCTTTGTGGAGTAAATTTTAGCTGTAATTAGCTATAATTTGAGAGGAAATATTTATCTAATTTATGTATTAGAATAACTAAGTGATGATTGACATTCTGAACAAAAGCAATATTTTCGGGTTATTGAAAATTCGTTCAAAGACATTCTGGTCTAAATTATTATGATACATCAAGACTACGATCACATCAGCAAATTTAAGATTGGAATTCATTCAAAACACCACTGCAATTCATTCGGAAACAGCAGCAAGAAGTGGTCAACTGACCGAATCGCGGCCAGACATGGGTGCCAAAAAATGACGCAAAAAGTAAATATAACCGTTGGCATGAACAACGAACAGTAACATAAACAACATGTGACACATCGTGATGCTTTTTATGCGTTATAAACTGTGAATATTTCTATTTGATATGTAGAACATAGCAAGGGGGAAAATAGTGTAAAGTCTTTATTTCAGTAATCAATCATCGTATATTTAATTATTATAATTTTTAATCAAAAAAGGAAAAATAGACTGTAGAGGCTGAGCCTTTTGTCTGTGCCAGTTTAGTTGCCAATTCAATGCCAGTTATATTTGTTTGTGCCATTTTATATCCATTCATAGGGTACCCTTCAATGAGGTTTTCTCACTTTTACAATTTCTGCCTTTATTGGATGCCTTCATGGGATATCTTTCAGTGAGCCTTTGTTTTTCCATATGCATTTCTGGCTGTATCTTTCATGTATGTCTGGCTATATTTATCTCTGGCTATTTTTGGGCTCTTTACCTCTGCGGTCTATTTTTACCAAAAAGGGGTGGGGAATGGTATTTCCCCTTATGGTCACATGGACATGTTCCTCGGTGAATTCCTAGATACGAAACGAAATATAAGAAATTCAGAAGTTTGTCCATAAATTTCGCGCAACCTACAGTTTTACGTTCAACAGGATATGCACAGATTTCTGAAACTTTTTGCATACCCATCCACGGGCGAACCCGAGGTGGTATGAAACCGCACACCACCAGTTTCGACTGGTGATGGGTATGCGCAAATTGTCAGCTATCATTACGTTTTCTGGTTGACTTTCGAACTCTTTGCCTACGGCCGCCACCATAATAATTTCAGTTGAACCCGTAGCAATATGCCGATTTCGAGGATCGAATGGACGAAGTATACCAGTAATGGTTTAGAATTCCAACGATATTATCACCACACTATCGCAGCTCGAAACACATTTGTTGAAACCTAATATAAATAATTGTTTTTGATGATAAATCAAAAACGTTTCAGATAATTTCTAATTATCCCGTATTGTAGAAAATTCAGCTGAAATAAAATACATAACTAGTGTTATTTACAAAAATAAAAAAAAAATAATATATCTAAATTCGTACTACGTACATTGCCGAGTGGAAAGAAATAATCCGTATATGTAGTCCACGGGTAGAGTTAGTCAAGCGAAACAAGTCTGGCTTTTTATGCATAATACTAGACAACCTGTAGGTGGTTTTCACAGAGAATGTATCAGTATAAACAGCGTTATTTCCGAGAAAAAAATAATATATCTAAATTCGTACTCGAATATGTAGTCAACAGGCAGATACCTAAATACCTAATACCTAATGCCTAAAGTAGTCATTATAAGCGATTCCCTAAGCGTTATCAAATCGATCCAAAATCGCAATACACACTCTAGGGAACAATTCCTCGACAGAGCATGCCAATTAATCGACGATATCACCACAGCACATCAATTAGTCGAGCTCATGTGGATACCGTCGCACATTGGAATCTCTGGCAACGAAACAGCAAAGTTGCAAAAACCAAACTAGGAGATCAAAACTCTATCAAGCTTAACTATAGCTCTACAGAAGCAATAAGCTTCGCACAAACATATATAGACCAAACGTGGCAAGATTTTTGGAACTCCTCCACAAAAGGTAAAAAGCACAATGAAACCCCAAAAAACGTAGATAGGAACATACAGCTACCTGATGGTACCTATTTAGAACAGAAAACCATAAACAGGATAATAACTGGAAAAACTAAACTAGCAAGCAGTTTTGGAAGGTTTATAGGACCCAAACCAGCAACCATTAACTGCTTTAACTGCCACACCATCGAAGATCTACACCACGTATTTAATATATGCCCAAAATATCAACCCGCTCGGAAAATATTTATCAAAAACCAAAAAGAGATTGGATCACCATACACATACCCAGAGTTACTTATGGACTCTAATAAAAATAAACAATCAGCATATAAAAATATAAATCAATTCATAGACTCAGCAGGACTTAGGAACAAAATATAATTACTATCCCCACAAAACCAAAAGACCCAGTAACTAGCTAAATAAATTTAGAAGCCACCACATAAAAAACCATAACATATCATTCAATTTTATAAAAGTATTAATAAATAATTCACTTACGAAGCACCTATAAAAAACTAAGGAAACCGCAAAATCGGATGTCCTAGATGTCCTTAACGAACCGAGTAATCAGCTAGGATTCCTCTCCTAGATGTCCTTAACGAACCGTGTAATCGGCTAGGACTCCAGTCTCTTGCTAAATAAAGTATAAATAACATTCAATCTCTAAAAACATCAATTACTAAATAACTTAAAGAGGTAATATCTAAAAACTTATAAATAACATAACGTAGGAAACATACCCTAAACACCTCGACTAGTAATCCCATAATAACCTTGAAAATCTCTCTTCATACATGATATCTACTAAGAACCTCTATAAACAGCATAGAACATCCCCCCCTCCTTTTAGAACATTTTGAAGAAGAAAAAAAAAACGAAAAAAAAACAAAAAAAAAAAAAAACAAAAGAAAAGCAAATGCGACAAGAAACCAGCGATGTAAAGCAAGCAGGACCGTTCCCGAGCTCTCCTTCCCACTAATGACAGCCAACCATTCAACTGTAGGGACCTTTATGGACCCACACATTGAGGCCAAACTACTATCAGGATTCCTTGAATCCATAAAAGCCTGGGGGAGGTGGCACCATCCCCTTCCCCAGGAACAACTAGCAGGCTGCGGTGCAGTCAGAAAAAAGTGGCACATGCACAATTGTGCGAACGCTACTATAATTAAACTCAACAACAACAACAGGCAGAGTTAGTGAAGCCAAACAGGTCTGCCATCCCTATGCTAGAGAATAATGCTCCTAAATAGCCTGCGTCAAAATAGGTGGTATCTATGAACAGATATTTATGTTGTGGGAATCCCAGCGAGTTATTAATAAAGCAGTCGCGTGATCGCTGCAATGTCTAAATTTTTAGCATGATTGAGATCTTGGTAATATGTTGCATTTGGAAAATACGTTACGATACTGCATATACAATAAACCCTTTTATATCTTCTGACTTGTTTTAATAATAATAATGAGTGATTCTGTACTTACTATGGAATCTCATATACGGCAAAATTAGCTCGACAAAACTGGATGCGGTTAAAAAGTATCTTCCAGTCCGTGATTCTGTAAAACAGGGACTGAAACAACGTCAGCACGCTCATGTGGAATTTACAGATGGTACATAACAGTTATTTAAACAAATTATAAAAGCCACTAAAGATCTTCCGTCGTTTGAATAAACAGCTACATCAACCGAAGAAACAGCTAAATCAACCAAATAAACAGTAAAAAGAGCTCAAAGAACTAGAAAGATTCTCCGAAAACATACAGAAAATATAGTTGCTGGTCAACCACAATTACAGAAAAAAAACACAGCGAGCAATAGAGGATATAGAACAAGCTCGTGATGAAATCGTTGACGTGAGGGATCTTGCTGCTGAACCAGAACCAAGTTCTGTTAAAAACCACATTCTCGACTTACCGAAGAAGGTTTTATGAAACTTCAAAAAAACCTACACCGGTTGCTGCAGAATATCTAGTTTGTCCGCAGATGTTCCAGAATCAAAGTGGGTTCTTTTTGTGTTTCGAGAATACAATGGCATAACCAAAATCACAAAAAATATAAGCCTTCATTTGAAGGATTTAGAAAAGAGCGAGGGTAGATGCTGAAAATCCATTACTTGGAGATATATTATCACCCAAAAGATCACAATTCGGACCACCTGGTATTCAGGAAAAAGAACAACCTGACGCAGCAAGCGAAATAGGTCTTGCCACTCGCAATCGATGTCGTAGGAAACAGGGTGGTAACGGGATCTCTGAATCATCGGTGATTCAAGATAAAGTTTGTCCCAATAACATCCATGCTGATGTTGATCGCCTAGAAATTTTGATTGGTGGAAGACGAACATGCAACAATTCCCACGAAATCATCAGTGAAGCAGCTGCTATTCGTCAACGTTTATTTACCGGTGGTGTCATGTACAGGGGCATCTATCGGGTGCTGATAGATGAAATTACCTACGATTACTACAGTGAGGTATCAATTAGATCGGCGATAACAAAATAACATGATTATACACAATGCCCAAAGTAGACCTGAAAGCGTCAGGGTGATAAATTCACGATTACCTGTTTACAAAATGATCTACGGAGATGGACTAGGAGAGACTGTTTAAGGTTTTCTAGAAGGAAAGTCCCAAACGCTATTCCAATTGTGAAACAGATATGAAAGCCATCAATGTTTATCATGATAATGCTAATGGCACTGTTGGTAATCATGCTGGTAAAGCATTTTCTGCGGTCAAAGACAGACTCGCACGATTAGTACGCAGACGCAAGCGCTCTGACCACATCTAATAAAGCTACCTAGCACCGAAGTTAGCATTCCAGTAAAACTATCCAGCATCGAAGTGATGCCACCAAGTGTCAGTAAAATGATAAATCAAGATGCAAATGAGCGGTTGAAATAATTAGGTGGTGGACCATTTTTGACAAAACAAGCCGCAGCTGAGATAGAAAAAAACATAACCGCAAACCTAATAGCGGGTAGGGGTCCGTCCCGTCATAGTTACCGATATTGATCAATGTTGGAACGTCGCCTTAGACAACAAAAAATTATAATAACATTTTCAAACGTCTATCTGATCCAGCATTTAACATGGACGCACCAGTCATCAAAGATGAATCAGTGCATGATTATCAGTATTATTCATATGATACACGTGTACCTGACATACGTGGACGAATCGATCTACAAGTGCAGGATAGAAGCATATATTTTCTGCCCGCCGAGGCATTCATTGAGATAAAAAGAAGACTTTTGAAAACAGATGATACATCATATGCAACTGAAGATCGATTTGGTTTTGTTAATAATGGTGTTATGGCATTATTTAATAGTGCCACGAATATTATCAATGAAAAAACATTGAATCATATCTGGAAAATGTTGAAGTTGCCACGACAATACTAGGTCTGGCAAGATATTCCGATGATCATTCACGGTCCACCAGTCCATCAATGATGTTTACAAAGCACACTTCTGACCAGCCTGACTTTAGGCATCATCCCATGGTACAAATAACACAGTTTAACGCAGCTGATCCTCAACCAGCTGGAATGATACCTCGACTAGCTGTTGCTTTTGCGACACTACATAGCGTCAATCCATAATTTAAGCTGTCATTTGCAGCACCGAGATCAATGGTAAACGGTAATAGCAAATATTTTTTTGTGTAAGTCCACTATCTCCCATCTTTGGATTCTGCAAAAATGTTAAAAAAGTTATTTTCGGTGCTAAACGCACAATTGTACTTGTCAGAAAAGCTACCGATGATAATGCAATCTGGTGCCCTGTTGGTGATGCTTGTAAAGTAATACTGACAAAACTTCGTTGTGGATGCCAACAATGATACCATCACTCGATGAACCAAAACGGCTGCTCTCTTTCTGAGGCAAACATAAAACTGAAATCAGCGGCGTTGCAGGGCCCAACTATATTATCTTTGACTTAACGTCAACTCAAACACTACAATGACGCCGAGAAATCAAGAACTGGTGTAAGACTTGACGTTTCTGCGAATGCGATCAGTGACACAACAAAAACCCACGGTATAGTTTCGTTTCGAACGGCGTTACCAGTGCTAATTCATCAGCTGCTTAGCTGTTCCAAAAGCAGCTTCACTTGGTGATGTTGAAACAGTTGCCGGTATGGCCCTGAAAAAACAACAAGGCGCGGCGTGAATAACTCAAGAAAGGACTCGGTCTAAGATTACCAGGGACGCGGTATAGTCAAGGTCTAAGGTTGCCGAAGACGTTTTGCTAAAACTCCACATATCCACTTTTGATTTGCTTGATGCTGCTCGGGGATTAAAAATAAGAAAACTTTGGAGTCTTTTTTTTCATGCGTTATCAAATACCGGAAAAACCAAATCGTGTTGAAACAGGTATTATTAATCTCGATGGACGTTCCGGTCCAGATACTCTTTGGGTTGCATAAGCGATTGATCTACGTGGAGTTGTTTATTTCGATACGTATGGATTGACACCACTGAGCAAAGTTTTACGATATAGTGGCTTAGCCAGTGACATATTAACACAGACAATAACGGATCCACGAATATGCGGACCAAAGTGCTTTGGTACTTAACAATGTGTCAAGGTCATCATGGACAACCGACGATGGTGTGCCGCCGCATAAAGTCGTGCACAAATACACAAGTGGTCGTTTTAAACAGGTTAATGGTTTATAATGGTAGATATTTACGGAAGATGAGCCATACGTAAGTGTCCAGGTGAAGGTGATCTATCCACATACGTGACGCGAGATGAATTTGCTGATCTTTTTCGTCTCAGCAGGGTTGATTCGGACGAAGTTGTTATTTTTCAGGATCAGTAAGGACGGTTAAAGACGAGAAATATTAAGTGGGCTGATAATATCCTGCGAGTTTTAGGTGCAACCATCGATAACATCGTGGTATTTACCGGCGACGGAAAACAAAATATCTCGAATATGTCAATTGCCGAATTTCGTAGATATGTTCCCATATCAGGTGGTTCAATGACCGGTTCACTCGACATGACTGTAAATCTAATTGCTGGTTCGGGAGAATCAAAATTAGCCGATGACTCTGCAACGAAGAAGTACGTGGACGATGGTAATATCGCGATAAGGACTTCGTTAATATCAACAAGTGATAGATTAACCATATTACGGTCTGAGTATGATTTTCATGAAACCGAGTTTACGATACATTTTAGAAAATATCAGATTCTTCTTCAGTTTGCCCATGATTTTTTGGGAAACCCAATACCCACCACAGTAAGTTCACTGAACTTCGCACTCAGCTCAGTGATACAGTAGGCGTTAAAACCTCAATCGAAACGATTAACAGAACGCTCGCAGGAATATCAGCAACAGTTCAAGGATTGGATGGAAAGATAAACGAACTTCAAAGAGAATTAAATAATATACAGAATATAGTTATTAATATTGATCAAGAACTCGGTAGAGTATCGCCAGTTGCTAATGGACTTAGTTGGACGCTGATCAATATGAGATTTGATAATAAGATTAAAGAGATAAACGACAAGATAATTGTTATGTATACTAGAATAATGAGGTAATTTGTAAGAGTGGTTTTATGCTCGATGAATATGAAATTACTAAGTTAAAGGATAGTGTCGCTCTATATACAAGTGACCAAAAGGAGACAATAGAGGGGTATATTTGAACATCAGTATCATGAGTTAGTTATAAAACCGTGGAGGATTTCAGAGTATATTATGATAGAGTATATTTACATGGCGTTGAAGTAAAATTCAAGTTGGGTGATCATGAAACGAGTATAGAATCTCCGCAAGACACTTTTATTCTCAAAGTTGGTAAGCGGAAGACGGTTGAAGTAACATATTCAGCACCCGATTTACTTGAAAACTTTGAGAAACTGAATATTACTGTTTTCCGAAGAAAATTTTATAACCGAGCTAGAGTATGTCGTACAGCAGTCGTTTTAAACAGGTTAATGGTTTATAATGGTAGATATTTACGGAAGATCTGTTGCTCACAAAAGTCCCAGTGACATTGATTTATCAAAATATGCGACACGAGATGAAGTTGCAGATGTTGACTCAAATGAAAATGTTACTTTTAAGGATCAGCAATGACGGTTAAAGACGAGCAATATCTCGTTGACATATATTATTCTGGGAGTTCCAGGCGAGACCAAAGATAACTTATTGGTGTTAACAAAAACCGGTAAAATTACAAAACTCGAAGGGATCACTTCTAACTATCATTGGACAGATTACTGAGCGTATAAGAAGTACTGGGGATATAATGTATGGCGATCTCAACATGAGCAGAAATAAAATTATCAATGCAAGAGAACCAAAATCTAACGATGAAGTGCCAACAAAAAATACGAAGATAGCAACAACACCACGATCAGAACTGAGATCAGTAAGTACGTTGCTAAAAACCGGTGATACAATGACTGGCGATCTCAACATGAGCGGAAAAAGCATAGCTAATTTGAGAGAACCAACATCAAACAATGACGCTGTAGCCAAGAAATACGTGGACAACAGCGACATCCAAATGATAACCTCGTTAACAACAAGCAATGATGGATTATCCACGTTCAGAGCTGAATATACTAATCATGTAATTGCGTTTGTAAACTTTCGTAGAAAAACTAATAAAACCATTATTAAATGGTTGGGAAATCCAACGGTCGTCGACATTAAGCTCGCTGCAATTCCTGAAAAAATCGAAGCGCTTCAAGATCGTGTTGTTCATGCAACTCCACTCGTCAACTCAGTATACACTGTAGCGTCTGGATCGGCAACATGGTCGCTGCAAAACAACTCCATCAAACATACCGCTCAGGTCAACTGAGTGTACAGGCCCTTCGTGTTTAGCTCCATTAAATTTGGGATATTCACGATATTTCTATGGCGTTATTCCACCGATAGATTTTCCGGAACCGTCTCAGTTATGTTAAATCAGAATACCGAGGAAACATTCATAATGGATCCAGAAGACAAAACCCTAACAGCAACGACATATTGATAGTGTCTGGAATTCGTCGCGAAAACACTTCAATTGGTAACTTAGTATATACCATAATAAATCCAACACAATCCTTTTGGTATAATCAAGCATACGCGTGCAAGGAATAGCTGAAAGAAATCATCGACGAGCATACGATAAGACAAAAAATATTTCGCAGATGAATCATCGTCATCAACAATATTGTATACGCGGTTTCCTTGCTGGTCGCTAAAACAACGACGTTAATTGGCACATTATCAGCGACACACGTGATACCGCCCGTATTTGGAATCAGTGTTGTTGTCTGTGTTGTTGATATACTCAATATTATCGCGAAAAATATCTACATGAACCAGTAAAATATTACACCAGCACACAGAAATAACTTACGCTAAGATATATGCGTGTATGAATATATCACCGATACTGTCAGTGGGGTTAAGCGATGGTCCAATATCAGGCGATGAATCTCTCGCAATTAGTGATATTTATTATCGGTATCCCATCAATGCAAACATACCAGCACCAACGTTAGCAGCGCCACATTTGGAATCCGACGAGCAGATAATAATGACCGTAGAAATAACCACGCGACTAGAACTGATCATCGCTAACACAACGCCGCCGACGACTACAATGATTCAACAACGTCAACACATCTATAATTCGATATTGGTTTTCCAACATCGATAAGAGCTCCCATTGGTCGGACACTTGAAATCGTACTTGCACAGTTACGACTTTATTATAGTTGGCCAAATATCAGTGAAAAATCATTTGGTGGATTAGACTCTAATAATTCGTTGGTATTCTCGCATAAAACCTCAACTGATGCAGCTGGTGGGCAAGCCCCAATCATATAAGTTGTTTGTTTTCCGGCATGATCATATAAAATAGAACAAATTAATGATGAACTTCATCGTAGAATTAAATCAATAACAGGAAAAGAACCAAAGATTGCTATCAAGGTATACGAGCCAATGTTGAGTGCCGCCATATCGATATCAACGTGGGATTCTTCGGCATCCAATTACGCCGTTGATATATCTACACATATAATTCGTTGATCAGGAACGTGCTGGGTTGGCTGTTGAATGTGCCGATTTATAATGGACCACCACAAACAACGCGATCAGATTATTTACCGAGAGTGTTTATTCATGAAAGTAGTAACGCAGAGTATTATAACCTATACATTAAGTTGTTAAATGACAAAGAGCATAAAATGAATGCTTCTCAAATAGAAGAAAACGTCAGCATGTTTATAACAGAACACAACAAATTACAGCCTAATCTACGGGCGTTATTTGAGAAATATATTATTGAAATCTGAATAATGATCTGAAGGAAAAATCTTTAATATATTGATGCATTATAGCACTGTAAGTCCGACGCTAACAGTTTAACACAAATAATTATAGACGATACCAGCAAAGATTCCGGTTATAAAAAGTCATTTCTTGATTATTTTAAGATTACCGAAGACCAACTGCATACATACGAAATACCCGGGCTGGATCGCAATAAAATGAACAAGAATCGCAATAACATAATTGACGAATATTTTCCAAAGAGTTATGCCGCATAGGGGAAATTACAACCCGATCCAAGTATTCTCCGGTATAATAACGATCAAACAGGTGGTGGTTGTCATATGTCACCGGGTATTACCAATATCACGTAGACGATTTCTGTAAATCTAGTGTTTGACACAGTCGACGATAGCTATAACGCGTCCGGGCAATCATTACAAGGACAGGCCCAGCAGGGATATGTTCATTACAGCTTTTCCTGTTTGTTTACGATGTGATAATCAATCGCTATCAGGAATACGTTTTTGTCTCACCGACCAAGACCGTAATTTATTGGACACACGTGGTAAAGAATTGACCGTTAGTTTATATGTGCGCGGCAGACCCTGAGGCGTCTCTTAGCCAATGACAATGAAAAGCAAAAACGAAAACAAAAACACAAAAAGTATAACATTTTTGCGTCGTTAATTTTTTTGTCGTTATTTAGGTTGTTCCTCTCTGGCGGATTCTGCGCACCCACAGCCGCTTGTGTTTCATTTTGTCGAGACAAATCCGATCATATTTTCACAATGGCGCTTGCCAATGGAACCAATTTAGCCATATCATGTTCTTCGTGTAAATCCGCCTATGACAATTCCATTTCGCTTTGGAATAATTTGGTAAATCTGTACTCAGCTGCTAGTGCATATCTTCCCTCTTCACGTCGCTGCTGTATCATCTCAAAATCATCGTTGAGTTTTTCAACATCGAGTTGACCCACGAGACCATCTAGCTGCAATTATTCGATCGTAGAAATAATCTTGTTATTATTTTCATGGTTCAATAGGCAACAAATGCATTCCTTTAAGAAAAGATTTTATCTAGACCAATTCGATAACTTGTTGCTGAATCAGGTAAACTTATCGTGATGAATCCATGCTGAGTTTTCTAAACACGTGCGAAGAAATCTTTCAACGTACATATGTCCATTTTGCCTGGACACTATATCGCATGAATATTTCATCATATGTGTGGCAACACCTGTAAAAAACGAAAACGTTAACTCTGAATACATTGGGAATCTGAGTATACCGCGTGGTGGCGTAAATAACATCCATGTTTTTATGCCTGCCCCGTGAAAATGTTATGGTGGAGTTGCTTGTCTTTCAAATATAACATGATCGTAAACTACTGGATAGATGATATTTCCGTTAAGATCATCGACGGACGGCGTTGTATCGATGTCTGTGATAAATTCAATAACATTGTTCTCGGCCGCTGATGATTCATTAAATTCTTTGGAAACTTTATAGCAATGTTGATCATCCACAGATGGCGCTGCTAAATAAAGTTTGTCCCATTTGAGCCACCTCATTATCAGGTTGAGCAACAACTGAGTTTCACCCGACCCAGATAGACTAACTATGATCGATCGAATGGAATTTGATAACACTGGATGATGCTTGACAGGTGCTTGCTCACTTGACGCTGAAAAGTCAATCACGTTCATATTGTACAGATAAAACATTATTTATAATCATGAGTTTATATTGTATTCGATGCAAGACAGTCACTGGTACAAAATTTTTGAGAGCAACCACGTTGGTCAGTAACACGCCGACACTGCAGGTAAATATGTAAAATGTGGCACATAAAAAAGTTTGTGGCGTTGGGTCACTCTGCGATCGATGGTGGCGATATTGCTAAGGAACTCGGGAAAATACCCAAAATGCCATAGGCTAAGTATCATGGGGAAAAACATCTTCCAGGATATAATTATTTTGGTCCTAGGGCTCGCCTCGATATCAGACTTGACGAAAAATGTCAACAAAATCCAGGCGAATTTCCGGTAAATGCGATTGATCAAGCGGGCCATGTTCATCATGTTGCGCATAAAAATCCAGACATACAACTACGACATATCGCTGATGTCAAGTTAATTCACACGCTGAATACGATAAAGAATAAAAACATGCAAGAAGCACTCGCAAATCGGTTAATAAGATCGGCCATGAAAGGTCAAATGATGTTAGGAGCTGGCAATTAAACACCAACAATTACATCATGAAGGCGGTTTATGATAGTGCAATCGGATACTGGAGAGGTATATCAGAAATTAAAAAAGCCGCCGATGCAGTAGGTGTCACACGAGCAGTGGCCGCAGACTGGTTGTCACGACAGGCCATATAGCAAATTTATCTTCCACGTCCCAAAACGATTTAAAATGGACGGTTTGATGTCAGCACACCTAACGAGGTTCATAAGGCAGATGTCTTGTGTTTAACACATGACGTGTATAACGGCGCACATACAAATACGCATTGACTGTTGTAGAGGCTGCAAGCAGATACAAAGGGGCTGAACCGTTATCGTCCAAAACAGCAACTGAGGTCTGAGCAGCGTTTGAACGGATTTATGCTCGAGAACACTATTGCTACAAGTTGATCCTGGCAAATAATTTATCGGTGCAGTTACGACCTTGATGCAACAACAACAAGATCAGACGTGGACACACCGCCGAACGTCGCAATCAGGCAAAGATTTAATCAAAGACATGCACAGCGAATCTTTGGATATCAATATGCCCAAGAATTACTGCACTTTGAAGAGAGATCTTCCGAATGGGTTGCAAGACTACCTCATGTGGTGGCCGCGTTAAACAACGAGGGCACGAGTAGAATTAACATGATACACATCGATGCAATTGCACAAAAACATACCACGACACAAATCACCAGATAAGCTACAACAGCCAGTGTTGGGCAGCAAAGACACAGTGAGGTCTTTATATGAACCTGGTGAACTTGAGGGTGGTGCAGCAAGACCAAAACATAGAATTTCCAACGTGGTAAGATCTACTACGCATCCACCAATCCACGGAATAGATTCAACAGCCCCAGATTGCATACCGCGTTGCAGACCGCTCCACCTAAACGCGCTGAAGAACGAATAGCGGTAACAATAGACACACGCGCTGAAGAACGAAGCTCCTTTACGTCTGTTACATTCAAGACATGTCCAAGAGACATTTTTGCGTGTGTGGCCGAGACTAGTATCAATTCTGTCCTCGGTAAATTGTCGTACATCAGGAAAATATTGCCACAACATTATTGCGTTACAGCAGACGCAGTGATTATTTTGTCGTTGTTTCAGCGTCATGACAAACTCTATATCCAGATCAAACTGGGATAATTTTGTTTCATCTGCTGTAATAATTTGTCAATTTGTTCTTCACTTCGTTGCTCAGTAATGGTGTTGTTGTTGTTGTTGTTGTCGTTGTTGTTTGTGGATAGTAGATATTGTGGTGTTTTTCTTCTTCCCGTGGGTGGAGAGTATATATTGGGGTTTTTGATAGTATATTCTGGGTTTGTAAGTGTTCGCGTACGTTTATTTGGATAATAGATACTGGGTTTTTGATATTATATTTGTTTTTTTTTCTCTTCCTTTCTGTGTGGAGAGCAGATATCGGAGTTTTCGATAGTATATTTGTTTCTTTTTACCCTTTTCTTTTGCGTGGATAGTAGATATTGGGTTTTTTATATTATAGTTTTGGTTTGTATGCGTTTGTGTACGTTTGTGTGGATAGTAGATAATATGTGAAGTGAATGTAAGGGATGTTTTTCTTCACGTCCGTGCTTGACAAATATAAACTCAAGCATCTGTCATTCAGGAGATTAACAACAAAACCACAGAGGCAACTCAAGAGTTAGAGGCAATGGAGGCTACTCGTATTCATGAGAAACTTATGACGAAAATACTATCAGTATCTCAGCAGATCCATCAATTGAAAAGACCGTGCTTTTTACATCAACATCGAAAACAGCAGTATCAACATTACACAATCGATATAAGTAAACCAAATCATTAGTATGGCACGGAGAAACGTACAAAAAAAAAACAACAGAACACCACCCCTGTGACACTAGCAACACCAGTTGAAAAAACTAGAACAACATCAGTCACAACCGTGGTTCCAAAGAAAATAACCACGCCACCACAAATCCAACCTGAAAAATAACAGTTGCATTGCAACGTCTGGAACCACATCTAAAACTTCAAAGAAGAGAGAACAACGAAAAAAATTCATGAAGGTTTACCTAATTATCCAGACATTCCAGAACATGTAGAACCAAGTAAACAACAACAAAAACGATAAACTTGACCTACAACTAAACAAAGTGCAGATGAGGTCAACTATATATGTGACCAAGCTGAAAAAATAGGAATTGGATTATGACGACTGACCAAACTGCTGCCTTAAATTCCACAGAAGATATAAAACGAGTGATGGAAGTTTACAAAAAGACAAAGGGCCAAGGGAAATTTACCCTACCACGTGATAACCACTGTCTGCGTGCGGCTCTCAGACTTCACCAAACAAAAGACGAATTCCACCTAACACCAATGCCATTAGTGATATTAATATCTTACGAGCTGATCAAGATACACAGCATACAAATACCAAAGTTCCAATCATCACCAGAATACAAGCAACTGGCCCTAGTAGGCATGATCTGCCTAGATATAACTGAAACAGAAGTTCATGCCGCACAGACACCTAAAGGGATTACTGTTTCCTGACGAAGATTAATTATACTCCAAAAGGGGCCAAAAATAATACCAATGGATGAGAAGGCCACGCCTGTGGAATCTTGGGGGCTCTCTTTCTTTCCTGATGATAGAACATATGCTGGTAAAACTGGATGAGGATCACTATTATTATAGTCCCCATAGAATCAAGATGGAAATAAACAATTTGAGAAAGTCTAACGAAAACTTAGGGAAGTGATGAAAAAAGAAAAGGAGAAGAAGGAAGATGAAGAGGATAGAAGAAGAATGAGAGCATGGAACGAGAAAAAGAAAGAGAAAGAAAATGAAAAGAGGAAGAAAAAAGAGGAGGTAAAGGAGAAACAGGAGGGATAAAAGAACGAGAAGAAGAAGACAAGAAGTGTAGGACATAAAACAAGAAGATGGTGGAAGAATAGAAGAAATTAGAAGAAACAAGAACAGACACAAAGGCTCTTTTCAGTGCCAATCGTATGCCTGGAAAAGATTTGCTTTCTTGCCTAAAATGTTTTTAGTCGGATGTATAGTTGTTTGTTTGATTGATTGATGTTGATCAATCTATGCATGTATGTATGTTGTATGTATTATATATGTCTATGTCTCTGTCTATAAAGAAGCTTTTTGTTCCGCCCCGCCAAGCGCTGTTTTATTGGTATAGGTTATGAACTAGCTGAACTTGCCCGCCACCCGCTAACCTCTACCCGTTGAACTAGCTGAACTTACCCGCTACCCGCTACCCTATGCAACGACCCCACTTTTCCTTGTCCGTATACAGTACCAATATTCCAAATGCTAAATTCCCATTGTCCGTAAACGTTCAAGGGGGGGGGGTCGGACAAATCTTGTCCGTAAACTATCCCAAGGGGTTTTTAACTCAGATTTCCATTATTCGTAGGGTATCCCATTATGCTACTTTATGCTAAGTGCATAAAGTCGTAACAGCACTTAAGGCAACAATTCCTCGAATATATACTTACACAAAGGGATTTTTCAGCTCCTCCGTTAAGTAGTTCAAGTTATTCCTGAAAGATTTAAATTATTAAATACATAAATAAAAATAATGAAAATAAAACCACTTCTAGGGTGGCAAATTATATGAATTAAATGTTTTATTATTTACCAGTCGCCTTCTATTTAAAATGCTGCCAAAATATAACCAATCTTAGTTACCAAGATTGACTGGCAATGGTTGAATACATTTAGGATCAACACGACTGTTCGAGTATGATATTTGGTGTTAAATTGTATAATTATATTTTAATTTTAGAGTATGATATTTGGTGATAAATTGGACTGTTTGAATTTATTTTTAGAGTAAATTAAAAAAATATTGATGATAGTTTGCAATTTAAGTACGTATGCTTGAGTTTAATAGGCATTAAGTTTAGTATTAAGTTGGAAGAATTCATAAGGTCCATTTATACAATTTGTTGTAAATCGTGAATTATACCTTTCTTACATTCAATACTTGTTGAGTTGTTAGAGGGTAGAAGTTTGCATTTACCATGAATCATAGGCCCACATGGCAGAGTAGAAGGCTAGCGCTACAGATGCGGGCGAACTTGTTGTACCATTGAATCCAGTTTGCAGAACACTGAGATGACCTGCATAAAACAAATTGTATACACTACACCTGTATTGTTTCTCTCTATGCGAGAGAGACAGCTCTACAAAGCCAATTAGAACAATTCGACGTTCGTCGGTAGTATTGTTGACTCATTATTTTCAAGCTTCATGACTTCGTGAATCATGTAAAATATTATGCTAAAATTCATCCTATTAAAAATATTTATAAAGCCTATAAAGAATATCAAACAATATATACAAATTATTGATTTAAATAATCGTTTCCAAATACTAGAAAGTACGTAAGAAGAAAATATCAATATATCAGAGGCTCTTCCATGGTCTCTTGAATTAATAACATCTCGCTTTCTTCATCGAATGATTTAAAGTTAACCAATGAAAATGCCTGTTACAAAGGCTTTTTAAAAATCTGTCATTGTATACTACAGATTTTCTAAGGGTGTAAGGTACAGTTTTTACTAAAAATTTGCATCACATTGTCTGATATACACAGTCATAACGATAGAATACACCAGTGAGTTCAAAACAGTCCGTAGTTTTGGAAAGCTGTAAGAAATTGGACAATAAATATGTAATTTATTCGACATTAGAAGTCAACGCTCATTGCAAAATATATCTTTGCACCGCAGACTCAAAAGTACGGATGCATTTGTCACGTACAAAGGAAAGTTTTGACTCAAAATAATGCTCACAGTGAAATACAAAACCTTTCACTGTGTAATCGTTTTTTGAAACAGTGTGTACTAAACAGCTTGATGCAATTCAAATAGTTGACATCCATGCCGTTTTTGAGACATATTATACTTGCATTGACCATCATTTTCTACTGCTGTGAGTGGCTTGCTTTGCTTCCTTGACTACTATTGCTATTTCACTGTTTGATGCTGTGATATAACTAATGAAGGTGTACATGTCTCACGAAAATTCCAAGAACAACACAAGCTCGAAACAACTAGGAAAGAAATATATCAACATCTTTAACATTTCGACAATAATAAGTTCAAAAGTCATACTCTAGCCTTAGGTTAATCGACCTAAAACAGCTTGAAATTAAAATGGAATATAATTATACTTTATCAAATGAGTGTAGATGGGGCAATAAATAGGGGCTGTCTACCTTAATTCAGTTTCTCTACGACAGTTTTATAATTTTGTAGCTTAATTCACAAATGTTTGAAATTTGGTTGATAACGTACTAACTTATATACGGATTGGACGTAAATAAAGTCCATAATCTGTATCCACATTTCCCAATTGTTTCAAAAATAAAGTTGCTCCACAAATATTAATAAACCATAATAATTTAGTTACCAAATTACTATATGATTTTCATCAAAACCCAGTTTTAACTTAGGAATAGACATCTAAAATGTTGAAACTGTATTAACATGTGCCGTTAAGAAGAACATAATACAATAATCACATGGTTTGACGACCTAAAATAAACTGGGCTCAAATCTCTGAGAAGAATTCTTCAGAATGCTTTGTCTCGATCGCTATGCTATTGCATGATGCAAAATTCGAACATAATCACTCGATCAAGAATGTTATGTCCCCGTGACCTATTTTTCATGGATGTGAATATAATTATTCAAACTGTACCCAGCTGAATAACGTTTCATGACTGCATATGAATCTATATCAGATAAAAATAGCAAAACGTGAAAGCTTAACATTTATCAGTGGGACGTGACAAGCAGGTAAATGTGACAACGCCGTCAAAGAAGGGATGCCCGTTTCTTGCCAAAGCCTGCGGAGCTATAACAAAACGAAAACTCTTAACACTTGTAAGAGAAATGCTTGAGTGATTACAGTGCGGTTTGTCAAGAATATTTGTTTTCTCACCTTGAGCCATCCTCACGATTCCTCCGACAACAATGATTCCTAAGGCTATGAGTTTTACTGCCGTGAAAATCACCTGGATACTCGAAGCCAATGAGGTGTCGTAACAGTTGATGATACAGATCGTAACTAACGAACAAGAGAAAATTATCATTTAACAAAATATATAACATAGTGATGCAATTTTTATTTTGTAAAATCAGTGTACTTTGAGAAATGAGAACTAGTTTTTTTTTTACCGCTTTGTAACATGTACATTTCTTTGATTTCTCCATTCACCAAACGTGAACTGAAAGAGGACAGTGTCGAAAGGAAGATTAACTTTTATCAAATTTACTTTAGACAGAGTAGAAGTCAACACAAATATTAAGATCTTTGATTCACATTTGTTGAATATTTTTTCAAGTCCGTATCACACAAATTTAAAACTTAAAGGAAAAATAATAACAAAATATTTATAATATTATTAAACTATGATCTGTCATCAACAAATTTCTGACTTCAAAGGCTATATTATAATGCAATATGACGTGAAATTGAAAAAAAGTTGTAACATATATGCATTAGTTTATATCTGCTTCGACCTTATGTAAAGATTAAGGAACTTATGAATTTGTTTTTAAAATTGTAAATATCGAGTAAGTTTTATTAAAAAAAAGACAATTAATTCGTATCTTATCTGGATAAGCATCGGAACACTGAAATATGGCACTGCTACCCTTGTTATAACTGCTTCTTTTCCCTTTTCATACCATATATATGTCCACAGACTAAATGGTGGTATTTAAAAGGGGTTCTTAAGATAACTCTACTGCTTATGTCCTATTCCAAATAGAGGAAAAACGATCATACTAGATTTTATTAAATTGGCCGTGAAATATATGAAACGACATTAATTTCTGTTATTCTACCCTTGGCGGGAAAAACCTCGAAATTATCCAACAAGTTTCATAAATTTCTAAACAAAGGTTCATGTGAAATGGTCCAACGCGTATGACTCAGATTATGACATTGACGTTTTGGTCAATGACGCGTAAAACACTAGAAATTATTACAATTGCACTAAGATGCCTCCAACGTCGCACGCTGTATGACGGTATGATGTGATAAATTCAGTCTCTCAGTTTGGTAGGGATTTGATATTGAATTTATGAAATGAGAAGGACAAATTCAAGCTTTTTCGACTCTTGGCGAGCAAAAACTCGAAACTGTTCAACGAAGTTTATAAATTTATTGTTAAATATTTATCCATTTGAGATGATTCTGTTTATTACATATTTATTTTTTAATAGAAATAGTTTAGAAAGAAAACAAAATGAAATAATTCGTTTATTTTGGTTCAGACGATGAACCTTTCAATTTTTTGCGGATACAAATAGTATCAGGCGCTAGTTCAGGTAATACTGAGCAGTTCGACAATTTATACCGTTTAAAAGTAGATTTGTTTCTTTACAAATTATAATGCAAAGGCCAGCAGTCCTTCCAAATCACTTGAATGTTTGAGACGGGCAACACATTTTTTCAACAGTGGATCTCCGATGGAAATTAATATATAATGTAACAAAGTTGACTGATTCAGTTAGACGAGCCAAATACATCGATTTCAATGAGAATGTTGACAACATTTCCACTTGAAGCGTACCAATTCCACTACTGTGAATGCGATATTGCACATTGCAGAAGAAAAGGATTGCACTTGTTAAATATTCATATGAGGGGATGGATACTGGATGCAAAATATTGTACCAAATCGAGACTAAGGACGTTGCTGGGTAAAGCAATTCCAGATCTAATGTATTTGTGACCGTATATTTGTTCTTTCTTATTGGGTGCAATGCTTGGTTAGATAACGCTATGTGAGCTAGGAGATTGTACGTGTAGACATTCTTCTCGCAACAAAGTTGAGTTTATTACCACTATAGGTTAACCTGTGAACCTCGGTTCTCGTAAGGGTGGGGTGCCTGTTACAGGTTTGGATCCCAATACCTCTGTTCATTGACCGATGCCCTTAGCTACCCTTAATTTTATTTGTAACGAACCCATGTGAAGTCAGTTCGCCATATTCCTACAGAAGTAATCTTTTTCCAATGCCTCTTTGGCAATCTATTTGAAAACTGGCCTCCAAAATGTCAATAGTAATCGCAATAAATTTCCAGAAGGCGAGGTACGGAATGTTCCCACAGTCGCAGTCAATAAGTAAAAAGAACACTACACAAGAATTTCATGAGCTTATTTGGAATAATACGATTCACATAATGTGATATGTTAGAATGTTGGCATATCCATAATGTTAAGTTGCACTCACGATAGTAAACCACACCAACTACGTGATAAGTGATATCGTAGTAGAGAAAATGAGGTTTCTGGCTAAAAGACCCGAAAAGCGTCAAAACAAGTGCAAATTACTTTGTGATTACCCAGCTCAGAATAATGCTTTTCAGGTCTGATGATTTTTTTTGGGCACTTTAACCCAGAAATCTTGTTTTTTCATCTACTACTTTAAAGTTCGATTAATCTTTTATCTGATTATTTATAGTAGAGGAAATCAATGTTTTATGCTCAAAGATCACATAAATCATTTACCTAATGAGACATACTTGACGGATTATTTGAGACAAAACCCTGAAAGATATTATTCTGAACAGTAGTAATTAAAAGTGATTTTGTCCTTAATTTGATGATATTTAGGTTCTTTAAGCCAGAATCCTTGTTTTCATCTACTACTGAAATTTATAATACTTCTTCACCAACTGTCAACGTGTCAACGGTAGATATAAGAAATACCTCATTATCGTGATGATACAAACAAACCTTTTATCGTCCACTTACTTAACGTTGACATTCGAATAAATCTTTTATTACTGTTTTGCGGAGCAGATACTTGCCACCTACAGCTTATACGTTTGACCAATCAAGATCAATAGTGAGTTTTGTATATTTTTGTTGGCTGATCGGATCATGAAAGTTTATATACCGCGACATTAACTCGTCACGCAATTGCTCAATGTAATTAAAATATTTACTGTCATCAGATTTTATGAGCGAAAGTTTAAGTTTATTCAATTTTCCAAAACATATACCTGAAATTTCATTGTTAATTTCAACTGTTAGCGGTTGACTGCCGATTGTCAATCTTTTACTTTTACTGCAACTGCTATCTGTTACTACTAAATTTTTGAACATTATTTTTTAAAGTTTAGACAAAATTCATTTAAAGATGATATCAAGTATTACATTGCCATATGTTAAATAATGACCATGTACAAACGTATATATTCCGTTTTCGCAATAGCATTTGTCTTCAACATTACTTAATCCACGTTTGAAAATAACGTTTCAAATTTCTGATGATTTCTTTGAATAGCCGTTGCTCTTATAAAACTAATACCTCCATCAAGTGCATCTTTGAAATCGTCAAACCCAATACATTTTTTAACAAAATCGCGAGGCAAACATTTGCTTCATTTGTTCCTTTATTGATATCTAGCAACACTGCGTACATTTTAATGCGCAGTCCAATAAAGTATGTGACAATGAGCGAATTCATTTCATCCTTAAAATTGCCAATAACCTTTTTATTTGTAACATCATGAAATTTACTATTGCGAGGATAATCGGAAATAAAAAAGATGTCGGTTATCAAAGAAATCCTGATAGACATCCTCACACTATATTTCATAAAAAAGCGAGTCAGTATCGGCAAACAATAGTTTACTTGGCGGCCACTGCTTCTTAACAAAATTATAATGAAAGTCGTAAATGAGCTATTTTGGTAAATCGAAGACAGCAGCTCCAATGTTAATCGGCTTATTCATTTTCAAATTTGGTTTTCTTCGCTGTATCGCGGAAAGATTCTTATTAAACATTTTCATGCTGACATAATCATCGTCTGACGCAAGTTTGTTTGGGCGGATCATATCATTAACTAGCTCGATGTTTACTCCCTTTCTAATATTTTCCATTGTTTTTCCAAAGACAGAGTTATTCATAAGCTTAAAGTTATTCTCGAAATCAGTTTTTGCCATAGATCTTCTCAAAGTGTTTGAGTTAATATAACATCTCATCCACGGTGACTCATTGAATTTTAACACACGACGAACTTTCCTCATCAGAAGAGCAGCATCGATTGCTTGTTTAAGAACTTTAGTACTAAACATAATTTCGCTTATCAAGTAAATTTGAACTAGCTTACTTACTATAGAGTTTTGTTTCGGTGATGCTATTCCTTGTTGTTCCTTTGAAAACAAACTATAGTCGATTATCATTGGTTCCGCACAGAATGGATAATCGTTATGTAAATTGTGTAATGAAGTAGGATGGTTAAGATCAACGTAGACAAAATATGAAACATCAACAGGTATCTTTTTTTCTTCCCCGCTAAAAATTGGTCAGGAGTAATCCAACGAAATCCACCAAACGGAATAGAAAAGTTATTTTCGCAAAGAGAAATAATGTACTTCGATAGAAGCTCAGCATTGTACTCTTTCATGCATTTCTTATTTGCTTCCACATATTTCTTTGTTATAACGCTACTACCACCAAAGGTTCTAACTCTACTTTACAAAACGTTAACAGAGCATCCCCAGATAACCCCGGAGTAGAGTAATACTGACAAGGATCTAGTCCGTAATTGTTATAGCTTACTTTTCGAAAGCTCTCAGTGACATCTGCCAGCAATAATACATCCGTTTTCTAATACAAATCATGATAATCGCCAAATGTCTTGCTATCGAATTCTTTCCAGATATCTTGCACATATTTGTACTCGTTATCTGTTATATTTTTGTTTTATTTTAGCTGAGAATAAAATTTATCTTTGTCGGACAAAGAAGTTTCATCAAATATACTCCAATCATCGAGATACCCGTATGGAATTACTCCTTTTTTTGTTAACAAGCTTAATTTATTACCAAAACAAATCTCGTAGGTTATAAAACTCACTACAGCCTTTCACAAGCTCATGTAACAGTGCTGCCATAAACTGTAGACTGTCGATAAAACTTAACTAAAGTATCTGACATATATGTTACAAAATTATTTGGGATACACTTGATTACGTTATCGAGTTTTAAACGAGACGTTATTTCAGGATTACCAACAGCTTCTACGATAATATGACTGTCATATCTTCGGAAATTGTGAAGAACAACTGGAATAAAATCTGGAGCATGAAACCTTACACTGCACTTATTATGAGCCGCTCCACGATATTGTCCTGATCACGCACATTTCTGTTATCAGGCTCGGGAGATGCGTGTGTTGTGTCAAAGGCTTTTTCACAAATATGACAAATGTTTGCTTGTTCGTGATCAGATTTTTGTTGAGCTTTTAGTTGTATCATATTTTGAGTTGTTTTTCTTAAACGTTTAAATATATCATCAACTTTGCTAATCAACTGCCTGAGAAGCCAAACAGCTGGATTAGACCCGCTGCCCGCTGACTCCGTCACTGCGATATATTTTAATCGGCTTCGATAACCTCGGATCAACACAACAAACAATTTTGTACGCGACTCCGCATGGAACATGGTTTTGAGTTTTTCTTGTACTTGACTGGTTAGGATTATTTTCTGCGCCAAGCACAGGCTGAAGTAATTACTCAAAATCAGCTTAAATAACGAATGGAACTCTTAATTGATAATTATAGCTGACAAACCGCAGGATTTTTTTTTTCATTTTCATCTGGCATTGCTATTCGTTGTACTTCTGAAAAATACTGTAGATTCTTTTGTAGTATTTCATCGTCAGAACAACCGTATAAACAGCGATAACAAAACTACTTTATAAAGTTGCTATACTGTCTACCAACAAGTCTGTTGAAGTTTTTGATCCATACGCAATGAGTTTTATGAAACCGCAGGTTTATCGTTGATTGTGAGCTGTTTCAGAAATATATCTCGGATATACTTTTTCATGTTCGTCCAGACCAAATACGTTAACATAAATATTATTTTCCTTTTCAAGCTTTGCTATTTGATTTTCTGCAACGGGAAAGTCAATACCATTAAATTCAGAGGAAAATAACAATCGAACGGAAATGCTAAAGACTGATTTCATCTATTCGTTGTTTTACGGAGACATTCCAGAAGGACAATGAGTATATCACGTAAATGATGCAATTACCGATGAAATATCGAAAACTTGTCTTTGCAAGATAAATATCAACCACATAGGGTTGTTCGATCTTTACGAAACCTCTGATTGCGGAATAATTCAAAATATCCGAACAAAGAAAATAATATGTAATTTACAAAACAATGGATATCTTAAAAAAGTAAAGGAACAAAACAGATTTTATTTGTTTATTTTTGTTTACGAAGATTTTAACGGGCCAATAACAAATGGTTTGGTTATTGACCACATCAACAGCATTAAAACAAAATCGTCTAGAAAATCTCCAACTTGTAACATCAAACAACAAAAAAATACAGCACGGGGACGAGGTGTTGGCATTAATTTCAAATGTCCGGCTAAATCTATCGTTACTGTCAATACTAAAACAAACGAAGAGCTAAACTTTAATTTCAGCTGATGCTCAATATTATTAAAACAATCTGGCAACGGTTAAGAGATCCGCTGAGGCTGTTTCAAATTTAGCAACATCACAATCAACAGCTGACAGAATAACCTTCTGATACGATGATAACTAAACTTCTTGTAAGATTTTAGAAAATTCTCGTCCACTAATACATCTATAGGACCATAACATAAAAGCTTCTCTATCATAAACAAAGTTAATAACTATATCTTCTAGCAATTCAATGTTTTCTGTTCCGTAAACAGAATTGTGTCATTATTTATTTTGGTTAATATTAGCTTAATGGAAATATCTTTTTGTATGGATCAGAAAAGCATTTTCTTACTGCTTCACCGAGTTCAACACGATCCATGATTTTCGCATTTCCACAATATCTTATTTTGTCCATTCTGATATTATTTAAATCAGATAATAGTAAATTATAATATGAATCCACTCGAAAGACTAACGTACAACACACCGTATGAAGATATTATTGTCACACCAAATACCAGTGACATTATCAACACAAAAGGTGTTGCTGACGTATTCATCCAAAACGAAGTTTTTGATGGCATAATCACCAAGAACAAAGTTGTTGATGATGTTGTTGAAGAAATAAATGTCGTTGTTGATAAGACAAATTATGGAAGTCCCACAACCTGCCGATACATTGTTAAGTATCATGTCACAAAACATTGTAAAATTTAATTTTACAGTGGACGAGAATCAGTATTTTTGGCAGCTGATAAAACCTATTTTAAATATCAAGATTCCCGACAGAAAAATATAAAATTTGATTTTATATTTGTCAGCATATTTGGTCTGATGATGATTTCTGACAATCGTCGGCGATATTTAATATCGTTATGTAAGCCAGTAAAATGTAAATCTGTCTTACACATGTATAAAAAAATCTATAAAAATATATTATTACACAATGTTGAGCTCGTTGAGCTCTGTAGTTTGTATCCAACTGTTAAATTTGTTGCTGTATCCACGCCATTTGACTAAACTTTTTTACCTTTTCTCACAAGAACTTTCTCAATAACAAATATATCTTACTTTGTCAGCTGCTTTTCTTGCTCGTAGAAACTGCCAATTACTTGTGCCCCTGATAAATCTTTTAGCGAGTACTTAACAGGGATCGTCATTCGAATTTTATCAACAACAAATAGTCTTCGCTCCAGTTTTAGAGTAAATCATTTTTCAAACGCTTGTTTGTTAAAGAAATTCTAACGTTATTTCCAGTTTTAAATTTATGTTTACGGTACATAATTTCGTTTGCTAATATAGAGTTCGAAGAACTCCCATTTTTAATTGCGTCGTTCGGTGACATTTTAATCGTTCCGTGTTTTGTCTTATTGTATTTGCAGAAGATCATCAATGTATCTATTTGTATTTTTCAGTGTCAGATGTTTATGGATTTTTTCGTTTAGTTAACGATTAAATGGCTCAACGATAACGCAATTTGTCCTCGTTTCCAGTAACATTTTTTATAATGTTATTCTGATCGAGAAACTGTTCAAACTTTTTATTAACAAAATACTGCTCCATGCTCAGTCCAATTTTTTTGTTGTTTTCTCTCTGTTTCAGCAATAATCTGTTTTAATGTGTCTGTTACTGAAATTCCAGGTTTATCTACGACTAGTATACTAAAAGCGTATTTACTAAAAACGTCAATAACATTAAAAATAATTTTTTAACCGCCCTCAGCTCCGACGTTAAACTGAGCAAGATTTGACATATCTACTAGTCTATCGCCCAAACATCGACTTTATGTTGCGAAAACATTTTTTTTTAGGCCGATGTAGTCTAGAAGAATCTCGTCAGTTTGCGTTGGTAAGATGCTATAAGAAAGTTGGGAAATTATATATACAACCTTATGAAACATTAATGAAAAAGCTTGATGGATATGCTTATGTAGATATTAACAATAAAATATGCCCTGGCAGGTAATGTTTAAAGTTTTATTACTCCATACGCAAGTATTGGACATCTTGTTCTCAATAATTGTAGCATGCGAAATATAGCGCTAGTGCTTGAATATATTGATGAATTAGAAAACGATTGCAACAATATGATAAAGGAAACGCATGTATATAAAATGTATGTCAAATTTAA
Organism: Sinohyriopsis cumingii; assembly: GCA_028554795.2. Lineage (NCBI taxonomy): Eukaryota > Metazoa > Mollusca > Bivalvia > Unionida > Unionidae > Sinohyriopsis > Sinohyriopsis cumingii. The sequence goes on along the minus strand of CM068838.1, from coordinate 139,455,197 downwards.
TTCGTGCAGTTTGCTAATAAAAGATGAAGTACTAACAGATGAAAGATATAACGATACAGCATCAGTTGTCTACGACAAGTACATACATATTCTAGCTGATGAAGCAAATACTAAATTTCGCGAATTTCTTGAAACGTTTGTTGGAACTGCTACTTTCGAAATTGTGAAGAAAAAGAATCTTATCGCACGCAAAATATAATAATAAAAAACTAATTATTGATTTCAATCATGTTTCAGAAAATATTTCAAAAACCGAGCTTGATGCGTTATTACAATACTACAGGTTTTATCATAAGAAACGTTGGTGAATAAAAATGTTATAAATACTATGGAAATATTTTAAGCGTAATTTCGTAGTTACCGATGTTTCTAACTGGCTCTGGTATAATTTCTAGTGGAGTAATGTTAATTTCCATTTTTGTTAATCATTTCTGGAATTGGTTTTAGTTTATCAACAACGTTTAAACGAATCGAACCAAGATATGAAACCAAAGAAATGCTTGTAAAGTAGCAAGTGTAACTTATACAAAATATGTTAGATCAGATTAGATCTTATTTGCGCGGAGGTAAGAATGACATGGACTATTTAATTCGTGAGTTACGTACAATAGATATTAAGCTGACAGATACTTTACCAATGCGAATAAGCAAGTATGCAAATCGCTATTAAAAGATATCAAGTTGAATGTGTTATTTATAGTTGAGATAATATTAATAAAGTTCTTTAAATAAATTTTGAATAAAGTTATAAATAATCGGACAAAATATTGATCGAACCTTTACAGTAGATGAAAAACAATGATTCTGGCTTAAAGAACCTAAAAATCATCAAATTAAGTACAAAATCACGTTTTAATAACCACTGTTTCGAATAATATCTTTCAGGTTTTTTGACTCAAATAGTCGATCACGTACGTCATCTAATGAGACATATGCCTCATTAGGTAAATGGTTTTTGAGATCTTTGAGCAAGAAACATTGTTTTCCTCTACTATAAATAATCAGATAAACATGTATCGAACTTTTAAAGTAGTAGATGAAAAAACAAGAATTCTGGCTTAAAGTACCCAAAAGTCATCACACCTGAAAGACACTATTCTGAGCAGGGAAATCAAAAAGTAATTTGTACTTGTTTTGATGATTGTGGGGTCTTGAAGCCAGAAACCTTATTTTCCTCTACTACTGATATGTTGAAACGGGGTATTAAAACATCATATTAGTAATGTCATTTAATACGAGTATAAATTTTTGTCTTGATATCTTTTAAAACTTACGTATAACAAGAGCAGCAATAAGCTTGATAGGAATTTGAGGAGATCCACAATAGTCCATGAAAGTGGCAACGTATTCCGCAAACGTCAGGCATACAATAGCCAATGAGGACGGCTGTAATACAATAACCTTGGTCCATGCAAACAGGTAGGCTACTATCGGATGCATTGCTTCGAACAAGTAGGGATATTCTGCACCAGACTTGGGGATAAGTGTGCCCAATTCAGCGTATGTTAGTGCGCCTGAAAACAAAGGATCGCAAGTTTATGTTACAACCGCTACGTCTCTTTGAAAGCAATGCATACTAATTATTCGGTTGGACCTATGACAGAATTTAAGTTTGTTCTCAGAGTATTGTTTCATTTAGTATTCAATTTTATCGCAAGAAATTCTATAATATGTCTTATCTTATTCTAGTAGTTGCTATACGAATCAGGGTAGGTAGGAGCTTGTCTTTTATATTTTTATACGCTAAGTTGACTAACATTATGAATAAAATCGATGATCTAATCAGATGGAGACATTCGGATTCTAAATGAATGATTACTCCTTTCTCATTCGCAGCTTTGTTGCGTGCTTGCAATTTTAATGCATAAAGATATGAATTATGATGATGGTATTATTTACACCTCTATGACGAGTTCATGTACGATGACAAGCCCTATTACATTAAAGCGATATTAGACTGTGCACGTGCCGGTAGCTGCAACGTAGATCTACAATGCAAAGTGGCCTAAGCATTGTGTGCAATCATTTCCAGCATCTATGCATTTAGATTTATTTTATTTATGCTTTCATCTTAACATTACTGTCGACCACATCCTCGATATCTTATCGCATTTGAATGAAAACCTTAATACGAATGTAATCTTCTATAGGTAATGAGTACTGACAAGTGGAGGGCATGGCTCATATACTCTATATGGCCTGATTAAGGTGACAAATTTTCATTTTTATGGGGGTAAATATCTACGTACCTAAAAGGGACAGAACGCCCCCTGCTGCCCATACTACCATGCTCAATCCGACAGACTGGGCTTCTCCCAGGACTCCTTTGGGAGAGATAAAGATACCAGATCCTGAAATAGATGACAACTTTAGACAGTTATGCCCGTTATTTTCCCATAATAATGTATGTCCACACTCAGTCATTCGTTCCGATACGTACGCAGCATTCTGTTCCAAAATATCAGCGCTTTCTATTATGTCGATAATGCTTTATGACATAAACTTTGTTTTGCTTTTTATTCAGTCTGTGGCATATTATTCAGTCTGTAGCTTTTTACTCTGTGGATAATTATTCTGTATGTGGCATATTATTATGTCTGTGGATGATAATTCATTCTGTGGCATATAATTCAGTAGATGACATTATTCTCTCTGTGGCATATAATTCAGTCTGTGTCATATTATTCAATATGTGTCATATTAATCAGTCTCTGGGATATTATTCAGTCCGTGGATTATTATTCAGTCCGTACAAAAAAGACTAGATCATTATATATAGCTTTTTCAGAAGTTTATTTAGATAATTTCAGAAAACTGTATTCTATACTTCTGTGATATTTTTCTCGAAGTCTTGGATAATAATTGTCGTTCTCTGTTCGATGTATCAAAGCATATGAAACTGGAATCAACCACACAATTATATTACCAATTTCGGTGTCTCTGACCACGAACTCGAACGTCATACTTACGAACCGCTGTCTCAGTGTAGGTTTATGTTCGTTTTGAAATCAACAGTATGTAAAGAATTTGAAGGCTAGGTATCAAACATAACGGAATAGACTTTATTTATTAATATACTTTTAGGCTAATTTTGACGTATGTAAAATGCAAACACGTGTCAAATCGAAGGAATCCAGAAACTTCAATAGGGGATTTTGGCAGAAATAAAGCCCCAAATTCCTCAGTTTTTATGGGATATATTCTCTGTTATTGAATCCTTTCAAGTAAAAATGTTTTTTGTGGTGTCTGAAATCAAACTAGACGAAAATTTGAACCACCACTATGCTTCGTTATTCAATAAAAATTCAATTTATTCACCAGAAATGGAAACAATAGTTTTATTCGAATATTGACAAGGTGAACCTATATAACACTGGTCAACAGTGAAATCATTACTGACTTGAAAAGGCCCTAATCTGTAGTATTTTGGTGTGCCGAACACGAATATAACCGTGAAAAATTTGTATTGGCTCTGGTTTTGAAGATATTCATATACCTCATTTTCTATGTTTCACTGTGTAAATTTCTCCAGTAGGACTGCAGCAACATCCGGAATAATGATGTAACATTGCATAATACCATCATGCTCACATCATCCACAGTTGCAATGCAATACTAATGCCATGCGGCTGCTGAAGTAAGTTGACGTCAGCAGTGTACTATACATGTGTAGGCCTATTATACTAATGCCAGGCGGCTGCTGAAGCTGACGTAAGCAGTGTACTATATAAAGCCCAATCAGATAGGTTCAGCATTTAAAATATTTTAGACGTTGTGCGAGACAGTTCAAGCTACTGTTACATAAAACTTATTATTTTATCCATTTACGTACAATAAAGAACAGTAATGCCTCGAAAGTGTGTTAATACCGCGGACAATTTTTGCTATATTTGTGGGGAAGTGACATTTGCCAACCACAAGAAAAGTATCAATTCTCAAGTGAAGAAGGCATATCGTCTTTACTTCGGATGCAAGGTTGGTGACCAAGACAAGCCTTGGGCTCCGCATATATGCTGTGCTACATGTACAACACAGCTTTCACAGTGGTTGAATTGCAAAAGGTCATCAATGCCGTTTGCAGTCCCAATGGTGTGGAGAGAGCCAAGCAACCACCTAAATGACTGTTACTTCTGCTTGGTTCCTCCTCTTTCCGGCGGAATAACGAAGCGAAAGAAGTCGAGAATAGTCTACCCAAACATTCCGTCTGCATTGAGACCAGTTCCACATGGTGAGGAACTTCCTATTCCAGAACCTCCAGCAGAATATTCTCTGGATTCATCTGACGAAGACAAAGGTGAGTCGACCTGTTCTTCTCCTGGTCCATCAGCATGCAGTGATCCAGATTTTCACTGTGGTGCATCATCAACCCCACACAGAATAACACAGGAAGAACTAAATGACCTGATTCGTGATTTGGACTTATCAAAGAACAAGGCAGAATTGCTAGGATCAAGACTCCAACAATGGAATCTTCTAGAAGAAGATGTCACAATTACTGCATATCGAAAGCGCCACCAGCAATTGGAGCCTTTCTTCAGAAAGGAAAGTAATCTGATATTCTGTTCCGATATTGAGGGCCTCATGAATGCTTTAAAAATCACTCATGACCCACAAGAATGGAGACTATTTGTGGACTCTTCGAAACTGAGTCTCAAGGCTGTGCTTTTGCACAATGGAAACATTCTTCCATCTATTCCAGTAGCGTATGCTGTCCACATGAAAGAGACATACGATAACTTAAGGCAGCTACTGAATTCCATTGAGTATAACAAGTACAGCTGGCACCTCTGTGGTGATTTGAAGGTAGTTGCCCTTTTAATGGGACTGCAGCAAGGATATACAAAATACATGTGTTTCTTATGCGAGTGGGATAGCCGAGCAAGGGAAATGCACTACATGAGGAAGGAATGGACTCACAGGCAGAATGTAGCCATTGGAGAGAAGAATATCCAACACCCAGCTCTGGTTGAGGCTCAGAAAATCTTGCTACCACCCCTTCACATCAAACTAGGTTTGATGAAGAACTTCGTGAAAGCCATTGACCGGACTTTGCCAGCATTCCGATACCTGCATGAAAAATTCCCTCGACTCAGCGAAGCAAAGATTAAAGAGGGAGTTTTTGTGGGTCCTCAGATTCGAGAGCTTTTCAAAGATGACCGGTTCAACAACTTGCTGGAAGGTGACGCGAAACAAGCATGGAATGCTTTTCGCCTAGTTTCTACAAACTTCCTCGGAAATGTTAGGGCAGAAAACTATAAGGAACTAGTAGAAGACATGTTGATGAAGTATAAGAAACTTGGCTGCAATATGTCTCTAAAGATTCACTTCCTTCATTCCCATTTGGATTTCTTTCCTAGCAACTGTGGTATTGTTAGTGATGAACACGGCGAACGTTTTCATCAAGATATCGCAACAATGGAACAAAGATACCAGGGAAAATGGTCCACTACAATGCTGGCTGACTACTGCTGGACACTCCTCAGAGATGCTCCCGAACAGCTGTACAAGAGACAGGCGAAGAAATCTAAGATGTAGTCAATGACTTGATTTTTTATAGGTAGGCTATTACAGTTGACCTTTTACTATTGGAATGCATTTCGTTATGTAAACATTAATTTCTTGCAGATTACAAAAAAACTAGAGCCAATTTTGCAATTTGACTGTCATATTCGTGTTCAGCACATAAAAATTGATAAGAATTGACTAATTTTATTTCAGTAACATGACTTTTGTAAAAATTTGTTGTCCAGTGTAATAAACATTTCTCTAAACAACCTCTGCAGATGTCACAAGCACAAGTCTGGCCTCACACACAATATATAAAATCGCTCTTGGCAACTTCTGTATTAGTTTAAATAACGTAGAAGTGATGTGATGTGATTTTGATTTTTAATGTAGCTTTAACAATTTTTCAGTCATATCGCTACGATGTCTGCAATGTGGCAGTTTATAGTGATGTCTAGCACTGGGGCATCATGCCGCAGACATGTAGCATGATGTCCCACCCAGTCACATTATCCTGACACCAGGCCGACCAGTCCTAACACTAACCTCTTAATGCTGAACGCCAAGCGAGGCAGCTGTTAGTACCATTTTTTAAGTCTCTGGTTTGACTCGGCCGGGGATCGAACCCACGACCTCCCTCATCCGAGGCGGACGCTCTAACCACTAGGCCACCGGAGCGGTAAATGACGTAGAAGGTTTAGTTAAACTTAAATGCAGTCTTACTTCAAAAATGCAAGCCGCTGCTAGCAAAAGTCGTGTGTTTGTGTTTTCGGGAATTCGAGAGAGCGCCTTACAATGGAATTGAGCGAATCAGTTCCGTAGTACCGAATATTTGTGTGAATGATGTCTGATTTACCTATGTTTTAAATTTCTAGCAAGACAGTAGGTAATGATGAGATTATCCCTACATCTCTTAAAGAGAGAGTTTCTATTTTATCACAAAATGTATGTTAAATAAATTTCAATCAAAGCCTTTCAATAATGTATTCAGCATGGAATATATAAATGTACCTTTATAGTCGAGAGTAAATATAATTTTGCATTAAATTAGAATGACCAATATGGTGATTGGAAATCGATAAGTTTACCAAATTTCTAAGCTTCAGAAGATATATGACGTCCGCGTTTCTGGTTCCTAATCACTCTTAAAAATACTTTGTACAGATATCAGAAATGCAAATTTTGGTAGCACGCTTTTGTACACTTTGTAATGAAGAGTTAGAAGCATTTATTCTTTTATTTTCGTATAAAAACGACATTACTTAATGTTATCTCAGTTAAAAAAAATGTTGTGTACAATTAGACTTACCTGCTCATTCTATCATCTTTGGTTTAAGAATTTTTACATAATATGGTATAATAAGTTTGTTTATTAATCTTGTCAAATACGAAACTGTGTTCATACTTTCCGTACTTGCCTTGAAAATGTTAAGTTCTATAAATATATTGAACTTTACCATACACCTTTGAATGAATAGTTGTCATACCTGGACTGTGAAATCCAAATCATCGTATTGTCAGTTGAAAATATTGTTCAAGCTCAGTCTGAGTTTCTTTGATTAGTCTTAAGTCACAACATTTCTGAGTCTAAAGTGAAATGTCTGTAGTAAGAAGACCATGTCATCTAATGTTATTACCAAGTATATTCCAACTAGTATCCAAGAATATTGATCGTGTCAGAAACTTTGTCACAAGTTTTGAAGGCTAAAAAAGATATATAACATGTAAATTATTTAATTATCCATTTCGAGTATGAGGTTTTCTGTTCTCTTGAAAACAATGACTGTTCAGAGGCCACTACTGTTTTAGATTAGGCTGATGCACGAACAGCTTAGCAGTACCAGAGACATTGTAAATTTGTTAACTATATATCTTATATAAGAATTATATGGCTCCAAATGGATTTGTTTCTAAGCTGCATATAATTGTGAATGAAAAGCAAGGCTTCTAGACTTTGAGTTCTGGTTACTTTGCAGATGAAATGCAAAATGACTGGAACTAAATGTTTGGAAGCCATTTATATCGAAGTGCACGGGCTATACACACACAAAATTAATACCATTATTTTAAAACTATCATGGCTGATCACAAATATAACGACTGCTCTTAAGTAAAAATATAAGGCATGAAATTACCTCAAAAGTAATTCTGGAAGAGGACAAATGCAAATTGTTCCTACACTGAGATAATACGGCTGGAAACATGCAACACGCTGATAACGCAACGTTTATAAAGCCTAAAAAGGAATTTATGCCTGTCAGTACGAAAATAACCGCCCAAAGAAACGCTTCAATGTGTAAAACATTTGCCAACTGGAATAAGTATAACAAAGATCAAACAAGTGGGATTTGTTATTGTTATTTTATTTTCTGGTTTAATACCATTTCTCAGAGCAAGATAGGCTATACATGGCGGCCAGTACTGATGGCGGAGGAAATAACAGGTAAACCGTTGTAAGTACCATCGACCCACAGAAGTTACAAGCAAGCTTTCCCAAACACCCACATTGGCCGCGCTCAAGATTCGAAATCCACGCGAAATAGGTAAGATGGAAGTGACCGCTAGAGTGTGCGCTTTCGACCACTCGGCCATACGTGGTCCCCATGTGTGATTTAAAATATTAAAGATTTCATATGAAATTCTGCATCAAAACTCGTATTGATTATATTTGGGGATGCTTCAAGAAGTGTTTATGTTATTCTATTTTGCTGACATTGATTAAAACGTTAGCAAGAGCGGACAATAACGCTTTTGTGGTTTGGTAACATTTGGTAACGAACTAGAAAATATATACCATTTTGACAACAACTAAAACTTGACTGCTTGTTCCTATCACTGAAATGCTGTCATTTGTTGATCATAATCATTAATTAGCTCAAGAGAAATTTTAGAAAACTTTGTCAACTCAGGAGGAAGTGGATACCAAAATCATCTTCCATAAAAATGACGCTCCTCATCAGGGATTTTCGTTCTTACTTCGCAGCAGCTGATAGTAGCTTTCTGGAATATACGTGTTCACCATCTGAGAAGAAACTAAAGAAATATGATTCGCGCTTGCATTTCATAGTAAAACTACGTTGTCAAATATTCAGTAAGTTATATATTAGAAGGACAATCTTGTAAGATCTCTGATATCCACCATGTCAATGGAGTGGTATTTCTGTCCAGTTGGTTAACTTTTAACCACCACGTCATGTTTTCAGAAACGTTCACTCGCAACCGGGGAAAAGGTGCCATCGATGAAATGAATGAATGTAAACCTTAACTAAAAATAACACTAATTTACTGACAAAAGGTGAGTCAAAGATAACAAACGAGACAGGCAGCCGTATGCGAATAAATCATGTGACAACTATAGAGTATACTTTTACCTTGGAAAAGCAAGAGAAAGTCAACGATGGGCGGAAATATGGAAATAAAAGTTGATGCTCTATAAGTTTTGAGAGGCTATCACAAGCGCCTTGAAATATGTGGACGCAATTAAACAAAACTGAAAAACTGATATATTCTTTGAAATACCGTCTTCCCGAATTAATCACTGCAGAAATGTTGAATGGTGCGAACTGAGACAAACATATGCTAATATTATGAAACTTTTGGGCAAATGTGAGTCAACATCGCGTTAAAATAATGCATCGTGTGAATACACTGGAACAAAAAGCTACCGGCGTAAAGGAACGTGCGAACAAATTTGAAGATATATTCGCAGGCATTAAGCCGAGATTCCATACACGCGTATGCGCTTATGGGATACGGATGCGGACATGTTGTTTATGTGATTCCATAAACATTGTGTGGAATCGATTTAGTTCTAGCCCTCTTTTGTTTCCATCTGCGCTACAAGTTACAAGTCTAAAAAATACCCAAATTTGACACATCATTTGAGAGAAATGCTTCGATCCGCTGCAGGAAGAACCTGAAAACATACAACTGCACGTCCACGTATAAAATTGCATCCATATCTATTCATAGGGAATCATACATATTACTGTTATCGCCATTTTTGCCTTATCCGTATACACATTAGTACATATGGACACTTAGCTGTATTATAGACACGGACAAATTTAAATAAAAGTTGCACTTGTATTGACACGAAAAATATTTCTGCCATAATAGAACGTCTGAATGAACTGGAAAAAGAATTATGGATATAATGGAACACGTTGAAATAATGTCACAATTCATCAGTTTACGTTCTAAAGTTGCGATAACATAAAGGCCATATCAAAATTAACTAAAGTATCCACTAGTTTTATTATTTTAAATTTGCTACCTTTCCGTATTATATCTTTTTGGCTGTTTATTCCAACTGCAAAGAGGCAAGTTATTCTGATGTAATTAAACCATTAGTATTTGACATGTAGATTGGGTATATATATATATATATATATATATATATATATATATATATATATATATATATATATATATATATATATATATATATATATATATATATATATTGTTACAAATTTGTTTTTAAAAGTACCTTGAAAAACACATTTGTGTACCTAGTAATTGGTTCTCCATAAGCAATGCACTGTTTGCTGTGTGCAAATGTTTGCTAGAAACTCGGAAGGCGCTTTCTTATTCAGGCTTCGCCTTCAGATTCTAACACTATTGTCGTGTTCCGACAAACGTTTTATACAAAGTAAAATGTTTACAGTATGACAGATTCGTGTCCGAAAACGCACCGGTTGGAATCCTACCATCGGCTAATCCACAAAGGCGACCGTAGTATGTCGGTTAAATGCACTTTGCTCCACTTGACACTGTACTAAATAACTGTCAAAGTTTTGCTTTGCCGTGAAAAGTCAAACCAAACCAAATCTTCCCAAATGAAGACTACTTCGACATTCTTTGGTGTACTCACCTATGATGCTGCCCACGATGAAAGAACTTCCGCTGATAAAGCCGACATTTCTCTTGAGCTTAACTTGATCGGTGGATTTGGAATCACTGCGTACCTCGTCAGCAGCCCCATCTACAATATCTGACATCTCTCCATGGTGCACGTGCCGCCTTTCTGGAAAAATACATTGCACAGATGCAGCATCAATACATATTCATATCATTATAACAGTCGTTCGGCAGGGCATTAAAATGGTTTCAAATATGATTGCGATCTAGGCCGACACACTAGTGTATGCAAGCAAAGAACCGCAGTAAAAAAAATTCAACTGAGAAAATAATATGATGTACTGAAAACTTCTTCAGTAGCAACAGAAAGAAAGATATTAAACAGTATGCATTCTATTTTTTATTATTACTGTCCTCTGAAAAAAGTGAAAAATATTTCCTGGTCAGGTTTAAGCCGGTGGGATTTTGTTACGGACATCTATATCATATATTATTTTATAATATAGTTTTATTTAAGTCATTTGAGTTTAGGACATTTACATTTGAACTATTGAATTCAGTGGCTGGATTGTACTACAATAAACGTGTGCATGTACAATACCATGTACAATTTACAGTCACAAGTCAAGGTCAATTGCAAACGTCATGTCAACAACTATTTCGGTCAGGTATGTCACACATTATTTGAACGGAGGTCATCTCAACATAGCGTGATTCCAGGGATTACATTTGTACTGCGGAGATGTCACGCCCGCCCTGGCTGTTGGTTTGAAAATAATGTTAAAATGTTTTGTTGATGATAAAGGCATTTTGCATAGGGAAATGATTTAAATGTTCGGAAATCTTTTTAGTGATTCAGATCTGTTTATTTAATATGCATTAAGTGACTGTATAAGATATTCAATGTGCCGAATAATTATTCTTCAAGTTACATTCAGCATTGTAAGAGTCGGATGGGAAACGTTTGATTTATTTATCATTTGGTCGTTGATATTGCATAGCGGAAAACATTCATTCTAAATAAACAATATCGTACAGAATTATGGAGTGAAATAATTCAAAGATCTGGATGTTTTTAATAATTTCGTCGAATCACGTGAAACATTCAAAGACTTCAGTGATATTCTACTTTCTTGAAATTTACTTTGAAGTAAAACTGTTAGATAATATAAATTGCGTTTCTTCAGCGGTGCTAGCACATAAGCACATTAGAACCTTCATTCGGAATACCTTTGGGTCGTTTCCAGATTAATACTGAAATTGATAGTCTATTAAGGATAACATTCTAGGAATGTCAGTTAATTTTTAATTCTTTCACATTTTTATTGTATATGTTAGGGGAATAAATTTATATTTTGGAAGATTGAATACTTGTTGGATTTCACCTTGTCTTGTTACATAGTTTAAGCCCCTAGACGTAACAGTGCTTCTTAGAAATGTTACTACTCCATGGCATTAAACTACATAATGACAGGAAGTGATACGAACAACTTCAGTAAAATTCAACGAATAGTTTATTTCCCTAGAATTCAAAGTAAAAATTCAAAAGACACTTAACATATTGTGAATTGCACAACAGCGTTGTCATTTCAGACTACATGATACTCCAAGCCTATGTCGGTGTTAACTTTCGTATGAGCTGCATTTGAAGGAAGTTATTTGCTTCTCTGTTGGAACACGAATTCTAACCTTCTACATCTACATGATTACAATGAACATTTTCTCATTTTAGAAATTACTCAAGGGACATTTAGTAAAGGCAATTCAAGAATTATTTTAACAGTTTGCGTTTTCTTTCCGTCGTAATTGAATGTTTGGTCCGATATCGGAACATACCCCTACAGAAATTCGTTCCTACTAGAAGCGTGTCCTACTCCAATGGGTCTTTGAAAAGGTACAGTCTCAGAACCGTGGCATACTCCAATGGGTCTTTGAAAAGGTACAGTCTCAGAACCGTGGCCTACTCCAATGGGTCTTTGAAAAGGTACAGTCTCAAAACCGTGGCCTACTCCAATTGGTCTTTGAAAATATACAGTCTCAGAACCGTGGCCTACTCTAGTGAGTCTTTGAAAAGGTAAAGTCTCAATGTCAACTCATCTTCAAATCTCTTAATGAGGTAAATCACATAGTGACTTGGAGAACTGTTCTACTCTGCAGACGAAAAACAGACAAAAAGTTCAGATGCTTTTTGCTAGTAATGATTTTATTTGGTCCAATGCAAATGTTCATGATGTATACATACACACTGTAACGTTGGATTTGAATCTTTCAGTGTTCATACATGTCAACCACAATCTGAAAATCGCCCGGAAGTAGTGAAGGGGGGCACTTTACGTACAATGGAAATTAGCATTACAGACCCCCTTGGGGCACTTTACGTACAATGGAAATTTAACATGGCGAAAAATCGTGGGGCACTTTACGTACAAGGGGAATTAACATGGCGATAAATCGTGGGTCACTCTACGTACAAGGGGAATTAACATGGCGATAAATCGTGGGTCACTTTACGTACAAGGGGAATTTAACATGGGAATAGAGTTTGGGCTTGTTTAGGGACAAGGGGAATGGAACATGGGATTTTTTTCTTTTTTTTAAAAAAAAAAAATTTTTAAAAAAGGGGTAGGCAATTCAAAGACTATCTCTTTTCGAGAAATATGGCTGGCCCTGAAAAGGGCCTTTGGTTTATGTTAATATGCCCTTAACATAGAGGGCATTTGCGACATCTTCTTTTCCTCAAACTTCGTCTTACAGCAGGGCCATACATCAGAGTCCTCTTGAGGCAACCTTGTCTCTCTATATAGACTCTTCTTATCCACAGGCTGCTGTTGGTCCTGTGGACAACGGTCCACTTGGATCGGACATACATGAGCATGTCCGTCCTGAACATCATTGTTGACACAAGGGTTGAAGATTCAACGTCTGTCCACATGTTGAGGCTCCGAGAATAGGTGAATCAATGCAGTGAACGGCGCTTATTTATAGGGACAGGAAGGATTGAAACGGATTGAGTTCATTCACCAATCCGAACACGCGTTACAGAATTCAGTCAGCCCGCATCCAATCGTAAGAGTGCAGTCTGTGACGTCACGTAGTCTATATAGATTCGCTAGCGCTTGTGTGCAGTCAATCTATGCGACAGTGATTCAACATGACGGAAACTCAGAAAACGATCCATTGGGGTGCACCAGCAGGAGAGACTGCCCAAGGGAACCCGGACTTACTTTCAGAAGAGGTGAATTGGGATTTTGTGGATTTTCTCTCCTCGCAAGAATTTGTTCCGGAACCTTCGTTACCTTCTTCATTACCGCAAGTGGAGAATTTTAGACAGAGACAGAAAGAAGAATTGGAGAAATTTATACAACGACAAAAGGAAGCCGAACAAGTTTTTCTCCTACAGCAACAGCAGCAAGAAGAAGAGGTAAGAAAAAAACAACAGCAGCAACAGCAAGAAGAAGTAGTAGCAGCAAAGAAACAAGAGGGTGAAAATCAAACGGTCACGGTACTGTTGGACATTTTAGCGGAGTTAAGAAGTCTGAAACAAATGTATCAGACTTCATTATCACGACCGAAGAGAATACGACCTTCCCGAGCTAAACACGTCAACCCTGTGACTAAGCCTACCGTACCACCCTTAGTGATTTCAACCCAATCATCATCAGCATTACGCAGTTCAGAAGTAGGCCTTGGCCGTGGCAAAGGCATAAGGCAGTTAAAGTTGATTGGTTAAACTCACCCCTTCACCATAAAGAGAAAAAGGCCCTTTTCAGGGCCACCCACATTTCTCGAAAAGAAATACAATTTCAATTTGCCAATAACTAAAAAAAAACCCCACTCATTTTACCCTTATAGTACGTGTCTGTGTATGAGTGCGTGAGTGTACGTTCTTATTTTAAAATCATAACTAAAAGACTCTTACCTTATATCATTCATTTATTCTTTTATCCATTTTTTACAATCCAATTCACAATTCACAACACAACACTTTAATGAAAAGTTCATTGACTTCTTCTTTCTCCTTGTTTAGTCTCTCTGTTTTTTGAATTTCTTCACCATCACACTCTTTTCCTCTTCTTCTTCCTCCTCGCTTTCTTCCCTTCTTCTTTTTTTCTCCTGTTTCTTTTTCTTCACCTGTCTTCTTTCTTCCTCAGAAGAATCCCTCTCTTCTTCCGAAGAATCCCTTTCTTCTTCTGAAGAATTCCTCTTTTCTTCTGACTCCTCTTGTTTCTTTTTTGGGCAATCTGGAGACCAATGTCCTTTTTCTTGACAATAATAACAGGTATCTTGACTTTTGTCTTTTTTATCCCCTGTTTTTTTTCTTTTTTGACGGTCTGGACACTCTGAAGACCAATGCCCTTTCTTCTGACAGATATAGCAAGTATCTTGACTTTTATCTCTAAAGGAAGGAGAGTAGTCCGTAGGCTGGTCTGAAGAGAATTTTCTAATGACCCCTCGCAAAGCTCTGACGAAACGTTCCATCTGGTTAGTCTCTTCCATCGTTGTGCTCGGCTTGAGAGTGAAATGAATAGTGAAAGGACAAGACACACACCCTTTTATATACGCTGGTCTGCTATGACTATAAAGTAGTTTATGGTGTTTGAACTTGAGTCATTTGACTTTTTGCTTTCAAGATGAAACGATCTAATTCATTCGAGAAGAAAGAAGAAGAAAGTAAGAGGCAGAAACGTGATCTATCGCCTCGTACCAGGGCTGAAATCTTGGCACAAATTCATGCTAGTGATTTTGAAGAGGACATGAGTGAACCAGAATCCGAACCCTCTAAACCAAGTTCACCACCCTTAGTCAACCCTGAAAAGTACTATTCCATTCGAGAGACGGAAAAGCGCTCCTCTAGAAAATTTAGAACCACGGCTTACAAATACACAGTGAAGTTTAAAGATTTCAAGGCTGAAGTGCCGTTAGAGAAAGCAGAAGTGTTCATCACCGAGGTGTGGGATTCTTTGCTCACTGCACTCAAGCAGCAATGTCAACCCAAAGAAGACGATCGCTTGAGACTTTCCATACAACACGACGGTTTGAAATCCCCTGTTTGGATCGAGTTTAGCACCCCTGCAGAATTGAACGCTTCCAAAGTCATGGACAAGATTCAACACGTGCAACAATCTAATGACCAGTTTGACATCACCGATGGAAAAGCCACATTGGACATGACCCACGTCTCTCCTCCTCAAGGAACTGGACGCAAAAAGATGTTATTGGTGGACGACCTTCGCAACACCAAAAAGAGTCTCGTCCGAATTAACAACTCTCATGACCAGATGTGTTTAGCCCGTGCCATCGTGGTGGGACGAACCTATGCCGACAAGAACGACACGGTAGAATGGAAAAGAACCTGGAACACTATTCAACGATCCCATCGAGCCAAACAACGAAACGAAGCAGAACTCCTGTTGCAACAAGCTGGCCTGTCCAAAGACACACCCTGTGGCATTCCTGAGATGCAAAAATTGCAAGATGCCCTAGCTCCACGCTACACCTTGAAAGTGCACCCTCAAGAAGTGCGCGGACCTCTGTTGTTTCGAGGCCAAGACTTTAAGGACGGAAAATACATTCATGTCTATTATCACGATGAACATTTCGATACCATTACCAGTATCACCGGATTCCTGAAATACAGTTATTACTGTGAGAAATTTGACCATGGTTATAACAATCGAGAGCAACACAAGCATTGTGGATCGAAATGCACAGGATGTTTGGCCTCTTCACCCTGTCTGAGCGAAGAACCAGTGCCTTGTTCCACTTGTCTGCGCACGTTTGTCAGCCCTACCTGTTACCAACAACATCTGAAAACGCAAGGTTCACAGAAGAAATGCGCTTGTCAACTTCTGAGATTGTGCTCTACGTGTGAACAAGTCATACGTACCAATAATACCAAGGCACACGTATGTTCAGGAAAGAAAAAATGTCACATTTGTCACCACATCGTGGACTTGGAACACCAATGTTACGTGCAAAAATACCAGCCCCCACCAGAGAAAGAGGACGGTCACAAGAAGAAAGGCAATTTCATCTTTTTCGATTTCGAATGCATGCAAGAAACCGGCATTCACATTCCTAATTTCTGCGTGGCTCATCGAGCGTGCGAGAAGTGCATTCAAGAACCTATCTTCAGTCATTGCCATCACTGCAGCAAGATACCCGGGGGGCGTGAAAAAATCTTTCGGGGACCAAACACGTTAGCCGATTTTGCCCAATGGGTCTTAGACCCCGTCGACAAGACGTGGAGCCAAGAGGACATCGAACGTTACGGAGATTGTCATCGTCATGCCACGGTGATGGCTCACAATTTCTCCGGATACGATGGACAGTTTCTTTTGAGGTACTATACGGAACAAGGCACCGAACGTCCTAAAGTGACTTTGAACGGAGCCAAAATCATTTTCATGCAAGTGGGACAAGTGCAGTTTAAAGATTCGATGAGTTACTTGGCCATGCCTTTGAGTCGAATGCCTAAAACGTTTGGAATGACAGAAATGGCTAAAGGGTATTTTCCACACTTTTTCAATACGGAAGCCAATCAACACGCCGTTCTACCCCATTTGCCCGAGGCTCACTATTACGACCCCGACAACACGCGTACCGAACAACGAGAAGCTTTCTACGCTTGGTACCAGGCTCACGCCTTGGACCCTTTCGACTTTCAGGAAGAAATGTTAAAGTATTGTCGTTCCGACGTGGACATTTTACGACGTTGCTGTGGAAAATTTCGAGAACTGTTCATGGAACACGGAGGGGTCGATCCTTTGAAAGAAGCTTGCACCATTGCCAAAGCGTGTTCCTTAGTGTATCGACAAAGATTCATGCCTGAAAACACCGTGGCTGTCATCAGTCCTCAAACGACCCACTTTGTCAAGCGTCAATACTCGGTCAAAGCCCTACGTTGGTTACATTACTTGTGCGACAAGGAAGACAAGTGGATTCAGCATGCTCGCAACGGAGGGGGCGAAAAGACCATCGGAACGTATTCGGTCGATGGCTGGGACTTAGAAAACCCCAAGATCGTGTACGAGTTTAACGGTTGCTTATTTCACGGATGTCCCGTCTGTTACCCTGACCGTGGCACTAAAAATCAGTTTTTGCAACGAACCATGGAAGACTTGTACCAGGACACTTGTCAGCGACGCCTAAAGTTAGAACAGCAAGGATACCAAGTGGTGGAAATGTGGGAACACGAGTACGATCACCGTATGAAAACCGATCCCGAGTTTAAACGCCTCGTGGAAAGTTACCAGTTCATGGACCCGTTGAACCCGAGGGATAGTTTGTACGGAGGAAGGACCAATGCCACCTGTTTGCTGTACCAAGCCGACGAAGAGAAAGGAGAAGAAATCAAATACTTGGATGTGTGTTCGCTGTATCCCTACGTGTGCAAATATTGTCACTTTCCTACAGGGCACCCGCGATTGCTGACGGAACACATCGACCTGGTCAACATTCGACAATACGAAGGCTTGATCAAGTGCAAAGTTTTGCCTCCCACGAACCTATACCATCCCGTCTTACCACACCATTGTCAAGGCAAACTGATGTTTCCCTTGTGCCGTACTTGTGCCGAAACGTGCAACCAAGACCAGCCTTGTCATCACAGCCAGGAAGAACGGGCCTTGACGGGAACCTGGGTCAGCGTGGAATTGTTCAAAGCTCTGGACATGGGATACCAACTGTTAGAAGTGTACGAAATTTGCCACTTTCCCAAGACACAACAATACCACAAGGGTGACCCTACTCAGAAAGGCATTTTCGCAGACTACGTGGATGCCTTTTTGAAACTGAAGCAAGAAGCCAGTGGCTATCCTTCCTGGTGTCACACTCCCGAAGACCAAATACAATTCAAAGAGAAATACTACGAACAAGAAGGCATCACTTTAGACCACATCGAGAAAAACGAAGGCAGGCGATCGTTTGCCAAAGTGATGTTAAATTGCTTGTGGGGTAAAATGGCACAACGACCGTGTTTACCCAAGACGGAATATTTGACAGAACCTTCCCGCTACTTCCAGATGATTCACGACAAAACCAAATACATGAAACACGTGGACGTCGTTCGAGAGAATTTGATCTTGGTCAATTACGAAGAAGATCTGGACTTTGTACAAGACGACCCTTTTGGAAATGTCATCATTGCGGCTTACGTGACAGCCCATGCTCGCTTAAAATTGTACGAAGCTTTAGAACTGTTAGGGGAACGCGTCCTGTACTTTGACACGGACAGTTGCATTTACATCCATCACCCGATTCAACATCACCCTGACATCGAAGGAGACCGTTTAGGAGCCTGGACAGACGAGCATCCCGACGACAAGATTCTAAGTTTCGTCAGTGGTGGTCCCAAAAATTACGGCTACGAATACCGGGACAAACAAGGAGAAGTGCACACGACGTGCAAAGTGAAAGGACTGACTCTGAATTATCGTACCAGTCGAGTGGTCAACTTTGGGGTATTGAAAGAAGCCTTGCAATCGGGAGAGGATGGAAACTTTAAAGTGACCACCTACCAACCGAACAAGATTGTACGTTTACCCACTCACCACATCGTCAGTCGACCCTTGGAAAAAGTCTATCAAATCGTGTACCAGAAGCGAGTGAGACTTCCCAATCATTTCACCTTACCGTACGGTCACGTCGGTATTGGTTTGTATATAAAAAGGAACCCTAGACAAGATCGATAGTTCATTGTGACTACCAAGACCGAGCAAACAAGATGAATACTTTGAAAGAGACATCGTTCCAGTTTGGGGATTGTAAAAAAGTTGTATCTTCCTCTAGTGTGACTAATATTGGATGGATAAGACCCAGGCATTGCGACGGAAAATGTCCGGAAGGAAACTGCGATTGTCCATGTGGTTACCATTGTAATTGCGTAACGGAGTTTGCAGACGAGTGCGATTGTGAGCCTTGCGATGGGACCGATGCTGTACCTTGTGACCTGAGCGATGCCGTAAAGCATCATGGGAACTTTGTTCTCACTACCCCTATCATGGAAAGTGATGCTGTGCGTGTCAAACCTGTGGGATGCGAAAGCGATGCTGCTCGTCCTCTTGGACATTTTACTGGGTTTCGTTTTATAGGGGAATGTCGACCTTCACGTTTACCTCCCTACGGATGTCATCCAGCCCTGAGCAAACTCCTACCCATTTCACTCAACCCTCATCGAAACGAACCTGTGAAAAACGAATATTCGTTTCCTGTGCGTTTGTCGGAATACTGCGACTTTGAAAATCGTCTTCAATCGTTCAAAGGAAAATGGCCTAAGTATCTGGGAGGACCGACCCCCGAAGAATTAGCCAGAGCCGGATTTTTCTACTTGGGCGAAGGAGATAAAGTCAAGTGCTTCAGTTGCAGTGTGTCACTTCACCACTGGGAACCGCAAGATTCGGCCTACGTAGAACATGCTCGATGGTCACCGAATTGTCATTACTTACCCTTAGTGGGACCGAGACATTGAAGTAACTTCTTACCATAATAATCTGTTCATGGATACTTTACAAGAGAACATTCGTGCTTTGCCTGTGGAGTTGAGAGAACGCATTTATCGAGAGCTGGTCAAAATACAAGTGAAACGTAAAGAACAATTGCATCCGTTACGTCACCGGTGTTTGAACCACTGGTACCTGAAGGCTATACAAGGATTGATTCAATTGAAAGTGTTCCATCGGACAGACATTGATCAACGATCCTCTAGTTTTAAAAAGGATTGGTTTGGTATGGACGATTGTAGTTACATCATTGTAAACGTACTGCATCGAATTCCAGAGGAAGAGTTAACGAATTACCAACATCTTGAACACAATGTCAACTTGGTGAAAGAGGAAACTTCTGAACGAATTGTAATGTGTAGATTAGTGACTCAACGATTTAAATTCGACACTGAAGTGAAACCATGTTTGTGCAAAGAGTACATTTCTTGTGTCATACCAAAGAGGATTTAGTATGACCTATTCATGGATACTTTGCTAGAGAACATTCGTGCTTTGCCTGTGGAGTTGAGAGAACGCATTTACCGAGAACTGATCAAAATACAAGTGAAACGCAAACTCAAAGTGATTCATCCGTTTTTAAATTATGCTCTGTTCCAAAGTACAAGAAGACTGATTATGAGTGGATATTACATTAGGCACAAAGTTAAACGAGGCTATTGGCTACCACCCAGCGATTCCAAAAACAGTGTATATACTTATGGATACTTTACAAGAGTACATTTTGGGCTTGCCTGAGGAGTTGAGAGAAAGGATTTACCGAGAGCTAGTCAAAATACAAGTCAAACGTAAAGAACAATTGCATCCGTTACGTCACCAGATCTTTAACCACTGGTACCTGAATGGTATAAGAGGACTGATTCGTCAGAAATTTTTTCACTGGTCAGACCTTGTTGAATACTTTCAGTATATGAATGATGATGATGGGCTAGACGTTCGTAATTTTGGTTACTTGGAGATTCACTTACTGCAACGTATTGAGGAAGACGAGTTAAAGGATTACCAACATTTGTTACATGGAATCTGCTTAGAAAAAGACGAAACATCTAGACAAACTCTGACGTTTCAGTTACAGTATGTAACATTTAAATTCCCTACTGGAGAACGAACGTGTTTGGTTAGAAATTACCTTTATTGCTTCCGAAACACAGACACTATAAAATCAAGTTGCCATGCCACGGATTATGTCACATATCATTCAACAGATTCCGTGGAAGGAACTCAATGACCATATTCAAACCGTGGATCATTACCATCAATTATTACAAGAACTTTATCCATTCAATTTGGGACGACAAGTGGTGTGTGTCTTAGTGACTTGTTTTCTGGGATTTCGTTTACCAGCCGATTCTTTGTGGACTCTTTACGATCAGTACTTACCACCTCCATGGCCTTAAATGGTCACGAAAAACTCCTTTTGCTCAAAGCCTTGCGGTTTCATCTGGATACTTCTCGACCTCAACAGGAAAAAAAGATTCGTCAACTTTTAGCTACCCAAGACGTGTATGACGATGTGTGTGTAGCTTGTGACTTACACCCTCATTGGACAGATGTTCGTGACTGGAAAAAAGGGGGTTTTGAGGCTTGGACCCAAGAAGTGGCCCAGTATGCACAAGAGTTGTTCAAGGAAAAAAGTTACTTTTCAACCTGTGTTAGTGACGGTGCCAGAAGAACCCGTCACCGAGAACAACCACTCGCTTCAGGACAGGACTGTCATGGACATTCCTGAAAGGTCATTCCGGGAGGACACTTGTGTGACAATACCTCATGTAGAGACTGTAAGAACATTACACACTGTCCCTAGGACATCTTGGTTACCCAAAACATGTTGTACAGACACTTGTTTATATTCCACTTTGATTGTTTTGATGTGTTT
The DNA here is from genome assembly GCA_028554795.2 of Sinohyriopsis cumingii. NCBI lineage: Eukaryota > Metazoa > Mollusca > Bivalvia > Unionida > Unionidae > Sinohyriopsis > Sinohyriopsis cumingii. Next base: position 139,433,453 of record CM068838.1, on the reverse strand, counting down.
TTTATTCCTGTACATCACTATTTGGGTTGTATGTATTTTTGTCTTTCGTATTCATGTTTAAAAAAAAAACATTCAATAAACGTGTTCTGAAAAAGTATATAAACTCTTGTCTTGTTTGTTTTTCGTGTCACAAGTGACATTTCTCACACCATGGCTACCTCTACTGTCTCTGCTCCCTCTTCTTCTACTGTCAAAGTCATCGACGAACACTTAGATCGTGCCAGTTGGGAGGCTTTGTATCTTCGCCACCCCTTTAACATGCTCATTGCTGGACCTAGCGGTTCAGGCAAAACCGAATTCGTCAAACGTTTGATCGAACATAAACATCATTTGATCGATCGGCCCCCTCAACGAATCGTGTGGTGTTACAAAGAGTGGCAATCGGCGTACAGCCTCTTGCGAGAAAGTCAAGGCGATTCCATCGTGTTTGTGGAAGGCATTCCTAAAGAAGACGACGGCATCGTCTCTGACTCCCGTCTAACCCATTTGGTCATTTTCGACGACATGTTAGGAGAAGACGAAGAAGAAATTAAACTGTGGTTCACGCGCAAAGGGCATCACCGTAATGCCAGTGTCGTTTACATCACCCAAAATTTGTTTCAACAAAGTAAAGCCCATCGCACCATCAGTCTCAATGCGCATTACGTGGTCTTGTTTAAAAGCCCTCGAGATAAATCGCAAGTGCAAGTCTTAGCCAAACAGTTAGGAACGCCTTGGCTGACTCAGGCGTACGACGATGCCACTCAAACTCCACACGCCTATTTACTCGTCGATTTGAAACCTACGACCCCCGAGGATTTGCGATTTCGTACCCACTTGTTTCACCACTGGTGCCAAGACGGAGGGCCTGTCCTGTACACGTCTCCGTCCTCGACTTCATTTCACTCCTCCCATGAAAAAAATCTATAAAAACCTCAGACCCTTTTTCGTCTGTCTCACACAGTGTGAACATGACGTCCCTTCAGTCGCATCTTCCCGTCAAATTGATTCGTGCCTTGTATGGCATCAGTCGAGAAAAAGATCCACAAACACGAGCCCGTGTCTTAGAAGCTAGTCTCAACGAAGTCTTACGATGGTTTACGGTGACGGCACGTCAATTACTCCAAGGAATCATTCAGATTCCTCATCAAACCAAACGCTTTTTCGATCGAAACAAAGTCGCTTTGGTCCAACTGGCCGATCCCCGCATCGACACTCAAACCAAAAAACAAATCATTTTGAAACCTGGAGGGAGCGGTACTCTAGGAGGGGTCATCATTCGCTCACTCTTAAGATGGGATCCTAATGCCCCCAAAGTTATCCCTAAGACAAAAGTTCAACGAAGCCCCAAGAAGAAAAAGACCAGGTCCCCAAAGAGAAGAACTTCTCCAGTGGCGGGACCCTCCTCTTACCAGACACCACCCCGAAAAAAGAAAAGAAGCCCCCAGAAAAAGAAACAGAGAAAAAGTCCTCAGAAAAAGAAAAGTCCACAGAAGAAAACTAGTCGCAAGAGAGGCACTGCGGCCAGGACGCAGCCTTACACTCGCAAACCACGACCTGCCACAGCGGTGACTGTGTCTCCGACAGCCTCACGTTTATCCACTTCTCCGTTGATGTCACCAGGAACTGAAGAGTACTTGGAGACGTTGATCACACCAAGAACTTCTCCGTTGATGACCCCCAAAAGAACTTCCCCAGTGGCAGGACCTTCCAATTTAGCGGCAGTGGCTGCTGCTCACAAATTACCTTCTCCCAAAATCAAAGTCCATGAAAGATCGGGCATGTTACAAAGTTTACTGGATTTGTCCAAGCAAGAACTGACTCGATTTAGTCCGTTACGTACCCCTGCACGACGTGTCATGCCTGTCATGAAGTTGATACGCCGTAAAGACAATCAGTGGCGACGCGTTCCAGTATAAAAAAGGCCTGTGACCAAGTAGGGTATCAGTGTTCTTTCGGTGCTCCTAAAGACTCAAAGATGTCACCCTCCAGAAAACCCCAAGGAAAGAAAAGGAAAGGACTGCCACCACGTTTAGCCAAACATGGGGACATGTTATCTGTCCTGTCCAAAGCTTCTCCACCCCTACGAAAAAAACTCATTCAAACAGCCTCCAAAGAGGTCATCGATACCGTGTGCGAATGTTGTTTGAACGTTTTGAAAGGCACGATCCCTTTGTGCAAACACCAGAAACAATGCTTAAGCAAACATCGTCACGTTCTTCGCCAAATGGTTCGAAAGAAAATTCCCATTCGTCAAAAAAAGAAGATGTTAGTGCAACGTGGAGGCATTTTGCCCCTCTTGTTAGGTCCCATACTGAAAGGAGTCTTGGGAACCATGTTGGGAGGACTGATGGGAGCAAGATAAAAAGGCCCTCGGAAGTCCCAAAATCTCAGAATCGACCCCTGACAACCCCATGGAAGGACGAAAACTAGCTTTAGTGCCTTACAAACGATGGATGGAATACCATCGTTGGCAAGAACAACGCACCCCGCATTTACCTCCCAATCCCAATTTGAGCGAGATGTCCCAGTTACAACACGAATTGCAATCCTTGATGGATCGTCAAGATTTGTCCGAAACAGAAAAATCGCAAAAGTACGGTCAACTCTTGCAAAGACTGCAACTCTTTCACCAGAAAGCTTTAGACGAAACAGCTTTACCCACTCTAAAAGATTTTAAGACCTTGATGAAAAGTCCAGCACCATCATCATCATTACCACCACCACCACCACTACCATCCCCAAGGGTCACCAGAGATGCTACCCCACAAAGACCTGAGGAAGAAGAGCTGCGCGAAGTGTTTCAAACACCGTCAGCAGCTCCCATTTCGAGTAAGATTGCAGCATCCTTGTTGACCCCGTCCCCCACACCCCAACGAGAAGAAATGAAAGCTTGGGTTAAAAAGATGATGTCCACGCCTCCTTCGACAGAAGTGAAAAAGAAAGAAGGGAAACCAGAAGCGAAAAAAGAAAAGAAAACCAAAGCCATTCCATTGCCACCTCCACCTCCACCACTACCTTCGACTTCTACTCCCGTAGCCCATCGGACACGTAAATCCGTTTCCAAACCACCCTTTCGACCCACCCAAAGTAGCATCACCGAAGAGTGGGTGACTTATTAACACACCAACACACAAAAAATAAAAAAATGGAAAAGGTCTTAGCCAGCATTTACTACGATCCCTCGCATCCTGCAGGTTACGCAGGAGTTCAAAAATTGTATCGTGCTGCCAAAACGCGACTGAAAAGTCTCCGTTTACCTCAAGTGCAACGATGGTTACAAGAACAAGCTACCTACACTTTACACAAACCCATTCGACGCAAGTTTGCCAGAAGTCGCACCCGAGTGGAAGGCATCGATCATCAATGGCAAGCCGATTTAGCCGATGTCTCTCATTTGGCCAGCTACAATCGTGGTTACAAATATTTGTTTTGTGTCATCGACGTCTTTTCCAAATTTGCCTGGGTCGTGCCTTTGACTTCCAAATCGAGCAGCGAGTTAGTGCGAGCCCTGCAACGGGTGTTGAAACAAAGCGGTCGTCGCCCTCTTCGATGGCAAACGGACAAAGGCACCGAATTTCTGAACCAAGCTTTCCAAAAAGAATTAAAGAAACGTGACATTCATTTTTTTACCACCGAGAATCCCGAAACCAAAGCCAGCATCGTGGAGCGTTTTCAACGCACTTTGAAAGAACGCATGTGGAAATATTTTACGCATCACCACACTCTGAAGTACATCGACATCTTACCGCACCTGGTGCAAGCGTACAACCAATCTTACCATCGAAGCATCGGACGTGCCCCGCAAGACGTGACTCCCGAGAACGAAGTGTTGGTGTTTGAGCGCCTGTTTGGTACGTCCCCGACGAGGGCTGTCCCCAAGAAAAGTGGAGAGTTGACCGTAGGAGATTGGGTGCGCATTGGCAAAACCAAACGCACTTTCGACAAAGGTTACTTACCTAACTGGACGACCGAACTGTTTCGCGTCACTGGACGAGTACATGGCCGTCATCCTGCCGTCTATAAATTGGAAGACATGAACGGAGAAGTGCTCAAAGGAACGTTTTATTTGCCCGAGTTACAACGTGTCACCAAAAAAGAAGACGACGTGTACGACATCGAAAGCATTCTCGAACGCAGAACCCGTAAAGTGGGCAAACGACGTGTCAAAGAAGTCAAAGTACGTTGGAAAGGATATCCACCCAGTTTCGATTCTTGGATCGACGCTTCGCAAGTCATCGACTATAAAAAGAAGAAGTGACCATCATGCCCTTTCACACAGCAGACGCAGCTACGTCGACCACTCCTCCTTCACCTAGTTCTTCTGTGCAAGATTTACAAAAACAACCCTTGTGGGTGTGGTGTGGAGAACGTGTGCCTAAAACGCAAATCGTCTTTTTCTGCCAAATCTTCGTGGTGTATTGTGTCATCGGGGCAGCCATCGCCAATTTGAGTTTGCAACAAGGAGACAAACAATTGTGGACCATTTTATTGAGCAGTTGCATCGGTTACCTGCTTCCTAATCCCTAATGAAATTCTCCTCGAACGGGAACGTTGTGTCCAGTGCCAGTCACCACTCCAACAACCACAACCAGAACCCCATTTTGGGCGGAGACACGCCTCTGACATCCAGTAATATCCCCTCGGACAGCCACAGAACTCTGGAATTATGAGTCACCAAAACCAATTTTACTTGACCTTACCCAGTGACAGTTCCATGGAGGTGTTTCCCAATAACACGTTGTGCTGTTACACGGCCAAATTACCTCAAGCCATCCCCTTAGATCACGAAGCCCATTGGGAAGTGGCTTTAGTGGAAATGATTCACCCAACCCAAGTCCACAATATCACTGCCCAGCAAAATTGGTTTAAGGTGGAAGTTCATGACAAACAATTGCAAGAGGAGTTGGATAAGACTGGCACATATACCAATAAAACCTATGATGACAAAACTAAAACGACCACCTACAACTTGTTCATTCTCCCAGGCTATTATTTCAGTGGTCATCATTTGGTCAGCGCCATAGCCTCCAGGTTTAATGGCGTGTTCCATAAAGCTTTGGGGAATGTCCAAAAAAGTGTTACCCTGGAATACCACAAAATAGCTCGTCGCTTTCTGATGAAATTTTCTGAGGGGTCCAAAAAATTCATGTCTTTCTTATTTTGTCCTGAATTGTTTGACATATTGGGCGGTGACGTGGAGCTGAGGAAGACAGGAGAACAAAAAAAAAGCCCCGAATTACCAGTCATTCATGACAACGACTCTTTTGCCAGGTATTTTCGTTTCCCGGTAGAACTGAACCAAGGACTGAATTTGATCTTTGTGTACTCCGATGTGGTGGAATACAACGTGGTGGGACACACCTCCGTGCCGTTACTGCGTGTCATTCCTTTCAAAGTGGATTCTGCCACAAACGCTGACGAGGAAGGTGGAAACACTTATCACGTTCACCGCGAATTTGTCCATCCTCACTATTTGCCGGTCAGCAAGTCGTATTTGGACACGGTCAACATTACTATAAAAGGAGATTTGGGACAAAATATTCCATTCACCAAAGGAAAAGTCACGGTGAAACTCCATTTTCGAAAACGGTTCTCTCACGACTCGTAAGTCATGTATCCAGTGTACCAAGGGGTGGCTCGACAGCGAGGACACGGTTTAGGAGACATGTTAAAATCGGCCTTTCGTTCGGTGGCCCCGGTGTTGAAACCGATGGTAACACGAGGATTGCACGCCTTGAAAGATGCGGCACTGACGCAAGGCAAAGAATTTCTCCAAAATGTCATCATCGACAAACAAAACCCTAAAGAAGCCTTCATGAGGGCAGGCAAAAATGTCTTGCTGCAAACGGGTAAAGACATTTTAGGCCGACGAGACACACCTATAAATGCCCTGCACGCTACCGAATCAGGCATTCAGCAAGGACAAGGCAGAAAGAGACGACGCAGAAAACACCCTTTCACCAGACTTCAAGCGAGAAAGGCCAAGAAAAGAAGAACCGTTCGAGACTTAGACGTTTTCGATTATTGAGGAAGAACAAAAAAATGATGCACCGAGAGTCTTGTGCTTGTTCCAAGACGGAACTGGATATGTTTGCCATGCCCCCCACCATGATGACGATGCAAGAATCCCAGTGGGTGGAATTTCACCCGGTCTCCTCATTGACCGATTCCGCTCCCATCGAGTTTGAAATCAAAGGACAGCCCGAAGATTACATCGATCTGAATAGCAGTTACCTGTATTTGAAAGTCAAAGTGATCAAAACTGACAACACCAATCCTGGAGCCAATGATAGGGTAGCGCCCGTCAACAATTTCATGCATTCCTTGTTCAGCGAAGTGGACTTGTACTTGAATAACAAACTGGTCAGTAGCAGCATGGATACTTACCCGTATCGCGCCTACTTGGAAAATCTCTTGACGTACGGAAAAGAAGCCAAGAACACTCATCTGGATGCTTGCGTGGTATGGAAACCTGACACGGCAGGTGAGAACACGTTTAGCGATACAGCCCTGACAGCAGATGACAATCTTCACAATGTGGGGTTTAACACACGTAGAACTAAAATTCTGCAAAGGCGAAGTTTAGAACTGATGGATCGTTTGCATTTGGACATGTGGTTACAAGAAAAGTATTTGCTGAACGGTGTGGATATCCGCCTGAGACTGAATCGTAGCAGTGCCGCTTTCCATTTGATGACCCATGCCAATGAATACAAAACTGTTATCCAAGAAGCCAAGCTCTACGTGCGTCGCGTAGAAGTGTTACCTAAAGTGGGAAACGATATCAGTCAAACGTTAAGCAGAACAACTGCCAAGTATCCCATACGACGCGTAGAAGTGAAAACGTTCACCATTCCTGCTGGACAGCGATCCATGATCGAAGATCATCTGTTCCAAGGACAGTTACCCAAGCGTTTGATTGTTGGTATCGTCAAGAATACAGCCTTCAACGGAGTCCACAACGAAAATCCTTTTGAGTTTAAGCATTACAATGTGTCCAAGATCGAAGTCAGTCGCGATGGCAAGACCTTGTGTACCCGACCTTTCGAGCCTAACTTTGCCCAGAAGAATTACTTGAGATCGTACTTGTCCCTGTACGAAGCCACCGGTCAGTTAGGAACCAACACCAGTCACGGCATTACGTACGACGATTATGACGGAGGCTATGCTTTGTGGGCTTTCGATTTCACTCCAGACCAAGGCAGCGACGAGGGACATTTCCACCCTATAAAATCTGGCCAGATTCGAGTGGAAATTCAGTTTGCGAGTGCACTGGAAGCAGGGAACACAGTGAACGTCATCCTGTATGCAGAATTTGATAATACGATAGAAATCAACAGTTTAAGAGAAGTCATCCTAGATTACTAGAAGCCATGGAAGACTGTTATCCCTCTTTACCTAGTGGAGAAACTTTGGAGATGGAATGTAAGGAGACCGTGGAAAAAGAAGAAGAAGTGATCATGATGAAATCGAGATGGCCAGAACAAGAAGCCCATTTAGTCTCCTGTTTTGCCAAACACTTGGTCGACAAAATGACGGAATTGATCAAGAAAAATTGTTATGGATGTCAAAACGATCATCCCAGTCAAATTCAACACGATAAATGCCTGATGTTGAGTCAAGAAGAAAAATTGGACGAGTATCTGGACGAAGCTTGGAGTCTCATCTCGAACAAAGACGTGTTGCACCAGTGGTATAAAGACTTGCGTGAACATTCTTGTCCAGCATTAACCACTCAAGAGATCCATCGTATCGAAGCTCTCCTGAATCAGAGTGAGGAAACAGAACGAATAACCGTTTATTCGTCAGACATTTTCAAGCAAAAAGTCAGGATCGAATTAACGATTTATTATTACCAGTGAAGAAGAAAAAAACACAAATCAATGGATACCTGGGAACTTTATTACCTTTTGAACCACAGTTCGTATACGGCTTCTTGGAATCCCGTCGTCTGTGCTAAAGATGAACTCCCTCATCGCAAACCTAAAGACCATCAAGCTTACGTCATCAACACGGACGACAGTCATCTCCCAGGAACCCACTGGGTAGCCGTCTACTTTCCTCAAGAAGGATGTGTGGAATATTTCGATTCGTACGGATTGCCCCCTTTGGAAGACGATATCATCGACTTTATGAGAAGAAATGCTCAAACCACCCGATTCAACAACGTGAAATTACAAGGAACAGATTCCTTGGTGTGTGGACAGTACTGTGTGTATTTTCTGCATCATCGCAGCCTGGGCTATTCCTTAGAACATTTAGTGACTCATTTCGATCCTCGTTATTCTGCTAGAAACGATGTGAAAGTAGATCGATGGTTTTGTGACCATTATGCTTATCTTTTGTCTCAAGCTAGGAAACGTAGTGTCCATCAATGGCCTAATGATTTCCAACAGTGGAAATCACAATTTCATTCACAACGTTGTCAGCCCTGTTTAAAGTAGATTGTGAATTGAGAAAAAAATGTTGGTGATTTGAAAAAAATTGTTTGATGTTATAGTGTTGGATTATTGTTAAAAATGTTAGAGTTGTTGTTGGTTAGTGTTAAGTGATTTTTGAATAAAAAATGTTGTGTTTTGAAAAAATGCTTTTGTGGTTTGTTTAGCTATAAGAATGTTGGATTGATGCTCTTTCATTTCTTACTATCCCTCTCATGAACGTTGCGGCTCGAAAACCGTGTGGGGGATGTTTTCCTTCACGTCCGCACTTTAACTTTAAGAACCGGGTTGTTTCAAGTCTAACCATCCATTGTCGACTCATCCTCCTACGAAGATGTGCTCCAAACTAGCTAAGCTCAACGAAGCCTACGTGAATTTGCATAGGGTCAGACACAGTCTGATACCGAAGCCAGAAGAAATAGAGAATGTGAGAATGTTAAAAATCACTGAAGACCTGATAGAAGAGCTCTTCAGAGAAGAAATGAACAGGGAAAAAGAAGAATGGACAGAGAAGTACAGACTTCAGACACAGCAGCAACAGCAGCAACCACAGCAGCAGCAACAACCTGAAGCTGACAGAGGCTTTGTCGATTGTCGTATCGACACCAAAGAGTTCTTCTTCTCTTTCCGAAGAAGCAGACCTATCGCCAGAAAGTCTATCCTCAGAGGACATCGCATTCTTAGAAACTAAAAAAAGAATGCCATAGCAAAACAAAAAAACAGCCCTTTTCAGGGCTACCCCAATACTCTAGAAAAGAAATAACGATCGATTTGCCAATGTGTGTAGGTAGAGTAGTGTGAAAATAAACACTAACTCTTTCTTAAAAAATGTGAGGGTATGTGTTTGTGTGTTTGTGTGTTTGTAAGTGATAAAGTAGGTTGGTGTGGATAGTAGATTAAAATTATGTCTTTTTTTGGTGTTTGAGGTGTATATTTGGGGTTAGATTGGATTGCTTTGCTTATGTGGATAGTCTATTGAAGTGATTTATAAAAAATTTTACAATAGTGATGGGTAGCATAAAAAAGTGAGTGAGTGTTTCTTTTAGGTCCGCGCGTTGTTGTTGTTTTTTTGGTCATGATCTAGGTAAGATCCATTTTATGTTTTTAGGGGGATGTTTTCCATCACGTCCGCGCTTTCACTATAAATTGAAACTCGCTGGGCAGTCTAGCTACCCTTGTTGATTGATCAACACAAGAATGAATAGCAGAATAGTGAAACTGTTAGAACTCCAGATGCACCTGGAATATGCCAGGCGCATAGTAAACGAACTATCAGCGGAGGCTATCGTAGAAGAAGCAAGAATAAAGAAGGAAGAGGAGGAGAGAAGAGAGAGGGAAGAAGAGGAAAAGAAAATAGAAGAGAGGATGTCATACAATATTCCCGAGACAGAGGATTGGGGTGCTGAAGCGAATCATCCCGCCTCTGCACTCTCAAGACAAAAAGTAAAAAGAGACTGGAGTCAAAGATGCGTGTGTGGCGCCAGGCCAGGAAGGTGCAACCATTAGATAGGTGCATCTGGAGTTTAAAAAAAAAACAGCCCTTTTAAGGGCTACCCAATACTCTAGAAAAGAAATAACTATCCATTTGCCAATGTGTGTAGGTAGGGTAGTGTGAATATAAACACTAACTCTTTATGAATAGTGGAAGTGTATGTGTTTGTGAGTTTGTGTTTGTAAATGTTGAAGTAAGTTTGTGTGAATAGTAGATTTTGGATTTATTTATTGATTCTTAGCGTATATAGAGAGTATAGTTAGGGTTATATTATATGAAATGAGAAAGTAGGGGATGTTTTCCTTCACGTCCGCGCGTTGTTGGGTCATGATCTAGGTAAGATCCATTTTATGTTTTAAGGGGATGTTTTCCTTCACGTACGCGCTTTTCGTATAAGAACCCACAGTATTAGTTGTTCAAACCATTCTGCAAAGAATAAAAAGAAGATGGCGTCAAACCAAATGGACAAAATACAAACCTTGCAAGACGTTTTAGACAACTTAGGAATAATGGAACAGATGCTAATAAGACTGGTTGAAGACCATTATTCCTATAGTCCCCATCGTGTAAAGATGGAAATTAACAATTTAAGAAAAGCAAAGGACAAGATTAGTGGTGTGATGAAGGAAATAAAGGAGGAGAAGGAGGATGAAGAGGAAAAGATAAGAATAAGAACATGGAACGAAAAAATTGAAAAAGAAGAAGAAAATGAAAAGAGGAAGAAAGAAGAAGAGGAGGAAGAGAAGAAAGAAGAAGAGGAGGAGAAAAAAAAGAAGAGAAAGAGTGTTGGAGATAAAATAAGAAGTTGGTGGAGGAAAAGAAGAAATTAGAAGAAGCAGAAGAAAACCCAAAGGCCCTTTTCAGGGCCCCCATATATCTCGAAAAGAGATAGTCTTTGAATTGCCTACCCCTTTTTTAAAAATTTTTTTTTTAAAAAAAGAAAAAAATCCCATGTTCCATTCCCCTTGTCCCTAAACAAGCCCAAACTCTATTCCCATGTTAAATTCCCCTTGTACGTAAAGTGACCCACGATTTATCGCCATGTTAATTCCCCTTGTACGTAGAGTGACCCACGATTTATCGCCATGTTAATTCCCCTTGTACGTAAAGTGCCCCACGATTTTTCGCCATGTTAAATTTCCATTGTACGTAAAGTGCCCCAAGGGGGTCTGTAATGCTAATTTCCATTGTACGTAAAGTGCCCCCCTTCACTACTCCCGGACTTGCATATAATTTCTGACAGCATGTCAAACATGAAAATATATCATGACCTCAAGAAAACATTAAATGTAATCCTTTTCTTGGGCTTATCTGTTTTCTCTTTGTTTGGCAATACTTTAATATTATTGAGTTTGTTAGTCCCTTTAGGCCAGTTAGAAAGCAGACTTTTCCATCATTGGCAGTAAATTCTCTCTTGTGCACAGAAACACATATTAGTTTTCCTTTTCGCCTGCAATTTAATTTTTTTTTTCTCTGCCCAGCAACAGCAATTATAGTATTATTTGTTAACGGACATCTTTTATGAAATTTAGAATCAATATCTTGTTTCTATTATACGTATTTCCCATTTTCGACATATCATCCCCTTCCACTAGCCTGAATTGATTATTTTTGCGCTTGTTGATAATTTCTGCTGAGTGGTTTAATTTAACGATATCGCCTTTCAATCGTTAAAGTATGGGTAATTACTTTGTGGGAGGTTCTGCTGCTTAATATCATCGACTGCTTTAACTCGAATATCGCTCGCACAAGATAACAAATTTTTTCAATTAATCGACCAGAGAATACGTTTCGTACCTTAGTTTTACAAGCCAACCACCACCTATTTAATATACACCAATAATATTTCTTTATTTCCATACTGCCTTACTCGTGCTATCATCACATCAGCCCGCCCCTGTTTTGTTAACGGTGCAACGCAAATCATCGTTTTCGATAACTTTTCACCCCAGAGTGCTCCACGTTTTAACCACAAATCACACTCTCTCAACCTGCCTCTTCAACAAATACGTCTTTAAGTTCCTATCATGACTATCGGATATCGCCTGAATTTCGCCTCAGAGTTTTACGGTAAATATGTTTTATCGTGTTTATTGCACCAATCATCACGTGTTAGTGCATATTTCAGAACAGAAGGGGAAAGTTGCAAACAGTGTTACTCCATCAAGTTTTGCCACTAAACCTCAGATCGTGCTATGGTTCCGTTAATTCTTTTAGGTCAAATGTGATGAGTCTGAATCGGCTCTACAGTTTACAAGACAAACAATGCCATTTTCCCACGAGTTGAAAGAGGTGCTACCTGCGTAGGACAGAGGAGTCTTGCTTAGATCTTTCATTTATCAGTTTCAAAAAGGTAGTGTTATATTTATTGTCAAATAATTTCAATTGTTATGAATTTACTGAGTTTTCTGTAATTTGAGTTGATATAAGCTGTCAGGTGATACTGACTTGGAAGTTTGCAGACTACTTTTGGTTCCTAGTTTCCACGCCATTATATGTGAATCTTTATGTATACAAATGCCTTGCACCATAATAATAACAATGGCAAGTCCCCACTCTCTTACCCACGTGATTTCCGATAAAAAGTTCCAATCCATGATTGAAATCACTTATTAGAAGTTAAAACAATGCACTCTCAGTCTTTCCTACACTCCAAAACTCACCCTTTTTTGGCCAAAATAAGCATATAGCAGGCTTTAAAAGTGAATCTACAGAAAGTATTGCATTTTGCTTCGACAGTACTTTCCACCAGCTGTTATATAAGGTCATGATCACATGATGAACAGGGGATCTCACTAAAATGGACACCATTTTGCTCTTGAATGATTGAAGTGCGTAGAAAGCTAGAATAGTTTTTTTCCTTCGTATTCTGGCGGGTTTCATAATCTTGCGGTATTGACTATCCCTGTTCTAAATATAAATTTGTGCAATCTGCTGGTTGTTTATAACGAAAGTTTTATTAAATATATTTATTTCATCATAACTAATAACAAATTCTTTAAACACAGTTTGTTTTCTTTCTTTCTGGAAATAAATAGGAAAATAATTATTTAATAGAAAGTGTATCAAATATATACTTTCCCTTTGACCCTTATCCAAATACATGTCTCCCACAGAAAGCTGGATCACGTCTCGTTTGGATGAATACGGTCATAGACTTTATGTTTTTTACTCGTACTGTAGAGTCTCATGACTGACCTTGTTTACATATGGCTCGTTGACAAATAACAAGGTAGAGAATAAGGGTTTTCGAATTGAAACCTTGCTTTCATCTCGGAATATTGCACTCAGGTATGACTCGATCTATTGATATATTTGATGACATCCCAAAATATGTATATGGAATTATAACGGCAATTATTTACTTTGTGAGTGATTAGGTAAAATTTACACATCGATGACCATGATCATTTAATAATCACTACAGTAACATTTGCGTAATGCGCCCAAATTAAGATATGTTTTGCTGCACACGTATAGAGATTACAAACACTATTACAAAGTTCATAAACCACAGCCGGCGGAACAGTAACACAAAATACGACGTGCTCTGTCGGTAGTCTGAAATCAACTGATTAAAACAGGATATACATTGTTACATTTATACTTAAATTATAATGACTGACGATTATTTCCCTAAAAGTTTCGTTTAGCTGTAGAACGAGAGCACAGAATAGGACGGGTCACTATTTATCATTACACTGTAAAGCTGTGTTCGTATTTTATCCGTCGTAAAACGGTAGATCTAATGTTTGAATTTGTTCTCGTGACACATCGCAGTGCCACGTTGTTAACATCCATACCCAAAGCTATGAAATCTGACATGCACAGGCCCAAGTGAAGATTTTAAATAATCTTTGAAATTTATCCATTGAAGACAAATGGTTCTACAATTGTGTGGGTTATAAGTGTTTGAAAAAAATTACAAAACTAAAAGTAACAATCCATGTAAGGGCCCCGAGTGCTCTAGAGTGCTCACCGCTCCGGATCACTGTCATCTCACCTCTGTCTGCATGGGTTCGAGTCTCAGGCTCGGCTAACGTGGGTATGTGAGAAAGCCTGCAAGTAGCTTCTCTTGGGTCGATGGTTCTTCCCGGTGTTTTCCAGGGTTCTTCCTCCACCAGTTATACTGGTCGCCATGTATAGCCTATCTTGTACTGAAAAATGGCGTTAAACCCTACAACAACAACATTCCACGTAATTATTGTGACTAGTTCCAAATTTAGGTGAGTTATCTTAAAAAATGCACAAATAACATTATTAATTTAATGTAAATAATTTTATAGGAAATTTAAGTGTGTGTGCGCGCGTGTGTGTGTGAATTCTTTCATTCCAACTTCTAAAAATTATCAAAGGAAGCACCCTAATGAAATTTCAAGAACACACATCCCATTTTAAAAATCACATGTATAGGAGAAGTTTACCTTTTGTTTGAAAATTGTCACAAGATTGAAATGGAGACAGGAACGTGGGCGAGTGTCGAATCGTTCCATGCTTTGGACAGTTGATACCGCTTGTTACAAATATATTTGGTACTTCTCTACCAGAGAAAAATGCCGAAAGGACGATAACTCGAGTCCAAGAATTTTCTCAGGCTACGTTAACGATTTTGTCAAACTGAAACAAGAAGGTAGCGGCTATCCTTCTTGGTGTCAGACTCGAGAAGACGACAAATTCAAAGAGAGAAACCGAACTCAGATATGTTCTTAATGTGGCTAGGTGATATACAGCATATTTGCGAGGTCTATAACTTCAACACCTCCTTGCAATAGTATATTATGAAGCTAGGTCAATGACAGCGAAAGATCCTTATAGTAGTTTAGTATGTAGTGTAGCTAGGTTAATTGGTGAGAAATTGTGTGTTGTGAGACACTTAGTTTCAATCCTTGCTTGAATTTAATTCATAATGAAACTGTCTTAATCAGTACAAAATGGCATGATAGCGGTTTAGTACATAATGACGCTAGGTTAATCAATGCAAAATGGCATGATAGCGGTTTAGTACATAATGACGCTAGGCTAATCAGTGCAAAACGGCATGATAGCGGTTTAGTACATAATGACGCTAGGCTAATCAGTGCAAAACGGCATGATAGCGGTTTAGTACATAATGACGCTAGGTTAATCAGTGCAAAATGGCATGATAGCGGTTTAATACATAATGACGCTAGGTTAATCAGTGCAAAATGGCATGATAGCGGTTTAGTACATAATGACGCTAGGTTAATCAGTGCAAAATGGCATGATAGCGGTTTAATACATAATGACGCTAGGTTAATCAGTGCAAAATGGCATGATAGCGGTTTAGTACATAATGACGTTAGGTTAATCAGTGCAAAATGGCATGATAGCGGTTTAGTACATAATGGAGCTAGGTTAATCGGTGCAAAATTGGCTAATTTTATGCACTGCTCGATTTGTACGTAAAATGCGGTGAAATCGATCTTTATCTTTATTCATTGTTACTAAGAAATAATGTTCCAGTGATGTTATGTTTTATGCATTTTGCTCACAGTAGATCAAAATAGTCCATGAATCAGAAATACGTCAATACAAAAGTGGTCTTGTGAACAGTATGTTTATATATTTTCTTTAGCTCAGAAACGTAGGTTGCATGGATAGCAAACTGACACTAATAAATAAGTGGAACACTTGTCTTACTTTACAATGGCGTCCATGTCTGTTTACAACTTAAACTTAAACTGAAAACCCGTTATCCCACTCTTATGTGTGATTGTACACTTTTTTCGTGTGAGGGTGTAGTAGTGTATCTATAAAGGGTCCTACAATTTCCTACGTGTGTGTGATTGTATATCATGTTTGTGTGAGAGTGCCTATATCTATTTCAGTTCCCTTTTGTGAAAGTATATTTGTTTGTATGCACGTGTAGCGCGTATATAAAAATTCCTACCATACTGATGTAGTATAGTAGGTTTGTGTGAGGGTATAACGTATGCATTAAGATTCCTACTCTTGTGTGGTAGAATGTTTGTGTAAGAGTATGTGCCTATTTTATCACAGTTCTTTTACATCCTGCCCTCTTGGATGATAGTCTAGTAGTCTGTTTGTGTGTTTTGCAAGTATAATATGAATATAAACACTCCTACCGTTTTCGTTGGATAGTATGGGTGCGTGTTCGGATAGTCTTATCCTGTACATTTGTTACCACATAATACCATCCCAAATATAAACCTAAAGACAATATTAGATAAGATTTGTTGCTTATATTGAGGTCAACTCTAGCAATGTTACAGTGTAACCCCATTAGAGGTCAATCACGTCTAATAATGTTACCTTTTACCATCAGTGTTAACCTATAGCAAGTTTAACAAACGATTTCCTCTTGAGCCTCATTTGCCGATTAACGTAAACATATGGGCCCATGTTAATTACCGTATGATCCCCAAATGCCACATACAACTACTTATAAAAACTTGACTGGTTTTATTCACGATTTCCTGTGCAACAGTCTCTTAAATAGTTATTTTGCAAGCATTTGTATAGCATAATTACCATTCAAACCTTTAAATGTCTAAGTAAATTTCCAAATAATCTACATGTATCTTACCTATACACATATCTACACGTTTATGTGTATTGTAAAATTCTGCTCATTACAGTGGGTTTAGTATACAATGTTTTGTGCACTGTATTAATCCTTTGATCACAGCTGGTTTTGCGTTCAGTGTTGTTTATTTTATAATCCTTTTATTATATTGGCATTTGCACATTGTTTTATGTATATGATGTATTCCGATCATTACAGTTGGATATACATACAACTGTATGGGTATTATATAGTTCGTTCATTACAGTGTGTTCTGCGTGCAATTAATGTGTTTTGTATAATCCGTTCATCACAGAGGGATCGGCATACAATTTTCTGCGTATTGCATTATCGGTTCATCGCAGTATTTTTGTGGAATGTTTGGTTTTGTTGTTTTAGCGCCTGAATACTCGTCTGATCACTCCGAAGAAAAACTATTGCTGTTGTTGTTGTAAGGCTTAACGCCATTTTTCAACACAAGATAGGCTATTCCAATCAATCATCTATGTCAAAGGACGATACATCTTTTAAAACACATACGACAGCTAAAACGAAATCTTTTGCTGAGGCCGAGTTGCCATGGATACATATAAATTTCCCCATGTCTTTATCTGATCCACATCTACCATTGGCGATCCTTCAAGTAGTTATCGGACATAGTTGCAGAAGTTTTTCGCCATAGTGATTTTCCGGTGGTCTAGTGGTTAGAACGTCTGCCTCGGATGCGGGTGGTCGCGGGCTCGAAGCTCAGCCAAATCATAGCTAAGACTTATAAAAATGGTACTATCAGCTGTCTCTTTAGGCGCTCATTGTTAAGAGGTTAGTGTTAGGTTTGGCCAGCCTGTTAGACATGGCTGTAACTTGCCACACTGCTGACATCGAAGCGATATGACCGAAAATTTATAAAGCTAAGTTAACAATCTAAATCTCACACACACACACACACACACACACATACACACACCATAAGGAATTATTTCCCTTACGTCTTGATTAGTCCGATCATGCAAGTCTTCATTTTCTGTATAAATAAATTCCTAAAGCAATTCAATAACACAACAATCTTTGATAAAATCTGACTCGGCATCAATACAGGCATTAATCTCGCCCAAATTATTATTTTAGTATAGCTCGTGATTACGTAATTTAATTCATTTCCTACCACTGATTATACTTTTTCTTGGGAGCCTCGTTTGACCGAGTGGTCCAAAGCGTTCTCCGTTACGGATCACTGCGATCTCACTTCTGTCTGCGTGGGTTCGAGTCTCGGGCTCGGCCAATGTGGGTATGTGAGAAAGCTTGTCAGTAGCTTCTCGTGGGTCGGTGGTTCTTTCAGGGGTTTTCCAGGGTTCTTCCTCCACCATTTATACTGGCCGCCATGTATAACCTATCTTGTGCTGAAAAATGGCGTTAACCCCTACAACAACAACAACATCTGTCGTAAAGATAGCTAGAAAACCATTTAAAAAGGCTGCATGCTTCTGGAGCTTGATAATGTACGTTACGACAACCACACATCTTGAGAAATGTGAACGTGAAAACGTAAAAGATGAGGCAGCTAGAAGTCTGACTGTTAAAGCAAAATCGGTAGTTACTGGAGCTTCACATCGAGAAATAAATTGGGAAAGCCTTGAATCCAGAGGACAAAAAAAAGTTCCTATACTAACATATTTTACATAAACTGACAACTGGGTCAAGCAAACCTTATACCATTTATCCTGACCTACCATCCAGACAACCCAAAGTAGGCAAAATTATCGGGAAACACTGGCCCATGTTGGAATCGTCTGACGTACTAAAGTTAATCTTCCCGAACAAACCTGTGTAGCCTACCGGAGATTTAAAAAACCCTCAAGAACATCCTGGTCAGGGAGAAGCTAACGCCAATCACTAAGACCACACTAGTCAATCTGGCCCCTGTGGCGATAAAACGTGCAAAACCTGCCAACATATGATAGAGACTGGGACATTTTCTAGCACAGTGACTGGAGAAAAACTGAACTTACATGGTCCAAACAAAACGAGCAAAACAGAGAATATAATTTATCTCATCACATGTAAGACCTGTAGCCTTCAGTATGTCAGAGAAACTGAAAAGTTACACAAAAAGATCAACCTTCATAGATCTGATTGGATGACAAAAAAAGCTATACAGATGTCCATTCGCAGAACACTTCTCCTCCTGTGGCCACACGTTCAGTGACATAACACTTATTGCAATTGCCCACAACCCCAACTGGCGTTCCAAAACCTGGAAATAAAGGGAATCTTATTGGATACGCCGCCTTAGAACATTGAAACCAATCGGTTTAAATCAAGAAGACTAGAAAAAGACAACCATTCACAAATAATAGTTTCTTGTTGCCGCCGACACATTTTTTTTTAAATAATTCTCTAAATTTGCTTACTAGTCACCAAATAACCTATAATTACTACTATAACAATGAAATATCCGGGATATAATTTGCGCATACATAAATTTACATAAAATAACATGTCACAATGACTCATCGATTTCATGGTCAATATAGAATATCTTCCAGCATCCACAACAAGTCATAGTCATATAAAGTTGTGTAAACACAACAATTTTTTTCTGTTTTATTTGTTTGTCCTTACCTATTGTCAGTATTTATAAGATGGCCGCTATCGCTTAACCGGCTTGGACAGCTGTTCCGTTTTTTAGTGCCGTTTTCGTGATATTTGTGCGTGTTGCCTGTCTTCATCTACGTTATTGTGTTCATTATGTATTGGCTGTTCAATTCGTATGTGTTTTTTCATCTCCTTGTTTTAGAAATGAGAACAATTAGACTTTTTCTCATCTGTCTTGCTCCACTGTTTTTGAACAAACCGCCATCACGTGATACTCACCAGTCAACCCGTTTATGCTATGATGGACCCTCATTAATTGCTTTAAATGATCACTCCTTGGCTCTCCACACTACATTGTGCTCTAGACTAAACGAACTGGGACTACATTCATCATTACCTAAATGTAAACAGAAGCGAAAAAAGAAACGTTGTTTCAAAGCTGGCCGGCGTAGAACAGGAAGAAGAATTTCAGTTATCTCCCTTATTTCGGCTCAACAATTTAAAAAATATTCGACCGTTAATTTAGATAATTCAAATCCCTATTAATTCGTCAACCTTTGTGTCCACTATCCAAGAGATACCTCAGCGTATTGCATAATTCAATGCCCAGTCAGTAGGACCACCGGAAAAGCGCACAGAAATAGCTAATTTTATCAAGGACCAGAATATTGACGTCTTTTTCCTGACAGAAACATGGCTAAAAACATCAGACGATGAGCCCAAGTGTGCGGATCTAACACCCATTGGTTACTCCATCAAGTCGTTCCCCCGTAACTCTCGCGGAGGTGGAATTGCTGTCATCACAAAGAACTCCATGATCAAACGTCTTAACCACACCACAACATTCACTTTCGACCACACATCGTTTGAACTAGTCCAAACCACACTCGCATTGGAGCAAATGTTAGTCCATTTTTTCTGCCTATACCGCCCTCCTCCTAGTAGAAACAAACAAGCTGGCTGAATCTATCTTTTTGGAGCAGTTTCCGAATCTTCTGGAGTATGGAAATTCGATAGGTGGCAACCTGATTATTCTTGGAGATTTCAACCTTCACTTTGACTGTCCCGGAAACCCAAACCCATCAAAACTCATAGATTCCATTAATGTTTTCAACCTCAAAGAGTCAGTTAACCAACCCACCAATAAACATGGTCACATTTTAGACTGGATTCTTCATAGACCTGATGATAACATTATACGGTCCTCCCTGGTATCCCATGACCTTGCATCAGATCACCTCTGCATTATATACCATCTTGACGTATCAGTCCCTAACCGTCCACCTTTATCTGCTACTAAAAGTAACCTCCATCTGATAAATAGAACCAAACTAATGCACGACATCCAAGCAAACCTAACAACTTTCTTACCTCCTACGGCAGAACAACTCGATAACTGCCTGCGTTCATTGCTCGACAAACATGCCCCAGCTACCAAGTGCAGAGTATCAATTCAAAATTGTTCTCCATGGTATAGCAGTGTTAGGGATCAGGTTCGCACTGCTAAAAGAGACCGCCGTAAAGCTGAGAGGCTTTGGCTTTCTACCAGACTCACTATTCATAAGCAAATCTATGAAGCCGCTAAGAAGAATGTCACAAATATAGTCCATGCAGCGAAATCTGCCCACTACACTACTAAGTTCATGGAAAGTTCCAGCTGCAAAGAGCTCTTCGAGATTACTAACAAGCTAATGTCAAGAAACAAATCTACACCACTTCCAACTACCTTCTCTCCATTTGACATTCCGGACATGTTTGCAAATTTCTTCCGTGACAAAG
The DNA here is from genome assembly GCA_028554795.2 of Sinohyriopsis cumingii. Taxonomy (NCBI): domain Eukaryota; kingdom Metazoa; phylum Mollusca; class Bivalvia; order Unionida; family Unionidae; genus Sinohyriopsis; species Sinohyriopsis cumingii. The sequence continues at coordinate 139,412,623 of CM068838.1, read as the reverse complement.
TACAAACCATTAGAAATATTTCACTGTCGGACTCTAGTCCAACATACCTATCCGACCTCACCCATGTGTAAACACCATCAAGATACTTACGCTCCTTTTCTGACAATCGTACAATCATTATTCCCACTATGAAAACAAAGTCATATGGACAGCGTTCTTTTGCATACCAGGGCCCAGCAACGTGGAAGGAATTGCCCACGGAACTTAAACACAAAGACACAGTGATCACATTCAAGAGTGCTCTCAAAACTCACTTATTTCGACTGCAAGAACAAACTTAAAGACCTAATAATGTTTCTTACCTTAAATATTCTCAGCATGTTTTTTATGTTTTCTAATTTCATGGTGTTTGTTTTTGTAATCATATCATTATATGTTTTTTTTTATCTTAAAGGTGTTATCTAATGTTGTAAAGCGCTTAGCGCTTCTAAAGATTAGGCGCTATACAAATCCTCATTACTATATATGTATATATATATATATATATATATATATATATATATATATATATATATATATATATATATATATATATATGCAATAAACTGACTACAAACAGTGCAAAACTATTATGTAACTATTCTGAGCACTTTCGACTCTTAATGAGTCTTTTTTCAAAGGCAAATAATAATAATAATAATAATAATAATCAAAAATTTCCATCGATTTTTCAATTTCACACCATAACTGTTTTATGTTACGACCCCAACGTTTTAATCTAAGTAACATAAAAGAGTGAAATCCAACAATTTTTATGAAAATCAACAATAATTTATATCCCTGGAATAAAATGTGAACATTTTAAAAGAACTTACATTATTATTAGTTAAATTTCATACAGTCCAGAAAGGTTCTAGCGCAAGCCCAAATGTATGGAGTTTTCTCAATAAATTCCAGTGGTTTATCGATTGAAGTAAAATCTGTAATGTGCTGATGTACCAGTCCTTGAATAGTGTTCACGTGCAAACAGTCTAGATGTATAACAAAGATATAATCCAAAATGCTATAAGTGAATTCACAACAACTCCAAAATAGTAATTTAGTCCGAAAGTATTTATAAACACATTGCAATTCCAAATAATTAAATATCTCCTTTCAAAATAAAACTGAACACAACTAAAAGACTGATTCCACTTCAGATGTTAAGATAGAAATAAATAATTCTGATATTAACAGCCTTGATATAATAATCTAAGACACAATAAAAAGACCCGGATGAGGGAGAAATTTAAATTTTCAGAACATGTTCAGTTGTCACCAACGTCAGGTCCTTTACTTAAATTTGAAATAAAGAACATGGCAAGCATGAGGTAGACAAGGAATTCCTGACGGAAAATCCAACACTCAGATCTTAACCCAAGTAAACGTGTTTACCTACAAAAATAGTAACATTAATGCATCATAGACACAATTTAAGAATGTAATGTGTTGCTTACACAAAAAGACATTGATCAGGTAGGCCAAACAAAAAAACTCGTTTATGGACTAAGGTCAATCACACCATATAAATTAAATATTCATAGCACCTCCTGTCATGAAGTAAATAATTATTCAATAAAGCTTTCATTTATATATTAATCAAATATATTTATGATACAATACCAATTAAAATCACACGTCTTATGAATGGCATGTCCTGAACTCAAACCCAAGTAAACATCTCCACCTCATACGAATTATAATAATATAAAATATACAATCAAACACAAGAATTAGCTATGCAATATCTTGTTTACACACACATTCGTACCATTAGCAACATTATATTTTGATTTTTTCCATCAGACAATTTACTCTATTGCTCATTACATCAACTTGAATAACTTGTATCTTTTATTACCAGAAGAGCTTAGCGATTACATATTAATTATATTACACAGCAACCGGAGACGACATGCAAACACTAAAAATCGTGCAGTACGTCAAGAGAGTTACACACCAGTCATTCTGCACAAATAGGTATGATGAGGCGGCGGAGATAAAACAAATTTCGAGTACCTACACAAGCATCTCGTGCTTTAACGAAATTAACTGACATTAATGAAAACTTTTAAAGGCAATATTTATCGCAATTAAACGTTGAAGAAAAGCTAATTGGCTCAACAGATCACATCACCTGAATCTTTCAAAGACTCTAACATTAATAAGGATTATCAGTTATTTTCAAGTCCTTACACTCTAATGTTCTACATCAGTAGTTTTATAAATTTAGAAATTAGTGCATTGGAATTCCGCGTAGTTCTGTCTCATATATATTTCTGTTGTTGAAACAAAAAGGCCATTTTACTAATCATATAGAGGAATTAAATTCCACAAAAACAAATATTCTAAGAAAGCTTTATTCTGAATTTGTCAGCAGTTTGAATCATGATGAACTATTAATTTTAACGGAACACAAGTCGATGCTCATTAACAGTGTACAAGTCTATGCTTATAAAAGACACTATGCACATGCTCCCGAATGACTAGACAGCAAGTATTCAATTTGTTTCTCTTTACATTTCAAAGGCAATACACAATGAAACACAAAACTAGAAAAAATTATAAAATAGACTGAAAAGAAGCGACGACCAGTGTCAACCTAAACTTACAGCAACAGATCCAGCTGTTTCTTCGCAGCCAATAGCTGTTGACATTAACATCTTTAAACACACACATACACATATCTATCTATCTATCTATCTATTTATCTATCTATCTATCCATCCATCCATCCATCCATCCATCCATCCATCCATCTATCTATCTATCTATCTATCTATCTATCTATCTATCTATCTATCTATCTATCTATCTATCTATCTATCTATCGTTGTAAACGATTTCCATTGAACTGAAACAACCATCGTTCAAACCCCACCCTTCGGTGTTCTCTGCATCGCCATTTAATTCACTCTATTCGTGATCTGAGATGTCGAATTCGAGCTCAGACTGTTTGTTATTGGGTCATCTTAATAGTGAAGTGATGAATTATCAGCAAATTAAATGGAATGATATTCTAAAAATATACAATCTCACTCAAATGATAGAGTACCCTATTCCAGACTCTTAAAGCTGATTACGTTAATCCATCACATTTTATTTTTCACATGCTGAATTTATAATCGAGACACACGCCTAAGCTTAATCTGCTATTATTATTATTATTATTATGATCGTGTGCAGTGCGTGCTCAGCCATTTAACAGCGTCATCATCAGCAAGGTGCAAAGCCTGCGGTCCGCCGAGTACTTTGTAACTGGACAGTTGTTCACAATGTGTGACATGCTCTGAAGAGCTCCACAGAAACAGGAAGAGTCAGTGGCCTGGTCCCATTGGGCAAGGCTGACTGCACAACGACTCTGTCCTCTCCGAAAGCGGTTCAGCGTGGTCCACAGATGACATGGAAGGTTGAGACCAGGAGGGCAGACAGGTGGCTCAGCTACGAGGGAGTGGTTTAAAACATGTGTTGAAAACCACTCGACACTTCATGCCGTAATAACTGTCATATCCTCAGGCAACGAAGCTAACCAGATTGGCGTCTTGAAGTCAAGCGGACTGCTTGATGCGAGGTGATGTTCATGTACAGTGGAATTTTCTCACTGGCACAGACCTTAGCCAACATTTTTGTTGTTGCTTCCTGGCAATGCAGGTGTGGAGGCGAAAGGTTGCTGAGTACCGGCAGCCATGGTAATGGAGTAGGACGAAGTACTCCAGAGATTATGCGCATTGTTGTGTTGAGCTGGACATCAGTTAACTTGGTGTGGGATGATCGATCCCAGACAGGAACACTATACTCGACTGTCGAATAACAGGGCCAGTGCTGATGTCTTGAGTGTCTGAGCACTAGCACTCCAGTGTTAATGCAGCCAAATTTGCGGAGTAGGTTGTTAGTGTTAATCTATTAGTGGCTACTATACAATATGTACCACATGAAGCATTTTCTAGAGACCATTCAAAAAGGACCAGGCCACTATAAAATACAGACCCTGCAACCGTTTCCATGAATATATCCTTTTGACGGACTAGAAATATACTCTAAGTAATTTTGAAATTGCGGTACTTTAATAAATCCCGATCTTGATGTACAACGTTGGAATGCACTTTCTTGCAGCTTTAATCGACATTCCTCATTAAATGGAAAAGAGAATAACGCAGCATAACTAATTTAACTCTGAAATGAGGCAAGCCATGAAATTACATTATTTCAGTCACCAACAGCGTGACAAACGAAATGACAAAACATAAAAAATTTATGAAACAAATTATTCGCTTAATTTAAGAAGGATATTTGTTGAAGATTAATTGAGAATGAGAGTTACCGCAGGAAAATATAGAAACATTTTTGTAACTTGAATTCAAGTTCAGAAGTTCACGATTTCCCTTTAGAATTATAAACTGGTAGTCTTACTGTACAGAGCCATTATATATTGCAAACGAAATAAATACATTTCATCATCATTGACTTCAATGCTTGTAAAACAGTCTTACACATTAATAAATTTTTCGTTCCTCGTGGAATTCGTAAAGACTAAATTTCGATCTCACGATCATTCCAGATTCCTTACATTTGTGTCAAGAATCTATTTATATTTTAGACAAATCTCATGGCACCATAGTTACAGAGGTAGACGAAATCTCACCTAGCATATAAAAACTCTCAGCCCAAGTTGCTGCCACTTTAATTAGAAGCATGCAAAAATCCATATATTCATACTGGCACCTTGCCGCCAATCTGAAATTAACCAAAGCGTTCCCAGCCTTTAGGCAAGGTGATAGAGTCTCAGCAAACAATTATCGATCAATTTTACGAAAAGCATCTAAAATGCTTTAAAACAACACCGCCCTTCATCTCAGGTGGTTTTGTTTCAAGACTATAAAAAAAAAAAAAAAACAACTGTATGAAAATTGGTTCAAGGTGAAGATAAACGAAATCAGAGGATATCAATACATTCGTTTAGGGAACTAAACTAAATATTATAGGCATTTACCGTCGGGAAATCAATATGCAGCATCTTCCAGAATAGCCTTATTGCACGTATTGTCTTCACCTGTACCATAATATATTCTAAAATATTTTATACTGAATTTGAGTTACCTTGACATGATTATGGTTGCACCATTGAATGGCCGTGCAGCTAATGGTAATCAGGTCATGAAGTCTACAGGAAGTATTAGAAGCAAAGACTATCCAACCTCACATTGATTCTTTAATTTATAGAGGTTACCTTTCAGAGAAATAAAAAAATACCATAAAGCTAATTTGACATATAAATCCTTTAATATTATGTCTTCATCGTATAGCAGTGATTGTCTAATTCCTGCTTCCAGTATTCATTCATACAAATCCACGGTTTATTTGCATCTATAATCTTCATTTGTCTCAATACTAACGGAACCTGTACGAAATATATTTTACTTACTTATTCCGCAGCAGTTTTGTGAAATATCATTCTATATGATATTAAACAAACACCAACTCTCCTATTGTCAAGAATTCACTTCACAAATTTCTTCTGTCTGATTATACCAAATCTCAAACATATGTATACCGAACTTGGATGCTCATCCAATAGACATGTATATTTTAATGTCTTTTGTATGTATGTATCTAGGTAGGTAGGGACTTATGTAGGTAGGTGGGTTGTTAGTTATGCATGTGCGTGTCTTTAATTACTGTTATTATTTACTATTACAGTCCAACGGAACTATGATACGCAGTTTTCTGTCTAGTAAAGACAATTTCGGCACCTCCCACCATAGCTACAATCCGTGCATCCCCCCCCCCCACTTGCTTAGCTGGTGTTAATGTGACAAAGTCTAGCAAAAATGGTACCAAACTTAAAGAGGCCAGAGATACACTTGAAAGTACGTTATTCAGTTTTTATTGATATTGGAGTACATAAGAATGGATTGAATCCGCTCACAACCAAGATTTTGTATGAAGCTATTGCAATACCCCAACGTTGTATGGTTGTGAAACTTTGTCCGACCCTAGCTCTCTGAATATACTTGCACTAGAGAGAGGCCAAGGATTTCGCTCTAAGCATACACAAGGTGTCTTGCGATAGACACGGGCTGAAGTTTCATCAAGCATATTAGGTATTTTACCAGTTCAAGGTTACATTGATATAAAAAATGAATTTTAGCAACTTCTCAGACTGCCTGCGGTTTATTATGCATTAGAATCATATCTTCTTCGTCGTTTTAGCTTTTCAGATTTCAAGATTGCAAGGTACACGTACTGGCTTTGATCAGGAAATGTACAAATTGCTGGAAAGATTTAAAAGATGTACATTTTTGTCGTTGTTGAGTTTAATTATAGTAGCGTTCGCACAACTGTGCATGTGCCACTTTTTTCTGACTGCACCGCAGCCTGCTAGTTGTTCCTGGGGAAGGGGATGGTGCGACCTCCTCCAGACTTTTATGGATTCAAGGAACCCTGATAGTTTGGCCTCAGTCTGTGGGTCCATAAAGGTCCCTACAGTTGAATGGTTGGCTGTTATTAGTGGGAAGGAGAGCTCGGGAACGGTCCTGCTTGCTTTACATCGCTGGTTTCTTGTTGCATTTGCCTGGTGCTTTTTTTTTTCCGAGATTTTTTTCTTCTTTTTTTTTCTTCTTCAAAATGTTCTAAAAGGAGGGGGGATGTTCTATTCTGTTTATAGAGGTTCTTAGTAGATATCATGTATGAACAGATTTTCAAGGTTATTATGGGATTAGCTAGTCGAGGTGTTTAGGGTGTGTTTCCTACGTTATGTTATTTATAAGTTTTTAGATATTACCTTTTATTAATTGATGTTTTTAGAGATTGAATGTTATTTATACTTTATTTAGCAAGAGACCGGATTCCTAGCCGATTACACGGTTCGTTAAGGACATGTAGGACAGGAATCCTAGCTGATTACTCGGTTCGTTAAGGACATCTAGGACATCCGATTTTGCGGTTTCCTTAGTTTTTTATAGGTGCTTCGTAAGTGAATTATTTATTAATACTTTTATTAAGACTTAAGATGTACATTCTTCAAGGACAATTCCAGGTACCTACACCTGAATCGTAATGTATTGTTGAACAAAGTCGAGTTTCTATATTGTTGTGTCTATTTGATTTACTTGTATCTGATTATATATATATATATATATATATATATATATATATATATATATATATATATATATATATATATATATATATATATATATATATATATATATATATATATATATATATTTCAATTTAATTATTTGTCAGTTTTAAATTTTTTATTTATCATTACATGATATTTTAATGCAGATTTATTCACTAGAGATGATACTTTTTCAGAAAAATAGTTTGACCTTGACTGTTTGTTTTATAAACACCAGGCGTTGATCTAAATCCTGACCATGTTTCAAAATTTGTAGCAACCATCGTAAACATGTTCTATTTTATTTTAAACTGATTTGTTGTTGTCAATGTCATTATGGGATTTCGGGTTTAAGATGTAAACATTTTTTTTATTTTGTTTTTATTTCTTAGAGTAAAATTGTTGGTTTTCGTCTGGGTCACACTTGGTGTACGTGACGCATAACAGGTACTAGCCTTCTATAAGCTTCCAGAAGATGATCACATGACCCCTTCTCTACGTTAAGAATACGATGTAAACCATGTTTTGGAGAATTAATTTCAGTAGAAGCTTGGCTGTTAAACTGTTAGTTGAATGTTGTGCTGTTTGGAGTTATTTCAAATTACTTTGTTTGGAGTTATTTCAAATTGCTTGGCTTCAAAAGCATCGATTCAGTTATTTTTCTGGAAATACGTGTGCTCATGTAATATTGTGGAACAAGAATAGTTTTTTTTTATTATAAAAAAATATTCAGCTATCAGACACCGGAGTGATAATTCTTGTTTCTACAAGGAACTGTAGACTTCAACACATCAGATTACAGCATACGTCATCGTCTTCCATCTTGGATTCTTCGTCGGGATTCGAACGTACAATCAGTAGAACAGTTTGTTATTAGGACTACTAAAATGTTATACTTCGGTTATTTTTGGATTTTATTTTTTGGATTTGATTCTATAAAACCGTAAGTTCATATTCTTTCATTTGTACAGACTTTTTCCAGCGAAATAAATTATTGTATTCTTTTTTCAAAGGTTGTTGTTTTCACTTTTTCTTGTGTTACTGTTTATTCGAGTCTAAAGATGTGACATAAGATAATGAAAATGCTTTGAACGGTGTCATTGGGCAAGTTACTTTAACCAGACTGACTCGGTACTGAATGCCCTGTATGTGTTGCTGTGCCATAAAGTACCAATAATAATCGGTAGAATTGCGTCTACATTATGTAATTTTGTACGCAATGTCGCGGTCAGATATGTATGGTCTTTGTATATTTTCTCTGATCACTCCCATATTTATGCAGTGACAGGGTGCATTTTGGTATGAATGCGTATACCTAACTAGACAAACGTTTATCTTAATTATATTAAACCCACATAGGACAGCCCGGATTGAATGAATCCACGTGTCCTTGGGAAAGGCTTCCAGCTGCCATTTCCTTGGTCATGATATAGTTAATAATCTGTTTAAAGGTACAGTTGACACCAACAAAAACAAATGCATTAACTCTAGATGTCGTTGGTGATAAAAAGAAATCAGTTTAAAAAATCAAAAGGGACGAAAGATAGTGCTCGACAACATCATACACAACAATAGAAACAATCGAGGTCTTTTTTACGTAATAGTATTTTGAGTTGATTCGAATAAAAAACTTTCATAAAGTGTCAGAGACTCAGTACCTGTAGCGATCGTTCAAGTCCAAACTAAGAAATTTGATCAGGACACAAACTGTGGCAAAATATCAGGTTATGCATAAAGAGAGATTTATTGGATTTATATCTTGGGGGGTGGGGGAGAAAGAGAAAATTATGACTTACCTGCCATAATATGTGTGTCCGACAATGTTTCGTCTAATCTATACAATCCGCCTTAACTTGTACAAGAAAAGATCAGGTTGAATGGAGTTGCGCATATTATGAGTTCCCTATAACATAACTTACCTGTCATTTTATCTCTATTCGACAATGATTCATGTAACCAGCAAATTTCGCTATAGCTAGACGTTTACGCATGTGACGCCCCTTTTTTGTAAGAGTTCCGTAAACTGTTTCAGATTTAGTAACTGACTAGTTACACTATACACTCTCGTTTACCCTTGTGTTGAATTGCACACAAATTAAATTTCTCTAATTCCTTGTTGAATTAGAATGTAATTGTTTGAACAGACAGAAAATGTCAAAATAATCATTTGACACAGAAATCCATTCTAATTAATCACTTTATCCTAGTCCATAATTCAGACTACTTAAAACATGATGGTCGTTAGGGCCGGATCAGGTGAGGCGAGGGGTTGGGGTGTTTTCCAACATTTTAAAAAGGGCTCTGACTTTCCTCGAAAGGGCACCAAACCAAAAGTCTACTTTTCTATTTAGTGAAAATGTGCATACTACTCAATAAACGTGCGCAAGAAAGTGACAAGTGTCTGCATGGTTGCGTGTGTGTTTGTGTGTGTGTGTGTGTGTGTGTGTGTGTGTGTGTGTGTGCACATTGTTTAGAGAGCGCAATCTGTTGGTACGGAAACCCTGGACCCCCTCAATTCGACCCTACTGACAAGTCAGATTTTCCTCACTGTCTAGGACTTTTTGTCTACAGCCAAACGGTTCTATTATTACTGACCAATCCAAACATCACCAAACATCAGAGTTCCTATTTAATTTTCAGAGAAAGAGAGAGAGAGAGGTACATTACATCTTGTAAACCCCTTTCAAACGAAATTTACTTTTACATGTGTACCTTCAAACTTATGTGTATATTGGAAAGGGTAGTACCCAAATCAAAATATAAACTTCTTCATGCAAAAATGCCACGGACAGCACTAAAACTGTAACGGAATTCAGTGTACTTAATGTCAATGTTTTGTATATGAACAAAAATATATTTGAGTTTCTTTAGCAGGTACAGCATTGTTAGAGGGTGGTTTATTTTTGTCGTTAGCTGTCTAAGAATGCATGCTCGGTTCAGCCATTGCTGCAAGTGCAAAGTGCCCATTTTCATTATATATATATATATATATATATATATATATATATATATATATATATATATATATATATATATATATATATATATATATATATATATATATATATATATATATATATATATATCCTTGAATAGTATTATGTGCTAACAGTCTTGATGTATAACAACGATATAATTAAAAATGCTATAAGTGATTTCACAACAACCCCAAAATAGTAATTTAGTCCGAAATTATTCATGAACCCATTACAATTCCAAATAATTTAATCAAATATCTCCTTTAAAAATAAAGCTGAACACAGCTATAAGACTGATTCCACTTCAGATGTTAACATAGAAATAAATAAGTCTGATGTTAACAGCCTTGATGTAATAATCTAAGATGCACCAAGAGGACCCGGATGAGGGAGAAAGTTTAATTTTCAGAACATTTTCAGTTGTCACCAATGTCAGGTCCTTTACTTAAATTTGAAGTAAAGAACATGGCAAACATCAGTTAGACAAGAATTAACTATGCAATATGTTGTTTACACACACATTCGTACCATTAGCAACATTATATTTTGACTTTTTTCCATCAGACAATTTACTCTATTGCTCATTACATCAGCTTGAATAGCTTGTATCTTTTATTACCAGAAGAGCTTAGCTATTACATATTAATTATATTACACAGCAACCGGAGACGACATGCATATATATTGTTACAAGCCAGTGGTATTTGGTTGACCGAGTGGTGTCTAACCCAGGCGCGTTTCTGCTAGAAGTTCTAAGTTTTCCCCCAAATTTCCAAAGACCTCCACACAACGTCTGTTATAAATTAGAAGTCTTTCGTGTCCATTCTATCAATAATTTTATTCTAATTCATGCAAGAATAACAGATCTCACAACTTTTCAATTGTCTATCAGCCTCACATCTGCATGATTTCTCTTCACCAACTTTCTGTACCGTCAGCATTTCACGCAGTAAAGCTATACAACTTCCTCAAACACAGGAAACTATTTTTACTAAGCCACTTTAGGTCAGTCAAATCATGGTTTCGGGCCACATCTCGCATGTAAAATTGCATCACATTTGCCACCAAAAACGGTATCTGCCGAGTTCCTTCTTGTTTATTCCATTATGTAATTTACGTCTCCTACCGTAAATACTGCACCTGCAGTCACATAACCAGTGTACACCGCTAGATTTTGATAGAGACTATGGAACGACAGGGACACTCATGCGGCCCCGACCTGAATTAACTAAAAGTAAACCATGTCATCATGGAAACTCACTAACACTTCACTCCGTGATGTTTGCTCCTATTAATTGGCTAATTATTTCAGGCATAGGAATATTTTCACTGGGCCGAGTTCCAATAATCAAATAAATAATCACAAAAATCTAGGAATTCCTTAAAACGGGGCGCTATAACACAATGCGCATGATCCAAATCTTTGTCTCGTAACAACCACTTTATTGTACCTGGGGAATACAGATGAAAAATCTTCTTTTTTTATAAATTAGACAACACTGAACTCAAAGCGATGACCCAGTTTTCACGCACATGTTCACTAAAAGACACTGATGTTTTCCTAACATGATGAAGATAGGTTTGGTTTAGTTTTAACGAAGACGCTAAAAGCAATTTCATGACTGAGATGTTTTGTATAAATCTAACACCAAAATGGATTGAACGGAATGATGTACACTGAGTTAAACAAATGATGCGAGGAAATGAAAGTCCAATCTGTGTTGATACTGATGGATGCTATGTGGGTCTGGTGTCAGCTGTTCATTAAAATGTGTAATTTTGCTGCATGAGAATCTTTCTGGAATAAACATGCGTACAAATTAGACACATACCGGTAATTGATTACAGCCATATCAAGCGCGAAATTCAAAATGGCTACAGAACAAATGATTGTTCTCTTTCAAATTGATTTACAAGTCACAAAACATATGATTTGCTCTGGAAATAAAGTGTACATGTCACTAAAAGAACCCTTCAGCCGACAGTAGTTGTACAGCCACGAGAAATGCCGGTAAGTGTATAAACATTTACACCGATGTATGCAGCCAAATTTGAATGCATATAATTGCAGCTTTTTAATGAATAGGTGACATCAGCCCCTCGCCCGAAAATCAGTATCATCACGGGTGAAGGGCTGATTTATCCGCCTAGGAAATGATATGCCCTTTGTGTCCGCTACAAAATGTAACTCTCTACATTCTGCAGCTATTCACAATCGTGTTTGCAAATTGAAAAGTTACTCCTGTTCTTTGAGTTTCTATTTTCATTCATATTGATTTAATAAATATAAAACACACTTATATATAAACATGAAAATGGTTTCAATGAAGAAAGTAGAGTACTACAAACACAGCATGGCTAGCCTCATGAGCACTGAATGCACAGCCATTCACTTACCTGTGAGTGTATAGAAACGAGTGGGCAATATAAACTATGCGAAATTACGAATCAGCAAGAGGTAATGCAAACATTTAACAGCAATTACCTTGCTTTTATTATCTTTTTGTGCTGTTAGATTCATACCGAGCATAAGGATAATCTTATCCTCTATCTCACTCTTTTCCCGTTCCGTTGGTCTGTTTGTAAATTGTACCATCATGTATACGTCTATAGACATCTTCGCATGACATAAGCGAAAAGTCCACTATGCTCGTACCTCACGGATTCTCACCCGTGTCTTGTAAGATAGTCGATCGATCGATCGAGAGAGAGAGAGAGATGTGGTGGGATGTGTAATTTGGGGAAATGTATATGGCGATGTACCAGTGTGTCCCAATGACGTAGGGGAATTTTCATTCTATTACATATATTAAAGTGGATTCGTAGGATTTTTTTCCATGTAGTAAACATCTTCTTTGCTTAGTAATTTTCCACATATTGAAATTCAAATTTAAGCAATATAATATGAATGAAATACATGAACAAAGAAGTCATTTAACCATATTCCACCTTTCACTATTAGTAGCCAAATATTTAGTCAATGCTATTGACTATTTTTGTAGCGTCGTCTTCTGAAGGGTTTGCCTTATCTGTGCGTGAGACCGCTCCGGTGGTCTAGTGGTTAGAGAGTCTGTCTCAGATGCTGGAGGTTGCGGATTTGAACCCCGACCGAATCATGCCAAAATCTTAAATAAATGGTATTAGCAGTTGCCTCGCTAGGCGTTAAGCAGTTAGTGTTAAGACTGGTCGGCCAGGTGTCAGGATAATGTGACTGGGTGGGACATCATGCTACATGTCTGCTGCATGATGACCAGTGCTAGACGTCACTATAAACTGCCACACTGCAGACATCGTAGTGATATGACTAAAAAATGTGCATGCCTTTTTGGCAAGAGCATCTCACTATATGAAGGTTTTAACGCCCGATGGGCTGCAAGATATATATATATATATATATATATATATATATATATATATATATATATATATATATATATATATATATATATATATATATATATATATATATATATATATATATTTAACACCATCAATCAATCTAATACTTACTTGAAAGAATTAACTGAAACAGCATAATCAAAACTCAAAGGTATGCTTGCCACAGAACGGGTTTTCTTCGTACCTCTGATGTAGAATTAGTTTCATTTTTCTGCAATATATTATTATTAAAAAATTCCTATACAGATGAAGATTCATAGGATTTATATTGAGGTTTGGACCGGAAGTCCCAGTCAAGGGGTTCTATTATTTGTCTCCCAATGAGACTATGCCAGTGGGGAGACAAATAATGCAGAGGGATTTCCTTTTCTTGGTACGAACACCGATATAGATTATTTTTGTCATATATTCATCAGGTACTAGTATTATATGTTATTCTATTTAAGGGTCATCAAGTTTTATACTCTTTTATGAAAATCTGAATAATAAACTAAGTAGAATCAATCTAATCTATTTCTAAATGACGCTCTTAGAAATGAAAACTGAATCTTGAAAGAAATGTTATTGTTTTATATTTTTATATTGGAAGTATTGCGCAATGAGCGTCTCGAGCCACATGCTTTTGTATTTCCAAATACTGTGAATATGTTAATGAGGGCAATGAGGTTAACTGTCGACCCTAATTACACAAGTTCTGCACATGAGAAAATAGAAACATAATATCTATTGATATCATTACTGTATTATCACATATAATCGAAGGATACTCCATAAAAATGACAATAAATAAATAATATATTTTATGCCGTTAGGTTTTAACTTTCATCCGTTCTGATTTGGATGACGTTTTATTGTAGGCTAGTGTACGACACTGTTATTAAGAAATGCCTACTGAGTACAGTTCTAACGAAGTGTGTAATGACATGAGGAAATTTCTAATTCATCGCTTTCTTGGAAATATATATTTTCGGTCCTGGAAATATGGCAAGTGTTGCTATCACTGGTGCAATGATGCGCTACATGGAGATCGTTTTGTGGAATAGTACGTGGGCTGATGAATGAACATCTCTTTTTGGTAAGTGCTGGAGTTATATCTGCAATTGCATTATTATATATAATTCAGTTGGGGCGGATTGTGAATGTCCGTCAAAGAAGAAAAAAGTTTGACATAACACATTCTGGTTTTTGCCGGCGTTGTAGTAGCCCTTGAGAGTGTTTGGTTTTGTGTAGCCTGTGATGCATATTGCCTGCTTGTCTGAAGTTCTATCAGCTCGACTCTGTGTGTGTGTGTGTGTGTGTGTGTTCCTGGGACGTAATTTGCATTAATATGCACAGGGTATACAGGGTATGAAGACAAACTAAAATTATCTGCCACGTTGTAAAGTTAACTTGTGCGCTACTTGTGATTGTTGATGTAATTAGATTAGTCACTAACGGAATTGTCAAATGTATCACATCACTACTTTCGGAGCACTCCGGAAAAACGATCGGAATTACGAGCGACTTCGTTGACTAAATTACGGCGTGGCACCTCTTAATTCTAGCTGAATACCTGAACGTCGTTTAAAACTAACATCTTGATTATTTCAAAGAACGGTTTATGTCAGGTGGCTTTAAAAAAATAATTTCCTTTCTCCCGAAGTTTAGTTAGATTGAAAGAATACTGAAATTTATGATAAACTGCGGCATCGGGACTTCGAGAATGATGATGTCAATAAAACTTATGGTGTGAAAGAAAAATCATATTACTGTTGTACTTTGCTCTTTAAAAGAATTTAGGTTGCATCTAGTTTGCACGTTAAAGCTACGAAGGTGCATATTCCCGTTGTTTAAGGCAACTTAGATGTCTGTTGTAGACAGCCTTGGCATTATCTCTTACCAACCTACATTCTGCCAAAGTGTCTAAAACGATTATCTACATTGTGGACATAATGCTGGAGACAATTTTAATTTGCGAAGCGATAACAATCGAAAGTTTCAGAAAAAGTGGCCAATTATAAAGCCTCTATAAATGCTAGTTTGCCTGCCATACATGCTAGTTTGTCTGCCAGAGACGCTAGTTTGCTTACCATACATGCTTGTTTGCCTGCCTGCTATACAAGTTTTGTTTGCCTGCCATACATGCTAGTTTTCCTGCTATACATGCTAATTTGCCTGCCAGACACGCTAGTTTGCCTGCCATAATGCTTGAATAAAGAAATACTAGAACTAGATCTTAAAGATAAGGAAATATGAAAACAGAAGAAATCACACAAGCTAGTGGATATCACTTACAGAGACAAAAAATAGAGGTTTTCTGGAATAGAAAATAACTTAGAGAATGTAGGAGGAGTGCTGTACATATTTAAAATATTGCGATCTACAGAGAACATGGGCGAAGACGAAGATCTGGAGGAGATATAAAAATAACTAGGGTAAATACAGGAAATAAGGAATAAAACAGAAATATCTTATTTGGATAAAATGTCTTATACAGATTACGTGGCATTCGTTCTTGCTTTTTGTGTAATTTATAAATTAGAGAATTTATAGCCTGCCAAGTATGAACGCATAGAGCAAAAATCAGTAGTCCCTACTGCTTCTATAGTCCGAAAAGTGATGGCAGTAACAACAAGAACATTGCAATCATTTGCATAATGTCGTAATTTGTATGGTTTTTAAATCTATCGTTTTAAATGTCAAATGATAAAATCATTGTAGATTATGTACGCTAGTTTGATTCAGATTAGTCAAATTACAAAATGTCTCCTTCATCTAAGTTTTAATATACAAGAGTTATTTTATGTTTCTTGTGCCAGTATCGACCCTGGAGTTAACATAGCACCATCTAGCTACCAGTGTAAATTTGGCAGAAGGAAATAGTCAGCTAGAGTTAAAAGTTTCATGTACCTACATATTTAAATTGGCAATTTTGAAAGAAAGCGAAACGTCGCAGATCTAACACTGGAATCGTTGAAGGTCAGCCTTATAAGAAATTATTTTGGCATTTACAATGAGCTCCATTGCTATAACTTATAACGTTTTTGAAGGCTTAGTATGTATTCCAGTGATGTTTGTTTCTGAAAGTGATGTTTGTTTATTTTCCAGGTTTGAATGCAGAAACGTTTGGCTTAACCTAGTTGACTCCCAAATAAAATGTGCTAGAAAATAAAACAAAAATAAGTATACCCGTCTCTGACATATAAAAATAATTATTCTTCCACGTTTTACAATGTAGTAGAATTACATTTAAGCGTTAATGAGCATAACTTTGAAATTACTAGCTCTCTTCAGCAAAGCAAGCTTCCATAAAATTACTAAATGCAATATATTTCCAATTCAACACAATATATATTTTACATTTTTAGCTGACTTTGTAATACAGCGTCAAGACATTTTAACTTTATCCTGATTTCCATATTCTGATTCGACAAAAATAAATTTTCATTTTCAAACAATTCAGCTAGAATTTTCAAGGGCACTTCAAAATTTGTTAACTGTTGTATTGCTTTAATGATTGGAGAAAGCTAAATTTAGCACATGTCTGACTTATTTTATTTCGCTATGGATTTCTGAAAATTTTTATGTACTTGTCAATGTATGTATCGGTCTGCTATTATCTCCTTAGAATTTATAGTCAGAGTTGACCATTTTTTTGTTTTGATGTTTGTATATTAATCGCATTAAGTGTATTCATTTTTATGTACTTAACCCAGCTGATCGCAACAGTATGTGTAGACAGATAGTCAGATTAAGATGAAAACTTAATTTAAAATTGAAGATCACCCAGGCAGTAGTTTATCTCAACCCTTAGCAATTAAAATAGTGTATTTCTCTTGGGCCAACTGTATAGTCGTTATGAACTTTATACATACAGGTAAGCAGGTATACATCGCACCTGTATAAGCATTATGAACGTTATGCATACAGGTAAGAAGGTACACATCACAACTGTATAATCGTTATGAACTTTACACATACAGGTAAGCAGGTATACATCACAAATGCATAATCATTATGAACTTTCTACATACAAGTAAGCAGGTATACAACACAAATGTATGATCTTTTTGAACGTTATGCAGACATTTATGCAGGTACACATCACCACTATATAATCAATAAGAACTTTATGCATACAGGTAAGCAGGTACACATCACAACTGTATAATCATTGTGAATTTTATGCAGACTGGTACGCACAGCACAATGCTATCATCATCGTGTACATTTTATGCAGACAGGTTGTTGTGTTGTGGTTGCGACACGGTTACAAGGAGGGACACACATGTGTATTGAATTACAATAGCATAGTAACTATGTCCATTTTTAGAGAATTTAGGAGAAGAGTTAAACGTATTGGTGACCCTGGAGTAATAGGCGGCTACTAGAAAGAAAAAAACCCCAATAAGCTAGCACATGGGCAACAGGACTACGACTCAATGGTTTTAAATTAAGTAACAGAAAATGTAAACCCAACAAGTTTTGTAAAAGATAACAACTGATTTATTTATCTATGTTTTATGAAATGAAAATGTAAGAGGAACTTACAGTATTATGAATTAAATCCAAATTAATCCTGAAAGTTTCTACACGAGCTCAACAATTAGAGAGTTCCGAATAAATAAAAGCTCTTATTATTTGCCAACAGTTTTGATGTATCCCAATGGCATTGTTCAGAGCACCTTTTAATAATTCACAATGATCCCAGAATAATATTTTAGGTCAAACAGTAATGTGAACACTTTGTACGTCCAAAGAATAATTCAAAGGAAAGAAGTGAGTTTATAAAAAATCAATAATGTCTGATTTATTGTGTACGATAAATTTATGAATTATATTTTAATGAAAGGAAATTTTAATTTCGGCAAAAAATTCTAACTTTCATCTATCATGGTGTGTAATGTATGATCGTCATTTCCTGGGAACGGTATGTGATGGCATAAATTTGTAGTGTTCTTACAGTTTGCTGTTGTGGTAGAATGATTGCTACTATTAGGAGATAACTTGGGTGCAAGTTGATGATATTATGAAATCTTTTCCGAAAGCGGCTACAGTTGCACGTTTACAGAAACTAAAAGTGATGTGATCATTAAAGATAAATATCGTTTTAGTTTATACATATTTACATATATCATGGTTTTCAACAACATAATTTCGAAGATATGAATTCCTCTGAAGATGGTACATTTAAAGCGGTAAGAAATTGACCTCCCAGTTCATTTGAGGTAAAAAGAGTGCACAATATGTTATTTCTTTCAAGATTTTCGTATCTTACTTTATTTGTTGGGATCTTTTTATTTGAATTGCTGAATTTCGTCAAATACCTCTGAATTAAATTTAAGCATATTTTATTTCATGAATCTGTAGGTGAAGGCTACCAGATATGGAAAATAGAAGTTAAAAGATTACACCGAACTCAGTTTACTATAATGTTCTTGGACAATTCAGTCGCTGTAAGTATATGCGAATATCTGGCGGATGATCTTGAGTATCAGTGACAAATACTTTAAACTTTTACTAGTCAGCGTGAGTGAAGAGTCCCGTAGATGAATAACGAAGGAACTGAGGTGATCCAATTATAATATTTCAAATAAATGTTGACTGAGCTGAAATTAGTCCTATGTCGAGCATGAATAATTTGAAAATTCGTTCTTCCTCAATAAAGGTGGCTGGGGATATGAGCGGTGCGAATATTTACTGTACTTTAGAAATAGTTAATAAAGTCACCTTGACTAGTGCAGATAAATAATGTGTTCCATTCTCGAATGGCAAAATGAATAAACGAATTATAATAAAGGTTTGTTCTAGCTTGTCCTGACTAAGTTTTATCCGTCACTAATTAACGGCGAGTAATGCCATTAAAAGCTAATGGAATAAGATAAGTGACATTGGAATAGCTTGAACCATTTGTCAGTTTATATAAAATATGTCAGTGTGTTCTTTTGTCCAATTGATTCAAGGCTTTCCAATCTTAGTTCTCGATGTAAAGTTATAGTAGCTTCTCATTTTTCTGTACCAGTCACGATTCTGGCTGCTTCATTTTGTATATTTTGCTGTGCCAGTCACGGTAATGGCTGCTTCATCTTGTATATTTTGCTGTACCAGTCACAATTCTGGCCGCTTCATATTGTATATTTTGCGGTACCAGTCACGATTCTGGCTGCTTCATCTTGTATATTTTGCTGTACCAGTCACAATGTGGCTGCTTCATCTTGTATATTTTGCGGTACCAGTCACGATTCTGGCTGCTTCATCTTGTACATTTTGCTGTGCCAGTCACAATTCCGACTGCTTCATTTTATATATTTTGCTGTACCAGTCATGATTCTGGCTGCTTCATCTTGCATATTTTGCTGTGCCAGTCATAATTCTGGCTGCTTCATCTTATATATTATGCTATACCAGTCACAATTCTGGCTGCTTCATCTTATATATTTTGCTGTATCAGTCACAATTGTGGCTGCTTCATCTTGCATATTTTGCTGTACCAGTCAAAATTCTGGCTGCTTCATCTTATATATTTATCTGTGCCAGTCACGATTCTGACTGCCTCAGCTTGTATATTTTCAAGTTCTCTTTTTCAATAAATGTGTGATTGTCCCATAACATATCATTATACGCCAAAATTGTTTTATCTACGATAAAAAAGAGATTTGTATGATCTGCAAATAAACTTTTTTTGGAACTTACATCACCTTCAGTATAATTTTTTATATACAAAAATGTCTATGGCATATTCTGAAACTTGATATTGTTTCTGACGACCACTTCTCTCGACAAATATACAAAATGGGACACTTATTTTAAGATTTTTTGAACACGGATTTAATTACATTCGTGAAAATAGTTTGACATCAATCCAACCTGACGTTATATTTATCCATTCAAAATAACTAAATTAACTTATCTGATATGTTTTGCAAAGCTGTATGTTCCTTTAAGGAAGGTTGAACTTAGTGTTTGCTATATCAGTAAAGATTTTGATGGCGTGTAAATGACTCATCTATAAACTGAAAGATACATGCATCACACGAAGCATATAGACAGTTACACCAAGTATATTAATGTAAAATACTGATGAATACATTTCATTTTCCTCATGATTGTTGGTTACCTCAAATAAAGTACAGTCTAATATTCAAGATGGCCGTTATAGGTCATAATGTGCTTATGATCATAAAAAATAATGAAATGAAATAATAATAATACTCAAAATAAAATAAATGAATGTGCTGAAATAGTATCATGGTGGTGAACTATCTCATACAGCAGAAAACTTTACATACAATGTTAGATTTAAATATTAATTTAAAACGATTAGGCATTCTGGGTGATTATGACCAAGCCCTTTTAACTGATCCTTTGGAAAACATTAGCTATCCACGCATCCATTGATGTACCTGGGGTATTTCTTTTAGTGACAAATAGGCGTTGCCAACATTAGCCTAACCTTGAATGCGAAACCGACTGTGATGAACGGATTATACAATACACATACATTGAAGATGTTAGTATAGATAAGCAATGTGTAGATTATATGGAAGTTTACTGATACCCGTAAAGGTATGAACGCTACTAAAACATCGAAAATGCTTGTAAAATATTTATTTATGGAGCCATTGCTCAGTAAAACTGTGTCAGTTTTCGTGAACAAAACCACTCGATCTTATATAAGTAGCTGCGTGTGGCATTTGAAGATCATATAGGTATTAAGATGGTCCCATAGGTTTACATTAATCGGCAAATGAGGCTCAATGAAAAATCCTATCTTAAAATTGTCCATAGGTTTAACATTCATAGTAAATGTAATAATCTTAGAAGCGGTTGATCTCAAATAGGGCTACAAGTAGTGAATGAGGATACTCTAGCGACAATGGGACTTTAATGTTAAAATAGGGGGGTTGTACCCCGGAGACAATGGAAAATTTAACATTAGAGAAAAAAGTTTGTACCCTGGCGACAAGGGGAATTTAACATGGGGAATAAATCGTGGGACTGTTGAGCGCCAAGGGGAATTGAACATGGGGAATAGAGTTTGGGACTGTTGAGCGACAAGGGAAAATGGAACAGGGTCGGGACCCTATTTTAAAAAAAATAAAAAAGATAAAAATAGGGGTGGGCAATTGAAAATCTATCTTATTTCGAGAGATTGGAGTGGCCCTGAAAAGGGCCTTTGGGTTTATCTTAATGTATCCATTAACATAAGGGGCACCGCATTGGTCTTCTTCTTGTCCTTAGGCTGCGTCTCATTCTAGGACCGTAAATCAGGACACTTTTGAGGCATCCTGGTCTTTCTACGTAGATCCTACGTATCCACAGACTGGTGTCTGTCCTATGGACAACTGTCCAGTTGGATCGGACATACATGGGTATGTCCGTCCGGAACATCATCGCTGACGCAAGAGTGGAAGAGTGTACGTCGGTCCACATGTTGAGGCGCTGAGAACAGGTGAATCAACGCAGTGAATTGCGCTTATTTATAGGTAGAGGTAGGATTGAAACGGATTGAGTTTGTTGACCAATCCAAAACACGCGTTACAAAATTCAGTCAGCCCGCATCCAATCCGAAGAGAGCAGTCTGTGACGTCACGTGGTCTATATAGATTCGCTAGCGCCTGTGTGCAGTCAATCTATGCGACAGTTATTCAACATGACGGAAACTCAGAAAACGATCAATTGGGGTGCACCAGCAGTGGAGACCACCCAAGGGAACCCGGACTTACTTTCAGAAGATGTGAATTGGGATTTTGTGGATTTTCTTACCTCGCAAGAATTTGTTCCGGAACCTTCGTCTCCTTCTTCATTACCGCACGTGGAAAATTTTAGACAGAGACAGAAAGAAGAAATGGAGAAATTTATGCAACAGCAAAAGGAAGCGGAACAAGCTTTTCTCCTACAGCAACAACAGCAAGAAGAAGAGATAAGAAAAAAAACAACAAGAAGAAGCAGCAAAGAAACAAGGGTGTGAAAATCAAACGGTCACGGTATTGTTAGACATTTTAGCGGAGTTAAGAAGTCTGAAACAAATGTATCAGACTTCTTTATTACGACCGAAGAGAATACGACCTTCCCGAGCTAAACACTCCAACCCTGTGACTAAGCCTACCGTGCCACCCTTAGTGATTTCAACCAAATCATCATCATCATCATCAACAGTACGCAGTCCAGAAGTAGGCCTTGGTCGTGGCAAAGGCTTAAGGCAGCTAAAATTGATTGCTTAAACTCACCCCTACACCAAGAAAGGCCCTTTTCAGGGCCACCCACATTTCTCGAAAAGAGATAGACTTTCAATTGCCAATAACTCAAAAAAGAACAAAAACATTTTACCCCGATAGTACGTGTCTGTGTATGAGTGCGTGAGTGTACGTTCTTATTTTAAAATCAAAACCCAAAGACGCTTACCTTTTGTACCTAATTTATTCTTTGATAAATATTTACAATCCAATTCACAATTCACAACAGAGAACTTTAAAAAGTTCATGCACTTCTTTTGTCTCATTGTTTAGTCTCTCTGTTTTTTAAATTTCTTCACCGTCACATTCTTTTCCTCCTCTTCCTCCTCACTTTCTTCCCTTCTTCTTTTCTTCTCCTGTTTCTTTTTCTTTACCTGGCTGCCTTCTTCTTCTGAAGAATCCCTCTCTTCTCCTGAAGAATCCCTCTTTTCTTCTGATGCCTCTTGTTTCTTTTTTGGGCAATCTGGAGACCAATGTCCTTTCTCTTGACAATAATAACAGGTATCTTGACTTTTGTCTTTTCTAGCCCCTTTTTTTCTTTTTCTGACAGTCTGGACACTCTGAAGACCAATGCCCTTTCTTCTGACAGATATAGCAAGTATCTTGACTTTTATCTCGCAATGAAGGAGAGTAGTCCGTCGGCTGGTCTGAAGAGAATTTTCTAATGACCCCTCGCAAAGCTCTGATGAAATGTTCGATTTGTGTAGTCTCTTCCATCGTTGTGCTCGGTTTGAGAGTGAAATGAATAGTGAAAGGACAAGACACACCCCCTTTTATATACGCTGGTCTGCCATGACTATACATTAGTCTATGGTGTTTAAACTTTAGTCATTTGACGTTTTTCACTCAAGATGAAACGATCCAATTCATTTGAGAAGAAAGACGAAGAAAGTAAGAGGCAGAAACGTGATCTATCGCCTCGTACCAGAGCTGAAGTCTTGGCACAAATTCATGCCAGTGATTGTGAAGAGGACATGAGTGAACCAGAATCCAAACCATCTAAACAAAGTTCACCACCCTTAGTAAACCCTGTAAAGTACTATTCCATTCGAGAGACGGAAAAGCGCTCCTCTAGAAAATTTAGAACCACGGCTTACAAATACACGGTGAAGTTTAAAAATTTCAAAGCTGAAGTACCGTTAGAGAAGGCAGAAGGATTCATCACCGGGGTGTGGGATTCTTTGCTCACCACACTCAAGCGAAAATGTCAACCCAAAGAAGACGATCGCTTGAGACTTTCCATACAACACGACGGTTTGAAATCCCCTGTTTGGATCGAGTTTAGCAGCCCTGCAGAATTGACTGCTTCCAAAGTCATGAACAAGATTCAACACGTGCAACAATCCAATGACCAGTTTGACATCACCGATGGAAAAGCCACACTGGACATGACCCACGTCTCTCCTCCTCAAGGGACCGGACAACGCAATAAGGTGTTATTGGTGAACGACCTTCGCAGCACCAAAAAGAGCCTCGTCCAAATTTACAACCCTCAAGATCAGATGTGTTTAGCCAGGTCTATCGTGGTGGGACGAACCTATGCCAACAAGAACGACACGGTAGAATGGAAAAGAGCCTGGAAAACTATTCAACGATCCGACCGAGCCAAACGACGAAGAGAAGCAGAACTCCTGTTGCAAAAAGCCGGCCTGTCCACAGACACACCCTGCGGCATTCCTGAGATGCAAACATTGCAAGATGTCCTAGCTCCACGCTACACCTTGAAAGTGCATCCTCAAGAAATGCGTGGGCCTCTGTTGTTTCGAGGGAAAGGCTTTAAGGACGGAAAATACATTCATGTCTATCATCACGATGACCATTTCGATACCATTACCAGTATCACCGGATTCCTGGGATACGGTTATTACTGTGAGAAATGTGACTATGGTTATAACAATCGAGAGCAACACAAGCATTGCGGATCGAAATGCTCAGGATGTTTGGCCTCTCCACACTGTCTGAGCGAAGGGCAAGAACCAGTGCATTGTCCTGCTTGTCTGCGCACGTTTGTCAGCCCTGCCTGTTACCAACAAGATCTCAAGACGCAGGGTTCACAGCAGAAATGTGCTTGTCAACTCCTGAGATTGTGCCCTACGTGTGGACAAGGCATACGTACCAATAGTGCCAAGGCACACGTATGTTCAGGAAAGAAAAAATGTCACATTTGTCACCACATCGTGGACTTGGAACACGAATGCTACGTGCAAAAATACCAACCCCAACCAGAGAAAGACGATGGTCACAAGGAGAAAGGCAATTTCATCTTTTTCGATTTCGAATGCATACAAGAGACCGGCATTCACATTCCTAATTTCTGCGTGGCTCATCGAGCGTGCGAAAAGTGCATTCAAGAACCTATCATCAGTCATGGCCCTCACTGCAGTAAGATTCCTGGAGGGCGTGATAAAATCTTTCGGGGACCGAACACGCTAGCCGATTTCGCTCAATGGGTCTTAGACCCCATCGACAAGACGTGGAGCCAAGAGGACATCGAACGTTACGTAGATTGTCATCGTCATGCCACGGTGATGGCTCACAATTTCTCCGGATACGATAGACAGTTTCTTTTGAGATACTATACGGAACATGGCACCGAACGTCCTAAAGTCACTTTGGACGGAGCCAAAATCATTTTCATGCAAGTGGGACAAGTACAGTTTAAAGATTCGACGAGTTACTTGGCCATGCCTTTGAGTCGAATGCCTAAAACGTTTAGAATGACAGAAATGGCTAAAGGGTGTTTTCCACACTTTTTCAATAAGGAAGCCAATCAACACGCCGTTCTACCCCATTTGCCTGAGGCTCACTATTACGACCCCGACAACATGCGTACCGAACAACGAGACGCTTTCTACGCTTGGTACCAGACCCATGCCTCGAAACCTTTTGACTTTCAGGAAGAAATGTTAAAGTATTGTCGTTCCGACGTGGACATTTTACGGCGTTGCTGTGGAAAATTTCGAGAACTGTTCATGGAACACGGAGGGGTCGATCCTCTGAAAGAAGCTTACACCATTGCTAAAGCGTGTTCCTTAGTGTACCGACAAAGATTCATGCCTGAAAACACCGTGGCTGTCATCAGTCCTCAAACGACCAACTATGTCAAACGTCAATACTCGGTCAAAGCCATACGCTGGTTACATTACTTATGTGACAAAGAAGACAAATGGATTCAGCATGCCCGCAACGGAGGGGGCGAAAAGACCATTGGAACGCATTCGGTCGATGGCTGAGACTTAGAAAACCCCAAGATCGTGTACGAGTTTAACGGTTGCTTATTTCACGGATGTCCCGTCTGTTACCCTGACCGTGGCACTAAAAATCAGTTTTTACAACGAACCATGGAAGACTTGTACCAGGCCACTTGTCAGCGACGCCTAAAGTTAGAACAGGAAGGATATCAAGTGGTGGAAATGTGGGAACACGAATACGATCACCGTTTGAAAACTGATCCCGAATTTAAACGCCTCGTGGAAAGTTACCAGTTCATGGACCCCCCGAACCCGAGGGATAGTTTGTATGGAGGAAGGACCAATGCCACCTGTTTGCTATAACAAGCCGACGAAGAGAAAGGAGAAGAAATCAAATACTTGGACGTGTGTTCGCTGTCTCCTTACGTGTGCAAATATTGTCGCTTTCCTGTAGGGCACCCGCAATTGTTCACGGAACACATCGACCTGAAAAACATTCGACAATACGAAGGCTTGATCAAGTGCAAAGTTTTGCCTCCCACGGACTTGTATCATCCCGTCTTACCTCACCATTGTCAAGGCAAACTGATGTTTCCTTTGTGCCGTACTTGTGCCGAAACGTGCAACCAAGATCAACCTTGTCAGCACACGCAGGAAGAACGGGCCTTGACAGGGACGTGGGTCAGCGTAGAATTGTTCAAAGCTCTGGACATGGGATACCAACTGTTAGAAGTGTGCGAAATTTGCCACTTTCCCAAGACACAACAATACCACAAGGGTGACCCCACTCAGAAAGGCATTTTCGCAGACTACGTGGATGCCTTTTTGAAACTGAAGCAAGAAGCCATTGGCTATCCGTCCTGGTGTCACATTCCCGAAGACCAAATAAAATTCAAAGAGAAATACCGGGAACAAGAAGGCATCACTTTAGACCACATCGAGAAAAACGAAGGCAGGCGATCGTTTGCCAAGGTGATGTTAAATTACTTGTGGGGAAAAATGGCACAACGACCGTGTTTACCCAAGACGGAATATTTGACAGAACCTTCCCGCTATTTCCAGATGATTCACGACGAAACCATATTCATGAAACACGTGGACGTCGTTCGAGAGAATTTGATCTTGGTCAATTACGAAGACGATCTGGACTTTGTACAAGACGACCCCTTCGGAAATGTCATCATTGCGGCTTTCGTGACAGCTCATGCTCGCTTAAAATTGTACGAAGCTTTAGAACTGTTAGGGGAACGTGTCCTGTACTTTGACACGGACAGTTGCATTTACATCCATCACCCGAGTCAACAGCACCCTGACATCGAAGGAGACCGTTTAGGAGTCTGGACAGACGAGCATTCCGACGACAAGATTCTAAGTTTCGTCAGTGGCGGTCTAAAATATTACGGCTACGAATACCGGGACAAACAAGGAGAAGTGCACACGAAGTGTAAAGTGAAAGGATTGGCTCTGAATTATCGTACCAGTCGTGTGGTCAACTTTGGGGTTTTGAAAGAATCCTTACAGTCTAGAGAAGATGAACACATTAAAGTGTTCACCTATCAACCCAACAAGATTGTACGTTTACCCACTCACCACATCGTCAGTCGACCCTTAGAAAAAGTCTGTCAAATCCTGTACCAGAAGCGAGTGCGACTTCCCAATCATTTCACCTTACCGTATGGACACGTCGGTATTGGTCTGTATATAAAAAGGAACCCTAGGCAAGATCGATAGTTCATTGTGACTACCAAGACCAAGCGAACAAGATGAATACTTTCAGAGAAACACAAAACAAGTTTAGACAGGTACACTTCAAGTGTGGGACTTCTGAAGTGGAATGCGATTGTGAGCCTTGCGATGGGAATGATGCTGTACGCTGTGACCTTAGCGATGCCGTAAAGCATCATGGGAACTTTGTTCTCGCTACCCCTATCATGGAAAGTGATGCTGTGCGTGCCAAACCTGAGGGATGCGAAAGCGAAGCCGCTCGTCCTCTTGGACACTTTACTGGGTTTCACTTTAAAGGTGGATGTTCACCTTCACGTCTACCCCCCTACGGATGTCATCCAGCCCTGAGCAAACTCCTGTCCATGTCACCCAACCCTCATCGAAACGAACCTGTGAAAGACGAATATTCGTTTCCTGTGCGTTTGTCGGAATACTGCGACTTTGAAAATCGTCTTCAATCGTTCAAAGGAAAATGGCCTAAGTATCTGGAAGGACCAACCCCCGAAAAATTAGCCAGAGCCGGATTGTTCTAGTTTGGCGAAGGGGATAAAGTCAAGTGCTTCAGTTGCGGTGTGTCACTTCACCACTGGGAACCACAAGATTCGGCCTACCTAGAACATGCTCGATGGTCACCGAATTGTCATTACTTACCCTTAGTGGGACCGAGACATTGAAGTAACTTACCATGTCGTTGAAGAAGAAGAAACCAGATTGGTTAGGAGTCAAATGTTGGACATCACCGAGACCAGTATTTAAACTTCATTTCAAAAACGATATTGAATCATTACCTAAAGAACTGCAAGAGAAGATTTACAAGGAAGTTTGGCAGGGGTTTGCCAGAATGAAATCTCAATGGGTCACTGTAGAACTTTTGTGTCGAGAAATTCATAAGAGGAAAGTGAAAAAAGTCAACCAGTGTGTTAGATTTCTTTGGGTCAAGTGTGCATTCGTCCTATTATATTACTCTAGACCGTTTACATCAAAAGAGTTCAGTGACATTCTTGGACGTTACCCTGAATGGCAGTGATCAGAAATTACTCACTATGTGGATTGCTTTTGCTCTAGGAGAAGATTGTGAATTGTACGGACTGACCTATTCATGGATACTTTACAAGAGAACATTCGTGCTTTGCCTGTGGAGTTGAGAGAACGCATTTACCGAGAGCTGGTCAAAATACAAGTGAAACGTAAAGAACAGCTGCATCGGTTACGTCACCAGATCTTTAACCACTGGTACCTGAATGGTATAAGAGAACTGATTCGTCAGAAATTGTTTCAGTGGTCAGACCTTGTTCAATACTTCCAGGCCCCCGATGATCCACGTGTTGATCAGTTTGGTTACTTCGAGATTCACCTAGTGCAACGCATTGAGGAAGACAAGTTAAAGGATTACCAACATATTTTACGTGGAATCTACTTAGAGGAAGAGGAAACTTCTAAACAAAATTTGAAGTTTAGGTTACAGTATGCAAGATTTAGATTCCCCACTGGAGAACGAAGATCTCTGGGTAGAATGTACGTGTATTGTTTCTGAAACAAAGAGAGTATAAAAACAAGCTGCCATGCTACGACTTTTATCACATGTAATTGAACAGATTCCGTGGAAGGAACTCAATGACCATATTCAAACCGTGGATCATTACCATCAATTCTTGCAAGAACTGTATCCATTCAATTTGGGTCGACAATTGGTGTGTGTCTTAGTGACTTGTTTTCTGGGATTTCGATTACCAGCCGATTCCTTGTGGACTCTTTACGAACAGTACGTACCACCGCAATGGCCTTAAATGGTCACGAAAGAGTCCTTGTGCTTAAAGCCTTGCGTTTTCATCTGGATACTTCTCGACCTCAACAGGAAAAAAAGATTCGTCAACTTTTAGCTACCGAAGACGCGTATGACGATGTGTGTGTAGATTGTGACTTACACCCCCATTGGACAGACGTTCGTGACTGGAAAAATGGGGGTTTTGAGGCTTGGACCCAAGAAGTGGCCCAGTATGCACAAGAGTTGTTCAAGGAAAAAATTTACTTTTCAACCAGTGTTAGTGACAGTGCCAGAAGAGCCCGTCACCGAGAACAACCACTCGCTTCAGGACAGGACTGTCATGGACGTTCCTGAAAGGTCATTCCGGGAGGACACTTGTGTGACAATACCTCATGTATAGACTGTAAGAACATTACACACTGTCCCTAGGATATCTTGGTTACCCAAAACATGTTGTACAGAGACTTGTTTATATTCCACTTTGATCGTTTTGATGTGTTTTTTATTCCTGTACATAACTATTTGGCTTTTATATATTTTTGTCTTTCGTGTTGTTCATATTTGAAACATTCATTAAACGTGTCCTGAAAAAGTATATAAACTCTTGTCTTGTGTGTTTTCGTGTCACAAGTGACATTCCTAACACTATGGCTACCTCTGTTGTCTCTGCTCCCTCTTCCTCTACTGTCAAAGTCATCGACGAACACTTAGATCGTGCGGTACTCTAGGAGGGGTCATCATTCGCTCTTTCTTAAGATGGGATCCTAATGCCCCCAAAGTTCTCCCCAAGAAAAAAGTCAAACGAAGCTCCAAAAAGAAGAAAATGACCAGGTCCCCAAGGAGACCCGTGTCTCCAAGAACTTCTCCAGTGGCGGGACCCTCCTCTTACCTGACACCACCCCGGAAAAAGAAAAGAAGCCCCCAGAAAAAGAAACAGAGAAAAAAAACCCAGAAAAAGAAAAGTCCACAGAAGAAAACTAGTCGCAAGAGAATCACCTCGGCCAGGACGCAACCTTACACACGCAAGCCACGACCTGCCACGGCGGTGACCGCGTCTCCGGCAGACTCAGGTTCACTCACTTCTCCGTTGATGTCACCAAGAACTGAAGAGTACATGGAGACGTTGATCACACCAAGAACTTCTCCGTTGATGACCCCAAGAACTTCTCCAGTGGCAGGACCCTCCAATTTAGTGGCAGTGGCCGCTGCTCACAAAGTACCTTGTCTCAAAATCAAAGTCCAAGAAAGATCGGGCATGTTACAAAGTTTACTGGATTTGTCCAAGCAAGAACTGGCTTGATTTAGTCCGTTACGTACCCCTGCACGACGTGTCATGCCTGTCCTGAAGTTGATACGACGTAAAGACAATCAGTGGCGACGCGTTCCAGTATAAAAAAGGTGTGTGACCAAGTAGGGTATCAGTGTTTTGGTGCTCCTGAAGATGTCACCCTCCAGAAAACATCCCTCTTCTAAACAACCCCAAGGAAAGAAAAGGAAAGGACTGCCTCCACGTTTAGTCAAACATGGGGACATGTTATCTGTCCTGTCCAAAGCTTCTCCACCCCTACGAAAAAAACTCATTCAATCAGCTTCCAAAGAGGTCATCGATACCGTGTGCGAATGTTGCTTGAACGTCTTGAAAGGCACGATCCCTTTGTCCAAACACCAGAAAAAATGCTTAGGCAAACATCGTCACGTTCTTCGCCAAATGGTTAAAAAGAAAATCCCCCTGAGTCAAAAGAAGAAGATGTTGGTCCAACGTGGAGGCATTTTACCCCTCTTGTTATGCCCATTGCTGAAAGGAGTCTTGGGAATCATGTTGGGAGGACTGATGGGAGCAAGATAGAAAGGCCCTCTGAAGTCCCAAGATCTCAGAATCGACCCTTGACAACCCCATGGAAGGACGAAAACTAGCTTTAGTGCCTTACAAACGATGGATGGAATACCATCGTTGGCAAGAACAACGCACCCCGCATTTACCTGCTAATCCCCATTTGAGCGAAATGTCCCAGTTACAACACGAATTGCAGTCCTTGATGGATCGCCAAGATTTGTCCGAAACAGAAAAATCGCAAAAGTACGGTCAACTCTTGCAACGACTACAACTCTTTCACCAGAAAGCTTTAGACGAAACAGCTCTACCCACTCTGAAAGATTTTAAGACCTTGATGAAAAGTCCAGAACCATCAACAGTAGCACCACTACCAGTGACCAAGACAGAAAAAGGAGAAGAAGAAGGGTTTAAAACTCCACCAGAAAAAGTACGCAAGTTAGCAACAACAGCTACCTCCAGAATTGGATGGAGTAAAAAGATGATGACCACCCCTTCTTCATCACAAGAGAAAAAGACAGTGAAGACAGAAGTGAAGACAAAAGTTAAACAAGAACCGATATCCCCTGTTCAGACATCCTCCTCTGCGACACCTATTGCTGGTCGCACACGCAAAGCATTGCAATCCAAGAAAGTACCCCAAGAGAAAAAGAGTAGCATCTTCCAAGAGTGGGTGCCTTATTAACACACAAACACAAAATGGAAAAAGTGTTTGCCAGCATTTACTACGATCCCTACCATCCTGCAGGTTACGCAGGAGTTAAAAATTGTATCGTGCTGCCAAAACTCGACTGAAAAGTCTCCGTTTACCTCAAGTGCAACGATGGTTACAAGAACAGGCTATCTACACTTTACACAAACCCATTCGACGTAAGTTTTCCAGAAGTCGCACCGAGTGGAAGGCATCGATCATCAATGGCAAGCCGATTTAGCCGATGTCTCTCATTTGGCCAGCTACAATCGCGGGTACAAATATTTGTTTTGTGTCATCGACGTCTTTTCCAAATTTGCCTGGGCCGTACCCTTGACTTCCAAATCGAGCAGCGAGTTAGTGCGAGCCCTGCAACGAGTGTTGAAACAAGGAGGTCGTCACCCTCTTCGATGGCAAACGGACAAAGGCACCGAATTTCTGAACCAAGCTTTCCAAAAAGAATTAAAGAAACGTGACATTCATTTTTGACCACCGAGTATCCCGAAACCAAAGCCAGCATCGTGGAACGTTTTCAACGTACTTTGAAAGAACGTATGTGGAAACATTTTACGCATCACCACACTCTGAAGTACATCGACATCTTACCGCACCTGGTGCAAGCGTACAACCAATCTTACCATCGAAGCATCGGACGTGCCCCGCAAGAAGTGACTCCCGAGAACGAAGTGCTGGTGTTTGAGCGCCTGTTTGGTACGTCCCCGACGAGGGCTGTCCCCAAGAAAAGTGGAGTGTTGACCGTAGGAGATTGGGTACGCATTGGCAAAACCAAACGCACTTTCGACAAAGGTTACTTACCTAACTGGACCACCGAATTGTTTCGTGTCACTGGACGAGTGCATGGCCGTGATCCTGCCGTCTATAAATTGGAAGACATGAACGGAGAAGTGCTCAAAGGAACGTTTTATTTGCCCGAGTTACAACGTGTCACCAAAAAAGAAGACGACGTGTACGACATCGAAAGCATTCTCGAACGCAGAACCCGTAAAGTGGGCAAACGACGTGTCAAAGAAGTCAAAGTACGTTGGAAAGGATATCCACCCAGTTTTGATTCTTGGATCGACGCTTCGCAAGTCATTGACTATAAAAAGAAGTGACCATCATGCCCTTTCACACAGACGCAGCTACGTCGACCACTCCTTCACCTAATTCTTCTGTGCAAGATTTACAAAAACAACCTTTGTGGGTGTGGTGTGGAGAACGTGTGCCTAAAACGCAAATCGTCTTTTTCTGCCAAATCTTCGTGGTGTATTGTGTCATCGGGGCAGCAATCGCCAATTTAAGTTTGCAACAAGGAGAGAAACAATTGTGGACCATTTTATTGAGCAGTTGCATCGGTTACCTGCTTCCCAATCCCTCCCTGAAATTCTCTTCCAACGGGAACCACGGGAACCTTGTGTCCAGTGCCAGTGTCAGTCACCACTCCAATAACAACAACAACCCTATTTTGGGCGGAGACACGCCTCTGACGTCCAGTAACCCCTCGGACAGCCACAGAACTCTGAAATTATGAGTCACCAAAACCAATTTTACTTAACCTTACCCAGTGACAGTTTCATGGAGGTGTTTCCCCACAACACGTTGTGCTGTTACATGGCCAAATTACCTCAGACCATCCCATTAGATCACGAAGCCCTTTGGGAAGTGGCTTTAGTAGAAATCATTCACCCGACCCAAGTCCTCAATGTCCTTCCCAATCAAAACTTTTTTGATGTGGAAGTTTATGACGAGCAAATGCAACTGTACTTAGATACCCATGGCAAATATAACATCAAAACCCCTGGCACACATATTCAAAAGTACACCACCTATCACTTGTTCGTTCCCCCAGGCTATTATTTTAGTGGTCAACATTTGGTGAGCACCATAGCCTCCAGGTTTAATGTCGTGTTTCTGAAAGCTTTGGAAAGTGTCAAAAAAAGTGTCACCATGGAATACCACAAAGCAGCTCGTCGCTTCTTAATGAAATTTGACGGGAGTAAAATCGTGTCCATTTTATTTTGTCCTGAATTGTTTGACATGTTGGGCGGAGACATGGACATGAGAATGGCCATGCCCCAAAAAAAAAACGAATTACCAAACATTTACGACAACGAGTCTTTTAGTAAGTTATTTCGTGCCCCGGTAGAACTGAACCAAGGACTGAATTTGATGTTTGTGTACTCCGATGTAGTGGAGTATAACGTGGTGGGACACACCTCTGTGCCGTTACTACGTGTCATTCCTTTCAAAGTGGATTCTGCCACGAACGCTGACGAGAAAGGTGGAAACACTTACCACGTTCACCGCGAATTTGTAACATCCTCACTATCTGCCTGTCAGCAAGTCGTATTTGGACACGGTCAACATCGCTATAAAAGGAGATCTGGGACAAAATATTCCATTCACCAAAGGAAAAGTCACGGTGAAACTCCATTTTCGAAAACGGTTCACTCACGACTCGTAAGTCATGTATCCAGTGTACCGAGGGGTTGCTCGACAGCGAGGACACGGTTTAGGAGATATGCTGAAATCGGCCTTTTGTTCGGTGGCCCCGGTGTTCAAACCGATGGTGACACGCGGATTGCACGCCTTGAAAGATGCGGCACTGACGCAAGGCAAAGAATTTCTCCAAAATGTTGTCATCGACAAACAAAACCCTAAAGAAGCCTTCATGAGGGCAGGCAAAAATGTCTTGCTGCAAACGGGCAAAGATCTTTTGGGTCGATGAGAAACACCTATAAATGCCGTGCACGCTACCGAGTCAGGCATTCAGCAAGAGCAAGGCAGAAGGATACGACGAAGAAAACACCCTTTCACCAGACTTCACACTTCTAAAGCTAGAAAGGCAAAGAAAAGAAGAACCGTCCGAGACTTAGACGTTTTCGATTATTAAGAGACAGAGAAAAATGATGCACCGAGAGTGTTGCGCTTGTTCCAAGTCGGAACTGGATCTGTTTGCCATGCCCCCCCCCCCCCACGATGACGATGCAAGAATGCCAGTGGGTGGAATTTCATCCCCTCTCCTCTTTGACTGATTCCGCTCCCATGGAGTTTGAAATCAAAGGACAGCCCGAAGATTACATCGATCTGAATAGCAGTTACCTGTACTTGAAAGTGAAAGTGATCAAAACGGACAACACCAATCCAGGAGGCGATGCTAGAGTAGCTCCTGTCAACAATTTCATGCATTCCTTGTTCAGCGAAGTGGACTTGTACTTGAATAACACACTGGTCAGCAGCAGCATGGATACTTGCCGATATCGTGCCTACCTGGAAAATCTCTTGACATACGGAAAAGAAGCCAAGAATACTCATCTGGATACTTGCGTTGTATGGAAACCTGACACGGCAGGTGTAGCCACGTTTAGCGACACAGTCCTGACAGAAGATGACAGTCCTCACAATATAGGGTTTAACGACCGTCGTAAGAAAATTCTGCAAGGGCGAAGTTTAGAACTGATGGATCGTTTGCATTTGGACATGTGGTTACAAGAAAAGTATTTGCTGAACGGGGTGGATATCCGTCTGAGACTGAATCGTAGCAGTGCCGCTTTCCATTTGATGGCCCATGCCAATGAATACAAACATATCATTCAAGAAGCCCGACTTTACGTGCGTCGTGTGGAAGTGTTACCTAAAGTGGAAACGACGTCAATCAGACCTTGAGAAGAACGACCGCCAAGTATCCGATACGACGCGTAGAAGTGAAAACGTTCACCATTCCCGCTGGACATCGATCTATGATCGAAGATCATCTATTCCAAGGACAGTTACCCAAGCGTTTGATTGTTGGTATCGTCAGGAATTCAGCCTTCAACGGAACCCACGATCAAAATCCTTTTGAGTTCCAACATTACAATGTGTCCAAGATCGAAGTCAGTCGCGGCGGCAAGACCTTGTGTACCTGACCCTTTGAGCCTAACTTTGGTGTCGCGAAGAATTATTTGAGATCGTACTTTTGTCCCTGTACGAAGCCACGGGACAGTTAGGAACCAACACCAGTCACGGTATTTCGTACGACGATTATGCAGGAGGCTATGCTTTGTGGGGTTTTGATTTCACTCCAGACCAAGGCAGCGACGAGGGACATTTCCACCCTATAAAATCGGGTCAGATGCGTGTGGAACTTCAGTTTGCAAATCCACCTCCAGATCACACAGTGAACGTCATCCTGTATGCAGAATTTGACAATACCATAGAAATCAACAGTTTGAGAGAAGTCATTCTAGATTATTAGAAGCTATGGAAGATTGTTATCCCTCTTTACCTAGTGGAGAAACTTTGAAGATGGAATGTGAGGAGACCGTGGAAGAAGAAGAAGAATCCCAAGACGAAGAAGTTATCATGATGAAGTCAAGATGGCCAGAACAAGAAGCCCATTTAGTCTCCTGTTTTGCTACATTCCTGGCAGATATAATGAAAGAATTGATCAAGGAAGAGTACTATGGATGTCACAACGATCATCCTAGTCAAATTCAACACGACAAATGTCTGATGTTAAGTCAAGAAGAAAAATTGGACGAATATCTGGACAAAGCTTGGGATCACATCGAGATAGAATTCGTGTTGAACGAGTGGTATAAAGGCTTGGATAAACATTCTTCGCCTCCATTAACATCTCTGGAGTGCCGTCGCATCGAATCTCTCTTGGACCAGAGTAAGAAGTCGGATCTAAACGCCTTTTACTTGTCAGACATTTTCAAGCAAAAAGTCAGGATCGAATTGATAACTTGTCATTACCTGTGAAGAAGAAAACCACACAAATCAATGGATACCTGGGAACGTTATTACCTTTTGAACCACAGCTCGTACACGGCTTCTTGGAATCCTGTCGTCTGTGCTAAAGATGAACTCCCTCATCGTAAACCTCAAGACCATCTAGCTTATGTGATCAACACGGACGACAGTCATCTCCCAGGAACCCACTGGGTAGCCGTCTACTTTCCTCAAGAAGGATGTGTGGAATATTTCGATTCGTATGGATTGCCTCCTTTGGAAGACGATATCATTGACTTTATGAGAAGAAATGCTCAGACCACCCGATTCAATAATGTGAAATTACAAGGCACAGATTCCTTGGTGTGTGGACAATATTGTGTGTATTTTCTGCATCATCGCAGCCTGGGCTATTCTTTAGAACATTTAGTGACTCATTTTGATCCTCGTTCTTCTTCTAGAAACGATGTGAAAGTAAATCAATGGTTTTGTGACCATCATGCTTTTCTTTTGTCTCAAGCTAGGAAACGTAGTGTCCATCAATGGCCTAATGACTTACAGCAGTGGAAATCACAATTTCATTTACAACGTTGTCAGCCCTGTCCAAAATAATGTGTGAGTTGGAAAAAAATGTTTGTGATTTGAAAAAAATGTTTGATGTTATATTGTTAAATATGTTATAGTTGTTTGTTAGTGTTAAGTGATTTTGAATAAAAAATGTTGTGTTTTGAAGAAAAAATGCCTTTGTGGTTTGTTTGACTATAGAAATATTGATTCACTCTCTTTGACTTCTTACTATCCCTCTCATGACACTCATTGAACGTTCCAGCTCGAAAACCGTGAAGGGATGTTTTCCTTCACGTCCGCGCTTTGACTTTAAAAACCGGGTGAGTTTCCAGTCTAACCATCCATTGCCGACTCATCCTCCTACGAAGATGTGCTCCAAACTAGCTAAGCTAAACGAAGCCTACGTGAATTTGCATAGGGTCAGACACAGTCTGATACCGAAGCCTGAAGAGACAGAGAATGTGATAATGTTAAAAGTCACTGAAGTCCTGATAGAAGCGCTCTTCAGAGAAGAAGTGAACAGGGAGAAAGAAGAATGGACAGAGAAGTACAGATTTCAGAAACAGCAGAGAGAGCAGCAACAGCAGCAACAGAAACCTGAACCTGACAGAGGCTTTGTCGATTGTCGTATCGACACCAAAGAGTTCTTCTTCTCTTTCCGAAGAAGCAGACCATATCGGCAGAAAGGCTAACATCAGAGGACATCGCATTCTTAGAAACGAAAAGATTGCCATAGCAAACAAAAAAAACAAACAAAAAAAAGAGCCCTTTTCAGGGCTACCCATACCTCTAGAAAAGAAATAGTAATTAATTTGCCAATGTGTGTATGTAGAGTAGTGTGAATATAAACACTGACTCGTTTTTATAGTGCGAATGTATGTGTTTGTGTATAGGATTGTGTGTTTGTAGGTGCTCACGTACGTTTGTGTGGATAGTAGATTAAGATCATGTTTTTTTTTTGCTGTTTGACGTGTGGGGAGAGTAGATTTGGGGTTTGATTTGATTGCTTTGCGTATGTGGATAGTATATTATTGGTTTAATACATTTTTTAGAATAGTAATGGGTAGTATAAAAAAGTGAGTGAGTGTTTCTTTTAGGTCCGCGCGTTGTTTGGTCATGATCTAGGTAAAATCAATTTTGTTTTAGGGGATGTTTTCCATCACGTCCGCGCTTTTAGTATAAATTGAAACTCGCTTGGCAGTCTAGCTACCCTGTTCATTCGTTAACAAGACAATGAATACCAGAATAAGCAAACTTCTTGAACTCCAGATACATCTGGAATATGTCAGGCGCCTGTTAAATGAACTGGCAGCGGAGGCCATAGTAGAAGAGCGAAGAATAAAGAAGGAAGAGGAGGAGAGAAGACAGAGGGAAGAGGAGGAAAAGAAAATAGGAGAGAGGATGACTTACAAGATACCAGAGACAGAGGATTGGGGTGCTGAAGCCAATCATCGTCCCTCTGCGCTCTCAAGAAAAAAAGTAAAAGGAGACTGGGGAAGAAGATGTGTGTGTGGTGCCAGGCCTGGAAGGTGCCATCATTAACCAGGTGTCACTGGAGTTCAAAAAGAAACAGCCCTTTTCAGGGCTACCCCAATCTCTAGAAAAGAAATAGTAATCCATTTGCCAATGTGTGTCTGTAGAGTAGTGTGAATATAAACACTGACTCTTATGTGGTGTGAGTGTATGTGTTTGTAAGAGCTGACGTACGTTTGTGTGGATAGTAGATTATTGGGCTTTGTAAGTGATCACGTATGTTTGTGTGGATAGTAAATTTGGGGTTTGATTTTAATGCTTTGCGTGTGTGGATAGTAGATTTTGGGTTTGTTTATTGTTGCTTCAGGTATGTGGATAGTAGATCATATGAAATGAGAAAAGTATGGGATGTTTTCCTTCACGTCCGCACATTTTAAGTGATGATCTAGGTAATATAACTTTTGGGCTTTAGGGGGATGTTTTCCATCACGTCCGCGCTTTAACTATGAGAACCCACAAAGTTCGTAGTTCGCACTATTCTAAGGAATAAAAAAGGTAAATGGAAGTGTCCCAACTGTTTAATGATTTAAGGCATGTTTATTTTTGGATGGTGGATGGTGAATATGGAGTTGAAAGGATTGAAAGAGATTGGAAGTTTAGAACAAGTCTGCACTACGTGAACGAACTAAAATTAGCCAGGGAGATGATAGAGGGATTAATTGAAGAAGAAGTAAAGAGATTGAGAGGGCTGATAAATCCCCCTTATGTCAGAGTGGGGACAATAAAAGAGGCCATGGAGAAGGTAAAAGAAGTAAGAAGGTTCTTGGAAGAGATAGAACAAAGGTCAGAGTGGCCCTTTGTCAAAAGGAGTGTTGAACAATTGAAAAAAGGGGAAGAAAAGATGAGAAAGGTGATAGATGAAGAAGTGGAGAAAATAAAGGACAGGTGGGCAAAAGATAAAAAAGAAGAAGAAAATAGAAAGAAAAAGGAAGAACTAGAGAAACTAAACTCTAACTGGATGAAAATCCAACAGACGTTCCGAGCCATGGGTCACCCAGACTGGATACCGGAAACAGAAAAGAAGAAGAAGAAAGGAATGATGGAATAAATAAGGGGATGGATAAAGAAGTTAAGGAGTTACAAGAAGAAGAAGAAGAAGAAGAAGAAACCCAATGGCCCTTTTCAGGGCCACTCCAATCTCTCGAAAAGAGATAGACTTTCAATTGCCTACCCCTATTTTTATTTTTTTTATTTTTTTAAAATAGGGTCCCGACCCTGTTCCATTTTCCCTTGTCGTTCAACGTTCCCAAACTCTATTCCCCATGTTCAATTTCCCTTGGTGCTCAACAGTCCCACGATTTATTCCCCATGTTAAATTCCCCTTGTCGCCAGGGTACAAACTTTTTTCTCTAATGTTAAATTTTCCATTGTCGCCAGGGTACAACCCCCTATTTTAACATTAAAGTCCCATTGTCGCTAAAGTATCCCCATTCACTACTGCTACATGATAACCTTGAGCGAGTTGACCTCAATATAGGCTAATATAGACATGTTCGGGAAATCTTATGTTAAAGTTGTGTAGAAGTTTATGTTTGGGATGGTCTTATGAGGTCACAAACGTAAAGGTCAGACATACTATCCAAACACACCTACTATCCAACAAAAACGGTAGGAGTGTTTGTATACACATTATGTTTACAAAACACACAGACTGTCATCGAAGAGGGGTAGGATGTAAACAAAGGGGGATGAAATGGACACATACTCTTACAAAAACATACTATCACACGTGAGTAGGAGTCTTTATAGATACGGTATACTCTCACACCAACATATTATATTATATTACAAAGGTAGGATTGTCTATATACGCGCTATACTTACATACTTACAAACATACTTTTACACAAGAGGGTTGAATTTAAACGAAGAGAGGTGAAATAGAAACATATACTCTCACACAAACACACAGTACTATCAAAAATATTTATGAAAAGGTTGGAGTCTTTATATACACACTATCATGTCCTCATGCAAATATACTGTACAACCAGACATAATCGCCGTTAATTAGTGATGTAAACAAGTTCCAGTCAGGACATGCTAGAACAAGCCTTTATTATAATTCGTTTATTCCTTCGGCCATTCGAGAATGGAACACATTATTTGTCTAGACTAGTCTAGCTGGCTTTATTAACTATTTCAAAAGCACAGTACATATTTGCACTGCTCATGTCCCCAGTCACCTTTATTGAGGAAGAACGAATTTTCAAATTATTCAATGCTCGACATAGGACTAATTTCATCTCAGTCAACATTTATTTGAAATATTATAACTGGATCACCTCTCAGTTCCTTCGTTATTCATCTACGAGACTCTTCACTCACGCTGACTAGTAAAAGTTTAAAGTATTTGTCACTGATACTCAAGACCATCCGCCAGATATTCGCATATACTTACAGCGACTGTATTGTCCAAGAACATTATAGTAAACTTGGTTCGGTGTAATTCTTTAACTTCTATTTTGTATTGTTACGTATATTTGATTTAATTTATATTTGATTTAAGTTGTGTTTGATTTGATTTGATTGTTTGTGGGTTTGGAGTCTTTTTATTTTCTTTACATGTCAATGTAATTTAATTTTGTTTGCTAGGAATTTGATATGTTCCAGAAAATTCAGTTTGACCTGAGTTTTTCCTTGGATACCTAATAATAGAAAAATTGTTTCTATTTTGCTTTAGTTCCTGGTCTTCATTGAGGGTCAAGTAAACAACTTTTTCTCGGAGTAATATGATTGGTTCTTATCGAGGACATACAGGGGCTACGTGATTTTTATATGTAAACATAATCACGTGATACTTTATTTGACGTTTATGCATTTCCAATATTGCGAAATACTTAGTATTAATAGTGATGTTTAGAGGAAGAGAGATCGGAGAGTTCTGAGGCTTTTAAACACTTGATGTCAAGTTATTTTCTTCTGTTGTGACCATTATTTAAATTTTGAGTTTTTAAGTTTTAATTTAATTTTAAATTACAAGATTAATTCGTTTCTCTGGAAATATTTTCTGCTCAGACAGAATTCTTGAACAAAGACCTTTCTTAAAAATTTTATTTGGATTTCCAAAACCTCCGGAAGATTAATTATTGTGTTTCTACAAGGAATTGTAGACTGCAACACATTACAGGTTACAGCATACGTCACCGCCTTCCATCTTGGATTCTTCGTCGGGACTCGAATCCGGTATTATCTGAATATTTCAATATTAGGACTTCAAAAATTGTATTCGATGATTATTCTTGGATTTTTTGGGATTTGAATCTGGAAATCGTAACTTCATATATTTTCATTTTTACAGAATTTTTCCAGGGAAATAAATTATTTGTTATATTTTTCAAAGCTTGT
This sequence comes from Sinohyriopsis cumingii, assembly GCA_028554795.2. Taxonomy (NCBI): domain Eukaryota; kingdom Metazoa; phylum Mollusca; class Bivalvia; order Unionida; family Unionidae; genus Sinohyriopsis; species Sinohyriopsis cumingii. Next base: position 139,370,562 of record CM068838.1, on the reverse strand, counting down.
TGTTTTCACTCTTTCTTGTGTTACTGTTTTTTCGAGCCTAAACACGTACTATAAGAGTATATTTGCCAACATTCACCTTCAGATTCATAAAATAAAATATGCTTAAATTAGATTTAGAGGTATGTTGACGAGAACTTCAAATAAAAAGATACCAACGAATAAAGGAAGACAAGAAAATGTTGATAGTAATAACATACTGTGCCCACTTTGTGCCTCAGATGAACTTAGAAATCAATTTCTTACCGCTTTAAATGTACCTTCTTAAATGACCACATCATTTATTGACCACATCATTTTTATTTTCTGTAAACGTGCATGTATGACCGCTTTCGGAAACGATTTCGTAATATCATTAACTTGCACCCAGGTGTCTCCCAGTAGTAGCAATCATTCTACCACAACAGCAAACTATAAGAACTCTACTAATTTATGCCATCACATACCTTTCCCAGGAAATGAAGATCATAAATTACACACCATGATCGATGAAAGTTAGAATTTCGTGCCAAAATGTAAATTTCCTTTCATTACGTTATAAAACATAATTCATAAATTTATCGTACACATTAAATCATACATTATGGATTTTAATAAAGTCACTTCTTTCCTTTGTTATCTTGAATATAATGCGCGTTGAACAGTTTTCAAGTTTTACATATTGCCGTTTCCACTGGTGATTTATCAAGGTCTATATCTTCAGAAAATGATAGATTTGCATGTATTTTTGTCGGATACGAGGGTCCCGATGTTTTCTAGTATGGATCAAAGGTACGCGATTAATAATTTATAATTAATAACCTTTAACTTCATCGAAAAATTGATCTAATTGATTAATTTGCTGTTTTCTATACATGCAGCTTGTGGATTATGATCTAAATAATATTTGTCAAGTTCCCATCATTTAAAATTCTGATCAGCATCAGTTTGTGTACATATGATTTTTTCTTAGACATAGTCAAGCATTTTGTCTTTTTATCTACGAGTTTAGACCACCAATCATTTGCAGTTTTGACGGCTATGGTTCAATCGCATATGATTGACTCACTTCAAATATTTTGTATTTACACCATTAAGGAAACGCGGCCAATCATATCGTCTGCTTTACAAGATCGATCTGTTGTGCGTATAGCAAAGTCCCGGATGTAAATACTTTACGTCACAGTCATCTTTACCAAAAGAAGTCATTATATATCCTCTGATATGACAGAACAAGAGTGAAATAAAGAAATATCTTCTTTTCTATTCGAGACACTGACAAAGTCGATGACGTTAATCCATCATATTATTCTTCGCACCCTGAACTTATAAATAAGACATCTATCACATTGCAATTGTTGTTGTTGAGTTTAATTATAGTAGCGTTCGCACAATTGTGCATGTGCCACTTTTTTTGTGACTGCACCGCAGCCTGCTAGTTGTTCCTGGGGAAGGGGATGGTGCCACCTACCCCAGGCTTTTTTATGGATTCAAGGAACCATGATAGTTTGACCTCAATCTGTGGGTCCATAAAGGTCCCTACAGTTGAACGGTTGGCTGTCATTAGTGGGAAGGAGAGCTCGGGAACGGTCCTGCTTGCTTTACATCGCTGGTTTCTTGTTGCATTTGCCTTTTTTTTTCTTCTTCAAAATGTTCTAAAAGGAGGGGGGATGTTCTGTGCTGTTTATAGAGGTTGTTAGTAGATATCATGTATGAAGAGAGATTTTCAAGGTTATTATGGTATTACTAGTCGAGGTGTTTAGGGTGTGTTTCCTACGTTATGTTATTTATAAGTTTTTAGATATTACCTCTTTAAGTTATTTATTAATTGATGTTTTTAGAGATTGAATGTTATTTATACTTTATTTAGCAAGAGACCGGAGTCCTAGCCGATTACACGGTTCGTTAAGGACATCTAGGACAGGAATTCTAGCTGATTACTCGGTTCGTTAAGGACATCTAGGACATCCGATTTTGCGGTTTCCTTAGTTTTTTAAAGGTGCTTTGTAAGTGAATTATTTATTAATACTTTTATAAAATTGAATAATATGTCATGGTTTTTTATCGGGGCCCCGAGTGGCCGAGTGGTCTAAAGCGCTTTTCGTTACGGATCACTGCCATCTCACCTCTGTCTGCGGCGGTTCGAGTCTAGGATTCAGCCAATGTGGGTATGTGAGAAAGCTTGCCAGTAGCTTCTCGTGGGTCGGTGGTTCCTTCTGGGGTTTTCCCGGGTTCTTCCTCCACCATTTAATACTTGCCGCCATGTATAGCCTATCGTGTGCTGAAAAATGGCGTTAAACCCCACAACAACACAGCAACATGGTTTTTTATGTGGTGGCTTCTAAATTTATTTAGCTAGTTACTGGCTCTTTTGGCTTTGTGGGGATAGTAATTATATTTTGTTCCTAAGTCCTACTGAGTCTATGAATTGATTTATATTTTTATATGCTGATTGTTTATTTTTATTAGAGTCCATAAGTAAGTCTGGGTATGTGTGTGGTGATCCAATCTCTTTTTGGTTTTTGATAAATATTTTCCGAGCGGGTTGATATTTTGGGCATATATTGAATACGTGGTGTAGATCTTCGGTGGCGTGGCAGTTAAAGCAGTTAATGGTTGCTGGTTTGGGTCCTATAAACCTTCCAAAACTGCTTGCTAGTTTAGTTTTTCCAGTTATTATCCTGTTTATGGTTTTCTGTTCTAAATAGGTACCCTTAGGTAGCTGTATGTTCCTATCTACGTTTTTTTGGGTTTCATGGTGCTTTTTACCTTTTGTGGAGGAGTTCCTAAAATCTTGCCATGTTTGGTCTATATATGTTTGTGCGAAGCTTATTGCTTCTGTAGAGCTATAGTTAAGCTTGATAGAGTTTTGTTCTCCTAGTTTGGTTTTTGCAATTTTGTCTGCTGTTTCGTTGCCAGAGATTCCAATGTGCGACGGTATCCACATGAGCTCGACTAATTGATGTGCTATGGTGATATCGTCGATTAATTGGCATGCTCTGTCGAGGAATTGTTCCCTAGAGTGTGTATTGCGATTTTGGATCGATTTGATAACGCTTAGGGAATCGCTTATAATGACTGCTTTGGGTATTTGGTTGTCTTTGATCCATTGTAGTGATTCAAGTCTAGCCCATAATTCAGTGGTGTAAATGGAGCAATAGTCAGGTAATGTGGATCCCGTTTGTATATTGAATTCAGGGATGACTATTGCTGCTGCTGTTCTTGGTGGGTTGTTTGTTTTTGATCCATCGGTATATATTTTAACATAGTCCGGGTATTTTTGGTTGATTTTGTTTATCAGTACTGGTTTTAGTAAGTTTTCTTGTCCTTCTTTATTGCCTAATTTGGTAGCTTCAATGTTAATCCTTGGTGGTTTTTGTAACCATGGTGATTTGTTCTGGTCTGTATTGTTTGTTACCTGTTTTTTTAGTAGAGGTATCTTTTCTCTTAGTTCAAGGATTACTTTGCCACTTGGTATGATAGGTATGATTTTGGGTTTGAAGACAACTTTACACTATTTATAGCTATTTTGGTGGGATGGTTGTCTGGGTGGGTATCTAATCGAATGGAGTATCGGAGAAGCAGTTCTTGCCTACGTAATTTTAAGGGTAGTTCTCCTGTTAGTGTTTGTAGTTCTTCTAATGATGTTGAGGGGAGTGTTCCTGTGCATAATAGCAAGGCTTTTCTCTGGATAGTGTCAAGTTTTTGTAGTACAGGCTGCTTAGCTGAGTTATATGCTTGGCAACCGTAAACCAGTTTTGGTCTAATTAGGCTTTTATATATCGTGAGGAGGGTTTCCTGGTTGGATCCCCAGTCAGTCCCTGTGATGTTCCTGAGTAAATTGAGATCTTTGTTACAATTCTGGGTGAGTTGTTCAATGTGCTGTTTTCATGTGAGGTGGTTGTCAAAGAACATTCCTAGGAATTTTACTACTGTTACGTATTTGATTAATTGATTTTGTATATAGAAGTTTGGATAGACTAGGTTGTTATTTCGTTTGGGGGTGAATATGATTGCCACAGTTTTTTCATGAGATATTTTGAAACCCCATTTATCCGCCCATCTCCCTATGTTGTCTAGGCTCTTCTGGATTTCTTTAACTACTGTGTTATTGGCAGGATTTCCATTCCTCCATATGCCACTATCATCTGCAAATTGTGACAAGTTTATTTTTGTGGAGGCTACATTGAGGTCAAGGTCGTTTACCAACCATTAGGTTAAATATCACATTGCAAGATTTTTCGTTCCTCGTGGAGTTTGCAAAGACAAAGTCCAATCTCACGATCACTTCAGATTCCTTACAATTGTCTTGAAGATATTCATATTTTAAGCAAAACTAATGACACCAAAGTAACAGAGGTAGACGAAATCGCCAGTGGCGTCACTCGGGTTGGTGTCACCCCGTGCGGTAGCTCATGGTGTCACCCCCATGGTCCTCCTTCCGTAACAGACTATACAGAATCCTTAGTAATGTCATTTTGGTGTCACCCCCTCTGATGGTGTCACCCGGTGCAGTCCGCACACCCCGCATCCTCCTAGCGACGCCACTGCTGTGCCTGCTAGTCATGTATTTAACTATGATCGGTTATCCGCTTATGAAATCCGACTAGACCGAGCAGTGTGTGCTCTGTAAAATTTGCAATTTTTCATTTTGGTGTCACCCCTCTGAGATGGTGTCACCCGGTGCGGTCCGCATCCCCCGCACCCCCCCCCCCCCCCCCAGCGACGCCACTGGAAATCGCACTCAGAATATGAAAACTCCCAGTTGCTGCTCTTTGATTAGAAGCATGATAAATACAAATATTCATCCTGGCATCTTTACCGTTAATCTGAAATTAGCCAAGGTGTTCCCAGTTTTTAAGCAAGGTGATAGAGCAGTAGACAAGTGTTGATCAATTTTTATCAAACTTATATAAAATGTTTTAAAAACACGCTGCCTTTCGCCTTCGCTAATTTTCTTTAAGACTGAAAAAGCTAACTGTATGAAAATTGGATCAGGGCAAAGAAAAAAGGTATTAGAGGATATCAATGTATTTGTTCAGGGAACTAAATTAATACAGATAATCAAAATTATTATCATTGACAGGTGTTTCTAGAGGGAAAATCAATATGCAGTATCCTCCAGCAGTCTTCTTAAATGCCAGATTATATGCTACAAATGTTTTATAATGGATTTATACTGCGTTTGCTTGACTATAATTGCACATTCTGAGAGAATGGCACTAATCGTATTGAGACAATCTACCTACAGACACGAGCTGCAGGAAGTATTATAAGCAAATACTTTCCAACCTCACATAAATTCCTCAATTTATAGTGGTTACCTATTATAAAGAATATATGGTATATGGGGGTTGGGGGGTAGGGTGGGGTATGTAATTTGGATTTTTAATGTAGCTTTAACGATATTACAGTCATATCGCTACGATGTATGCAGCGTGGCAGTTTAAAGTGATGTCTAGTACTGGGGCATCATGCCGCAGACATGCAGCACGATGTTCCACCCAGTCACATTATTCTGACACCAGGCTGACCAGTCCTAACACTAATATCTTAATGCTCAGCGCTTAGCAAGACAAATCGTACCAATTTTTAAAACAGAATAAGATCTTCTCTGTTAATAGTGTTAATCTGAGAATAGATTGTTTAATTTCTAACCACAGTCAATTCACATTCCTTTTATGGAATTGAATGGTACCCGTCACGATAAGTGTGATGTTACCGAATGCAAAATTCACACTTCGCATATAGCTGATTCACATTCCATAGAGATAGCGAGAGCGCACATGCTTGGTAAAACCGCACCAGCGACGGTGAAACAAGATCTAACAGAGCAATTATAGTTACGTTTAGCAAGTACAAGATGAATGAACATTGGGCTAACGAAAGCACGAGAATTTCGGAAGCTTAACGATAGCTTCAGGGTATTGATGGATATCCCCAAGCGTATCAGAGACGAAAGGAAAGCACTGTATGATTATATTACTCGACTTAGACGAGGGTGAGAACGTTTCCATCAAGTTTGACAAGCTTTGTTGTTGTTGTTGTTGTTGTTGTGGGGTTTAACGCCATTTTTCAGCACACGATAGGCTATACATGGTGGCCAGTATTAATGGTGGAGGAAGAACCCGGGAAAACCCCGGAAAGAACCATCGACCCACGAGAAGCTACTGGCAAGCTTTCTCACATACCCACATTGGCTGAATCCGAGACTCGAACCGGCGCAGACAGAGGTGAGATGGCAGTGATCCGTAACGGAGAACGTTTTAGACCACTCGGCCACTCGGGGCCCAAGTTTGACAAGCTAACCATGGGGCAACACGTATATATGTATGACTGGAACAGTGAGCATGTGAAACCGGTTAATAAACACAACTTTTTAAGACAAAACGACACATCCCATTCTTGTAATGAAGCAACTTATGATGGAAGTACCTAATATGGTGATGCAGGAAACGATAATTATGGCAGAAGGGAATTTTAGTGCAGAAGATATGCCTTCTTCATGCGAAGGATTTCCACAAACCACGTAGGTCACAGCCAACGTCCATATGCTTCACATAATAGCAATCACACACACTTGACCTAACCATCCTTTCGTGGATTGTAGAGGGCTGAAGAAATTATAACCACCATAACTGTTATTTTCATTATTGTAAGAAATTTGACATTATTGGTTTATTTGAAATTTGGGGAAAACATTAGCAGAATTTGACCATTTTCTTGAAGATTATGTCTCTTGTAGTTGTGTTCGTATAAAAGAGGGTAAAGGTAGGAATTTGGGATGAGTAACTTTATTGTGCGCAAATCCGTCGTAATAAAAGATTTTGTAAAAAGAGTATTTGAAACGTGTAATGATTGTGTGTTGATTATGTAGGTCATCAACTTTGCATACTGATAAAGAAATACTCATGGTATTCACGTGCATTTACCCTGAATATTCTCCAATATATAACACTGGCAAGTACGATGTAATTTGAATTATTAAGCAATAAGCTATTTACAATAACAAGCCAATATCGGAATTGTTATCTATTCTTATCGGGAGAAATTTTGATGTTAGAATTAAGACTTTTTAAGACTTTATCCCCGAGGATACACTTGATTTTGTGTATGGATACAATGTTGATTATGATTCAGATAATGTTTAAATACAGTGGCATTCAAAAGCCGATACATTGTATATCAATCTTGGCTTGTAGTTAATATATTTATGCAGAAATTTTAATATTTATATTATAAATCGAAGATCCTTTGATGATGAAAAGGTCAGTTTACATCTATAACTCATAATGGTTGCAGTGAAGCTGGTATGTAATAAGTTCTTCTGAACTATTTAGCTATATTACCAACTTTGGAGTAGGGACTCGAGTTGATCAACACATTTTCAAACATACTGTTCAATTAGATTAACCCAGAATGTGAGAAATGAAGGTCGCATTTTTCCAACACTGTGGATTGGATGTAACTGATCATCAAACTTGTTGTGATGCAGACAACATTAATATTGATAATTGCACAGTTACAAATGGGAATATTTTCGTCTTACTAAAGACAATATACACTTCGAATGTACATTAAGTATATGGCAAAATTGTGTTTTAGCCCTATCATGCTGTCCCTTTTTATTAATCGTTTGATTACACCGCTGAAGCTCGAATGCAACAGAGGTGTAAGTAGTGAATAGGGATACTATAGGCTCTATGGGACTTACCATTAAAAACACCCCTGGGACAATATAGGGTCTATGTAAATTTAACATGGACAAAAACCCTGGGACAATATAGGGTCTATGGTAATTAACATGGACAAAAACCCTGGGACTGTATAGGGTCTATGTAAAATTGAAACAAGGAGGGGTCTCTATTTTTAAAAAAAAAATAAAAAAAATAAAAAAAGGGTAGGCAATTGAAAGTCTATCTCTTTTCAAGAAATGTGGGTGGCCCTGAAAAGGGCCTTTGGGTTTATGTTAATATGCCCTTAACAAAAAGGGCATCTGTGACATCTTCTTCGCCTTAAACTTCGTCTCACTGTAGGTCCATAAACTAGCACTCTTTTGAGGCATCCTTGCCTCTCCACGTAAATCCTACGTATCCATAGGCTGGTGTCGCTCCTATGGACAACTGTCCACTTGGATCGGACATACATTGGTAGTGTTGAAGATTGAACGTCGGTCCACATGTTGAGGCGCCGAGAACAGGTGAATGAATGCAGTGAACTGCGCTTATTTATAGGAAGAGGAAGGATTGAAACAGATTGAGTTCATTGACCAATCCAAACACGCGTTACAAAATTCAGTCAGCCCATTTCCAATCGGAAGAGAGCAGTCTGTGACGTCACGTGGTCTATATAGATTCGCTATCGCCTGTGTGCAGTCAATCCATGCGACAGTTTTTTCAACATGACGGAAACTCGGAAAACGATAAATTGGGGTGCACCAGCAGTGGAGACCGCCCAAGGGAACCCGGACTTACTTTCAGAAGAGGTGAATTGGGATTTTGTGGATTTTCTTACCTCGCAAGAATTTGTTCCGGAACTTTCGCCACCTTCTCCTTCATTACCGCACGTGGAGAATTTTAGACAGAGACAGAAAGAAGAATTGGAGAAATTTATACAACAGCAAAAGGAAGCGGAACAAGCTTTTCTCCTACAGCAACAGCAGCAAGAAGAAGAGGTAAGAAAAAAAAAACAACAAGAAAAAGTAGCAGTAGCAAAGAAACAAGGGTGTGAAAATCAAACGGTCACGGTACTGTTAGACATTTTAGCGGAGTTAAGAAGTCTGAAACAAATGTATCAGACTTCTTTATCACGACCGAAGAGAATACGACCTTCCCGAGCTAAAAACTCCAACCCGTGACTAAGCCTACCGTGCCACCATTAGCGATTTCAACCAAATCATCATCATCAACAGTACGCAGTCCAGAAGTAGGCCTTGGCCGTGGCAAAGGCTTAAGACAGTTAAAGTTGATTGCTTAAACTCACCCCTACACCAAGAAAAAAGGCCATTTTCAGGGCCACCCATGTCTCTCGAAAAGAGATAGACTTTCAATTGCCAATGACTCAAAAAAAACATGTTACCCAATAGTACGTGTCTGTGTATGAGAGTGCGTGAATGTAGGTTCTTATTTTAAAATCAAAACCCAAAGACACGTTTTATAGACTTTCTATTCTAGTACAAATTTTACAATTCAATTTACAACATAACACTTTAAAATGTTCATATACTTCTTCTGTCTCATTGTTTAGTCTCTCTGTTTTTTCAATTTCTTCACCGTCATAGTCTTTTCCTCCTCTTCCTCCTCACTTTCTTCCCTTCTTTTCTTTTTCTGTTTCTTTTTCTTCACCTGTCTGCTTTCTTCCTCTTCAGAATCCCTCTCTTCTTCTGACTCCTCTTGTTTCTTTTTTTGGACACTCTGAAGACCAATGCCCTTTCTTCTGACAGATATAGCAAGTATCTTGACTTTTATCTCGAAAGGAAGGTGAGTAGTCCAACGACTGGTCTGAAGAGAATTTTCTAATGACCCCTCGCAACGCTCTGATGAATGTTCGATTTGTGTAGTCTCTTCCATCGTTGTCATCGGTTTGAGAGTGAAATGAATAGTGAAAGGACAAGACACATACCCTTTATATACGCTGGTCTGCCATGACTATAAAGTAACCCATGGTGTTTAAATTTTAGTCATATGACTTTTTGCAGTCAAGATGAAACGATTCAATTCATTCAAGAAGAAAGACGAAGAAAGTAAGAGGCAGAAGCGTGATCTATCGCCTCGTACCAGAGCTGAAGTCTTGGTACAAATTCATGCCAGTGATTTTGAAGAGGACATGAGTGAACCAGAATTCATACCCAGAGAGTCTTCCTCTAAACAAAGTTCACCACCCTTAGTCAACCCTGAAAAGTACTATCACATTCGAAAGACAGAAAAGCGCTCCTCTAGAAAATTTAGAACCACGGCTTACAAATACACGGTGAAGTTTAAAAATTTCAAGTCCGACGTACCGTTAGAGAAAGCAGAAGGGTTCATCCCCGAGATGTGGGATTCTTTGCTCACCACACTCAAGCGACAACGTCAACCCAAAGAAGACGATCGCTTGAGACTTTCCATACAACACGACGGCTTGAAATCCCCTGTTTGGATCGAGTTTAGTAGCCCTGCAGAATTGACCCCTTCCAAAGTCATGGACAAAATTCAACACGTACAACAATCCAATGACCAGTTTGACATCACCGACGGAAAAGCCACACTGTTTATGACCCACGTGTCTCCTCCTCAAGGGACTGGACGCAGAAAGATGTTATTGGTGAACGACCTTCGCAGCATTAAGCGTAGCCTCGTCCAAATTCACAATTCTTAATACCAGATGTGTTTAGCTCGGGCTATTGTGGTGGGACGAACCTATGCCAACAAGAACGACACGGTAGAATGGAAAAGAGACTGGGAGAACATTCGACAATCGGACCGAGCCAAACAACGAAGTGAAGCAGAACTCCTGTTGCAACAAGCTGTCCTGTCCAAAGACACACCCTGTGGCATTCCTGAGATGCAAACATTGCAAGATGTTCTAGCTCCACGCTACACCTTGAACGTGCACCCTCAAGAAGTGCGTGGGCCTCTGTTGTTTCGAGGCGAAGACTTTAAAGATGGAAAATACATTCACCTCTGTCATCACGATGACCATTTCGATACTATTACCAGTATTACCGGATTCCTGGGATACGGTTATTACTGTGAGAAATGTGACTATGGTTATAACAATCGAGAGCAACACAAACATTGTGGATCGAAATGGTCAGGACGTTTGGCCTCTCCACCCTGTCTAAGCGTAGGACAAGAACCAGTGCATTGTTCAACTTGTCTGCGTACGTTTGTTAGCCCTGTCTGTTACCAACAACATTTGAAGACGCAAGGTTCACAGAAGAAATGTGCTTGTCAACTGCTGAGATTGTGCCCTACCTTTGGACAAGGCATATGTACCAATAATGTCAAGGCACACGTATGTCGAGGAAAGAAAAAATGTCACATTTGTCATCACATCGTGGACTTGGAACACCAATGCTACGTGCAAAAATACCAACCCCAACCAGAGAAAGAGGATGGACACAAGAAGAAAGGCAATTTCATCTTTTTCAATTTCGAATGCATGTAAGAGACCGGCATTCACATTCCTAATTCTGCGTGGCTCATCGAGCGTGCGAAAAGTGCATTCAAGAACCTATCTTCAGTCATTGCCCTCACTGCAGCAAGATTCCTGGAGGGCGTGAAAAAATCTTTCGGGGGCCGAAGACGCTAGCCGATTTTGCACATTGGGTCTTAGACCCCATCGACAAGACGTGGAGCCAAGAAGACATCGAACGTTACGGAGATTGTCATCGTCATGCCACGGTGATGGCTCACAATTTCTCCGGATACGATGGACAGTTTCTTCTCAGATACTATACGGAACAAGGCACCGAGCGTCCTAAAGTCACTTTGAACGGAGCCAAAATCATTTTCATGCAAGTGGGACAAGTACAGTTCAAAGATTCGATAATTACTTGGCCATGCCTTTGAGTCGAATGCCTAAAACATTTGGAATGACAGAAATGGCTGAAGGGTACTTTCCACACTTTTTCAATACCGAAGCCAATCAACATGCCGTTCTACCCCATTTGCCTGAGGCTCACTATTACGACCCCGACAACATGCGTACCGAACAACGAGGAGCTTTCTACGCTTGGTACTAGGTCCATGCCTCCGACCCTTTCGACTTTCAGGAAGAAATGCTAAAGTATTGTCGTTCCGACGTGGACATTTTACGGCGATGCTGTGGAAAATTTCGAGAACTGTTCATGGAACACGGAGGGGTCGATCCTTTGAAAGAAGCTTGCACCATTTCCAAAGCGTATTCCTTAGTGTACCGCCAACGATTCATGCCTGAAAACACCGTGGCTGTCATCAGTCCTCAAACGACCAACTATGTCAAACGTCAATACTCGGTCAAAGCTATACGCTGGTTACATTACTTGTGCGACAAGGAAGACAAATGGATTCAGCATGCCCGCAACGGAGGGGGCGAAAAGACCATTGGAACGCATTCGGTCGATGGTTGGGACTTAGAAAACCCGAAGATCGTGTACGAGTTTAACGGTTGCTTATTTCACGGATGCCCCGTCTGCTACCCTGACCGCGGCACTAAAAATCAGTTTTTACAACGAACCATGGAAGACGTGTACCAGGCCACTTGTCAGCGACGCCTAAAGTTAGAACAGGAAGGATACCAAGTGGTGGAAATGTCGGAACACGAATACGATAACCGTTTGAAAACTGATCCCGAATTTAAACGCCTCGTGGAAAGTTACCAGTTCATGGACCCCCTGAACCCGAGGGATAGTTTGTACGGAGGAAGGACCAATGGCACCTGTTTGCTGTACCAAGCTGACGAAGAGAAAGTAGAAGAAATCAAATGCTCTGCATTTCTAAAGCTGTATCCATATTGATTATAAGCCTTCTTCATTTACCCAGCACTATTTCTAGTGAGAAATGAGATAAAAATAATCCCTCTTATATGCTGATGTGGGATAGGGAAACCCCACCCATATGTTCGTAATTTGTCGGTAGGAATTCTGCCACAAATTCTGCAGACAAGTGTGCTTTCCTTATCTCACACCACTGAAGGATATTTTTAATATTAGACTCATCTCTTGCTTCAATGGTTGCAGGTGAGACAAATTGTGTTCGCTGTATCCCTACTCGTGCAAATATTGTCGCTTTCCTGCAGGGCACACACAATTGTTGACGGAACACATCGACCTGAAAAACATTCGACAATACGAAGGCTTGATCAAGTGCAAAGTTTGCCTCCCACGGACTTGTACCATCCCGACTTACCTCACCATTGCCAAGGCAAACTGATGTTTCCTTTGTGCCGTACTTGTGCTGAAACGTGCAACCAAGATCAACCTTGTCATCACACCCAGGAAGAACGGACCTTGACGGGGACGTGGGTCAGCGTAGAATTGTCCAAAGCTTTGCACATGGGATACCAACTGTTAGAAGTGTACGAAATTTGCCACTTTCCCAAGACACAAAAATACCACAAGGGTGACCCCGCGCAGAAAGGCATTTTCGCAGACTACGTGGATGCCTTTTTGAAACTGAAACAAGAAGCCAGTGGCTATCCTTCCTGGTGTCACACTCTCGAAGACCAAAAGACATTCAAAGAGAAATACTGGGTACAAGAAGACATTACTTTAGATCACATAGAGAAAAACGAAGGCAGGCGATCGTTTGCCAAAGTGATGTTAAATTGCTTGTGGGGAAAAATGGCACAACGACCGTGTTTACCCAAGACGGAATATTTGACAGAACCTTCCCGCTATTTCCAGATGATTCACGACAAAACCAAATTCGTGAAACACGTGGACGTCGTTCGCGAGGATTTGATCTTAGTCAATTACGAAGAAGATCTGGACTTTGTACAAGACGACCCCTTTGGAAATGTCATCATTGCGGCTTTCGTGACAGCTCATGCTCGCTTAAAATTGTACGAAACTTTAGAACTGTTAGGGGAACGTGTCCTGTACTTTGACACGGACAGTTGCATTTACATCCATCACCCGAGTCAACAGCACTCTGACATCGAAGGAGACCGTTTAGGAGCCTGGGCAGACGAGCATCCCGACGACAAGATTCTAAGTTTCGTCAGTGGTGGTCCTAAAAATTACGGCTACGAATACCGGGGCAAACAAGGAGAAGTGCACACGAAGTGTAAAGTGAAAGGATTGACTCTGAATTATCGTACCAGTCGAGTGGTGAACTTTGGCGTATTGAAAGAAGCTTTGCAGTCTAGAGAAGATGAACACTTTAAAGTGACTACCTATCAACCCAACAAGATTGTACGTTTACCCACTCACCACATCGTCAGTCGACCCTTGGAAAAAGTCTATCAAATCGTGTACCAGAAGCGAGTGCGACTTCCCAATCATTTCACCTTACCATATGGACACGTCGGTATTGGTCTGTATAAAAAAGGGAACCTTAGGCAAGATCGATAGTTCATTGTGACTACCAAGACCAAGCGAACAAGATGGATACTTTCAGAGAAACACAAAACAAGTTCAGAAGGGCACAATTCAAGTTTTTGGCTTCTGAAGTGGAATGCGATTGTGAGCCTTGCGATGAGAACAATGCTGTACGCTGTGACCTTAGCGATGCCGTAAAGCATCATAGGAACTTTGTTCTCACTACCCCTATCATGGAAAGTGATGCTATGCGTGTCAAACCTGAGGGATGCGAAAGCGATGCCGCTCGTCCTCTTGGACACTTTACTGGGTTTCGTTTTAAAGGTGAATGTCCACCTTCACTTCTACCCCCCTACGGATGTCATCCAGTCCGGAGCAAACTCCTGTCTATGTCACCCTACCCTTAGCGAAACGAACCTGTGAAAGACGAATATTCGTTTCCTGTGCGTTTGTCGGAATACTGTGACTTTGAAAATCGTTTTCATTCGTTCAAAGGAAAATGGCCTAAGTATCTGGGAGGACCAACCCCCGAAGAATTAGCCAGAGCCGGATTTTTCTACTTGGGCGAAGGGGATAAAGTCAAGTGCTTCAGTTGCGGTGTGTCACTTCACCACTGGGAACCACAAGATTCGGCCTACCTAGAACATGCTCGTTGGTCACCGAATTGTCATTACTTACCCTTAGTGGGACCGAGACATTGAAGTAACTTACCATGTCGTTGAAAAAGAAGAAACCAGATTGGTTATGAGTCAAATGTTGGACATCACCGAGACCAGTATTTAAACTTCATTTCAAAAACGATATTGAATCATTACCTAAAGAACTGCAAGAGAAGATTTACAAGGAAGTTTGGCTGGGGTTTTCCAGAGTGAAATCTCAATGGGTAAATGCAGAACTTTTGTGTCGAGAAATTCACAAGAGGAAAGTGAAAAAAGTCAATCAGAGTGTTAGATTTCTCTGGGTCAAGTGTGCATTCGTCCTATTATATTACTCTAGACCGTTTACATCAAAAGAGTTCAGTGACATTCTTGGACGTTACCCTGAATGGCAGTGGTCAGAAATTACTCACTATGTGGATTGCTTTTGCTCTAGGAGAAGATTGTGAATTGTACGGACTGACCTATTCATGGATACTTTACAAGAGAACATTCGTGCTTTGCCTGTGGAGTTGAGAGAACGCATTTACCGAGAGCTGGTCAAAATACAAGTGAAACGTAAAGAACAGTTGCATCCGTTACGTCACCGGTGTTTGAACCACCGGTACCTGAATGCTTTACAAGGACTGATTGAGTTGAAAGTGTTCCATTGGACAGACATTGATCAACGACCCCCTGGTTTTAAAAAGAATTCGTTTGGTATTGATAATTCTATCTACTACATTGTAAACCTACTGGATCCAATTCCAGAGGAAGAGTTAACGAATTACCAACATCTTTTACGAAATGTCAACTTAGTGAAAGAGGAAACTTCTGAACGAATTTTAATGTGTAGATTGTGATTAAACGATTTAGATTCGACAATGAATTAAAACTATGTCTGTGCAAACGGTGCATTTCTTGTGTCAGAAAGAGGACTTAGTATGACCTATCATGGATACTTTACAAGAGAACATTCGTGGTTTGCCTGTGGAGTTGAGAGAACGCATTTACCGAGAGCTGGTCAAAATAGAAGTCAAACGTAAAGAACAGTTGCATCCGTTACGTCACCAGATGTTTAACCACTGGTGCCTGAATGGCATAAAAGAACTGATTCGTCAGAAATTGTTTCAGTGGTCAGACCTTGTTCAAGACTTTGAGTTAGTGAATGAACAACATGTTCATCATTTTGGTTACTTCGAGATTCACCTAGTGCATCGCACTGAGGAAGACAAGTTAAAGGATTACCAACATATTTTACATGGAATTTACTTAGAGGATGAGGAAACTTCTAATCGAACTCTGAACGTTAGGTTACAGTATGCAAGATTTAGATTCCTTACTGGAGAACGAAGATCTCTGGCTAGAAAGTACGTGCATTGCTTCCGAAACAAAGAGAGTATACAAACAAGAATCCATGCCACGACTTTTATCACATGTGATTGAACAGATTCCGTGGAAGGAACTCAATGACCATATTCAAACCGTGGATCATTACCATCAATTATTACAAGAACTGTATCCATTCAATTTGGGACGACGCATAGTGTGTGTCTTAGTGACTTGTTTTCTGGGATTTCGTTTAACAGCCGATTCCTTGTGGACTCTTTACGAACAGTACTTACCACCCAAATGGCCTTAAATGATCACGAAAGACTCCTTTTGCTCAAAGCCTTGCGTTTTCATCTGGATACTTCTCAACCTCTACGGGAAAAAAAGATTCGTCAACTTTTAGCTACCGAAAACGTGCATGACGATGTGTGTGTAGCTTGTGTTACACCCCATTGCACAGATGTCCCTGACTGGAAAAATCGGGGTTTTGAGGCTTGGACCCAAGAAGTGGCCCAGTATGCACGAGAGTTGTTCAAGGAAAAAAGTTACTTTTCAACCTGTGTTAGTGACGGTGCCAGAAGAAGAACCCATCACCCAGGACAGGACTGTCGTGGACATGCCTGAAAGACCCTTTCGGGAGGACACGTGTGACCTTCCCCCTATAGAACTGGTCAGAACATTACCCAAAACATGTTGTACAGACACTTGTTTTTATTCCACGTTGATGGTTATCATGTGCCTTTTATCGTTGTACTTAAGCCTTTGCCTTTTATGTATTTTTGTCTTTCGTGTTCATGTTTAAAACATTCAATAAACGTGTCCTGAAAAAGTATATAAACTCTTGTCTTGTCTGTTTTCGTGTCACAAGTGACATTCCTAACACTATGGCTACTTCCGCTGTCTCTGCTCCCTCTTCCTCCACTGTCAAAGTCATCGACGAATACTTAGATCGTGCCAGTTGCGAGGCTTTGTATCTTCGCCATCCCTTTAACATGCTCATTGCTGGACCTAGCGGTTCAGGCAAAACCGAATTCGTCACACGTTTGATCGAACATAAACATCATTTGATCGATCGACCACCTCAACGCATCGTGTGGTGTTACAAAGAGTGGCAATCGGCGTACAGCCTCTTGCGAGAAAGTCAAGGCGATTCCATCGTGTTTGTGGAAGGCATTCCTAAAGAAGACGACGGCATCGTCTTTGACTCTCGTCAAACCCATTTGGTCATTTTTGACGACATGTTAGGAGAAGACGAAGAAGAAATTAAACTGTGGTTCACGCGCAAAGGGCATCACCGTAATGCCAGTGTCGTTTACATCACTCAAAATTTGTTTCAACAAAGTAAAGCCCATCGCACCATCAGTCTCAATGCGCATTACGTGGTCTTGTTTAAAAGCCCTCGAGATAAATCGCAAGTGCAAGTCTTAGCCAAACAGTTAGGAACGCCTTGGCTGACTCAGGCGTACGACGATGCCACTCAAACTCCACACGCCTATTTACTCGTCGATTTGAAACCTACGACCACGAAGGATTTGCGATTTCGTACCCACTTGTTTCACCACTGGTGCTAAGGCGGAGGGCCCGTCCTGTACACGTCTCCGTCCTCGACTTAACTTCACTCAACCAAAAAATCTATAAAAACCTCAGACCCTTTTCGTCTGTCTCACACAGCGTCAACATGACGCCCCCTGAGTCGCATCTTCCCGTCAAATTGATTCGTGCCTTGTATGGCATCAGTCGAGAAAAAAAAATCCACAAATACGGGCTCGTGTCTTAGAAGCTAGTCTCAGATTCCTCATGAAACCAAACGCTTTTTCGATCGAAACAAAGTCGCTTTGATCCAACTGGCCGATCCCCGCATCGACACTCAAACCAAAAAACAAATCATTTTGAAACCTGGAGGGAGTGGTACTCTAGGAGGGTCATCATTCGCTCTCTCTTAAGATGGGATCCTAATGCTCCGAAAGTTCTCCCCAAGAAAAAAATCAAACGAAGCTCCAGGAAGAAAAAGAGCCACGGAGTCAATACCAGGTCCCCAAGGAGACCCGTGTCTCCAAGAACTTCTCCAGTGGCGGGACCTTCCTCTTACCAGACACCACCCCGGAAAAAGAAAAGCCCCCATAAAAAGAAGCAGAGAAAAAGTTCCTGAAAAAGAAAAGTCCACAAAAAACGAAGCAGAGAAAAAGTCCCCAGAAAAAGAAAAGTTCGCAAAAAACTAGTCGTAAGAGAGGCACTTTGGCCAGGACGCACCCTTACACTCGCAAACCACGACCTGCAACGGCCGTGACCGCGTCTCCGGCAGCCTCAAGTTCATCCACTTCCCCGTTGATGACACCAAGAACTAAAGAGTACTTGGATACGTTGATCACACCAAGAACTTCTCCGTTGATGACCCCAAGAACTTCTCCAGTGGCAGGACCCTCCAATTTAGTGGCAGTGGCTGCTGCTCACAAAGTACCTGCTCCCAAAATCAAAGTTCAAGAAAGATCGGGCATGTTACAAAGTTTACTGGATTTGTCCAAGCAAGAACTGGCTCGATTTAGTCCGTTGCGTACCCCTGCACGACGTGTCATGCCTGTCCTGAAGTTGATACGACGTAAAGACAATCAGTGGCGACGCGTTCCAGTATAAAAAAGGTGTGTGACCAAGTAGGGTATCAGTGTTTTGGTGCTCCTGAAGATGTCACCCTCCAGAAAGCATCCCTCTTCTAAACAGCCCCAAGGAAAGAAAAGGAAAAGACTGCCTCCTCGTTTAGTCAAACATGGTGACATGTTATCTGTCCTGTCCAAAGCTTCTCCACCCCTACGAAAAAGACTCATTCAAATGGCCTCCAAAGAGGTTACCGATACCGTGTGCGAATGTTGTTTGAACGTCTTGAAAGGTACGATCCCTTTGTCCAAACACCAGAAACAATGCTCAGGCAAACATCGTCGCGTTCTTCGCCAAATGGTTCAAAAGAAAATCCCCCTTCGCCAAAAGAAGAAGATGTTGGTCCAACGTGGAGGAATTTTACCCCTCTTGTTTTAGGCCCATTGCTGAAAGGAGTCTTGGGAACCATGTTGGGAGGACTGATGGGAGCAAGATAAAAAGGTCCTCTGGAGACCCAAGATCTCAGAATCGACCCCTGACAACCCATGGAAGGACGAAAACTAACTTTAGTGCCTAACAAACGATGGATGGAATACCATCGTTGGCAAGAACAACTCATCCCGCATTTACCTCCCAATCCCCATTTGACTGAGATGTCCCAGTTACAACACGAATTGCAGTCCTTGATGGACCGCCAAGATTTGTCCGAAACAGACAAATCGCAAAAGTACGGTCAACTCTTGCAACGACTGCAACTCTTTCACCAGAAAGCCTCAGACTTTACAGCTCTTCCCACTCTGAAAGATTTTAAGACCTTGATGAAAAGTCCAGTACCATCACCACTACCACCACCACTACCAGTGACCAAGACAGAAAAAGGAGAAGAAGAGGAAGGGTTTCAGACTCTACCAGAAAAAGTACGTAAGTTAACAACACCACCTACCTCCAGAATTGGATGGATTAAAAAGATGATGACCACCCCTTCTTCATCACAAGAGAAAAAGAAAGTGAAGACAGAAGTGAAGACAGAAGTGAAACAAGAAAAAATATCCCCTGTTCATTTATCCTCCTCCTCGACACCTATTGCTGGTCGCACACGCAAAGCATTACAATCCAAGAAAATACCCCAAGAGAAAAAGAGTAGCATCCTCCAATAGTGGGTGCCTTATTAACACACAAACCAAGAAATGGAAAAAGTCTTAGCCAGCATTTACTACGATCCCTCCCATCCTACAGGTTACGCAGGAGTACAAAAATTGTATCGTGCTGCCAAAACGCAACTGAAAAGTCTCCGTTTACCTCAAGTGCAACGATGGTTACAAGAACAAGCTACATACACTTTACACAAACCCATTCGACGCAAGTTTTCCAGAAGTCGCACCCGAGTGGAAGGCATCGATCATCAATGGCAAGCCTACTAAGCCGATGTCTCTCATTTGGCCAGCTACAATCGCGGCTACAAATATTTGTTTTGTGTCATCGACGTCTTTTCCAAATTTGCCTGGGTCGTGCCCTTGACTTCCAAATCGAGCAGCGAGATAGAGTGAGCCCTGCAACGGGTGTTGAAACAAGGAGGTCGTCACCCTCTTCGATGGCAAACGGACAAAGGTACATAATTTCTGAACCAAGCTTTCCAAAAAGAATTAAAGAAACGTGACATTCATTTTTTTACCACCGAGAATCCTGAAACCAAAGCCAGCATCGCGGAATGTTTTCAACGTACTTTGAAAGAACGCATGTGGAAATATTTTACGCATCACCACACTCTGAAGTACATCGACATCTTAATGCACCTGTGCAAGCGTACAACGAATCTTACCATCGAAGCATTGGACGTGCCCCACAAGAGGTGACTCCCGATAACGAAATGCTGGTGTCTGATCGCCTGTTTGGTACGTCCCCGACGAGGGCTGTCCCCAAGAAAAGTGGAGTGTTGACCGTAGGAGATTGGGTACGCATTGGCAAAACCAAACGCACTTTCGACAAAGGTTACTTACCTAACTGGACCACCGAATTGTTTCGTGTCACTGGACTAGTGCATGGTCGTGATCCTGCCGTCTATAAATTGGAAAACATGAACGGAGAAGTGCTCAAAGGAACATTTTATTTGCCCGAGTTACAACGTGTCACCAAAAAAGAAGACGATGTGTACGACATCGAAAGCATTCTCGAACGCAGAACCCGTAAAGTAGGCAAACGACGTGTCAAAGAAGTCAAAGTACGTTGGAAAGGATATCCACCCAGTTTTGATTCTTGGATCGACGCTTCGCAAGTCAATGACTATAAAAAGAAGTGACCATCATGCCCTTTCACACAGACTCAGCTACTACTGTTACCACTCCTTCACCCAGTTCTTCTCTGCAAGATTTACAAAAACAACCCTTGTGGGTGTGGTGTGGAGAACGTGTGCCTAAAATGCAAATCGTCTTTTTCAGCCAAATTTTCGTGGTGTATTGTGTCATCGGGGCAGCCATCGCCAATTTGAGTTTGCAACAAGGAGACAAACAAGTGTGGACCATTTTATTAAGTGGTTGCATCGGTTACCTGCATCCCAATGCCTCCCTGAAGTTCTCCTCGAACGGGAACAACGGGAACCTTGCGTCCAGTGCCAGTGTCAGTCACCACTCCAATAACAACCACAATCAGAACCCCATTTTGGGCGGAGACACGCCTCTGACGTCCAGTAACCCCTCGGACAGTCACATAACTCTAGAATTATGAGTCACCAAAACCAATTTTACTTAACCTTACCCAGTAACAGTTCCATGAAGGTGTTTCCCCACAACACGTTGTGCTCTTACACGGCCAAATTACCTCAAGGCATTCCATTAGATCACGAAGCTCATTGGAAAATGGCTTTGGTAGAAATCATTCACCCGACCCAAGTCCTCAATGTCCTTCCCAATCAAAATATTTTTACGGTGGAAGTTCATGACAAGCCATTGCAACAGTACTTGGATGACCACGTCAAATATGAGAAGAAAAACCCTAGCTCAAAAACTCAAAATTCGACCACCTATCACTTGTTCATTCCTCCAGGCTATTATTTTAGTGGTCAACATTTGGTGAGCACCATAGCTTCCAGGTTTAATGTTGTGTTTCTTAAAGCTTTGGAGAGTGTCAAACAAAATGTCACCCTGGAATACCACAAAGTAGCTCGTCGCTTCCTGATGAAATTTCCTGAGGGGGGTAAAGTCATGTCCATTTTATTTTGTCCTGAATTGTTTGACATGTTGGGTGGGGACATGGACATGAGGATGGCCATGCTCAAGAAAAACGAATTGCCAGTTATTTCCGACAACGATTCTTTTGCCAAGCTATTTATTTCCCCAGTAGAACTGAACCAAGGACTGAATTTGATTTTTGTGTATTCCGATGTGGTGGAGTATAACGTGGTGGGACACACCTCCGAACCGTTACTGCGTGTCATTCCTATCAAAGTAGATTCTGTCACGACCGCTGACGAAGAAGGTGGAAACACTTACCACGTCCACCGCGAATTTGTAAATCCTCACTATTTGCCTGTCAGCAAGTCGTATTTGGACAGTGTCAACACTGCTATAAAAGGATATCTGGGACAAAATATTCCATTCACCAAAGAGAAAGTCACGGTGAAACTCCATTTTCGAAAACGGTTCTCTCACGACTCGTAAGTCATGTATCCAGTGTACCGAGGGGTTGCTCGACAGCGAGGACACGGTTTAGGAGATATGATAAAATCGGCTTTTCGTTCAGTGGGCCCGGTGTTGAAACCGATGGTGACACGCGGATTGCACGCCTTGAAAGATGCGGCATTGACACACGGTAAAGAATTTCTCCAATGTCATCATCGACAAACAAAACCCCAAAGAAGCTTTCTTGAGGGCAGGCAAAAATGTCTTGTTGCAAACGGGTAAAGACCTTTTGGGCCGACGAGACACACCTATAAATACTCTGCACGCTACCGCGTCACGCATTCAGCAAGGACAAGGTAGAAAGAGACGACGAAGAAAACACCCTTTCACCAGACTTCACGCGTCTAAAGCTAGAAAGACAAAGAAAAGAAGAACTGTCCGAGACTTAGACGTTTTCGATTATTGAAAAAGAGAAAAAAATAATGCACCGAGAATCTTGCGCTTATTCCAAGTCGGAACTGGATCTGTTTGCCATGCCACCCACGATGATGACCATGCATGAATCCCAGTGGGTGGAATTTCATCCCGTCTCCTCTTTGACTGATTCCGCTCCCATCGAGTTTGAAATGAAAGGACAGCCCGAAGATTACATCGATCTGAATAGCAGTTACCTGTACTTGAAAGTGAAAGTGATCGAACCACCCAACGCTAACCTAGAGGTTGATGAAGCAGTAGCTCCCGTCAATAATTTCATGCATTCCTTGTTCAGCGAAGTGGACTTGTACTTGAATAACAAATTGGTCAGCAGCAGCATGGATACTTACCCTTACCGAGCGTACCTGGAAAATCTCTTGACGTACGGAAAAGAAGCCAAGAACACTCGTCTGGATGCTTGCGTGGCATGGAAACCTGACAAAGCGACTAAGTTCGACAACCTTGCAATTGGTGGGAATGATTGAAATTTAACGGGATTTGTAGAACGACGAACGAAAATTGCACTAAGTCGCACTTTAGAACTGATGGATCGCTTGCATCTAGACATGTGGTTACAAGAGAAGTATTTGCTGAACGGTGTGGATATCCGCCTGAGACTCAACCGTAGCAGTGCCTCTTTCCATTTAATGGCTGCTGCTAATGCCACTTACAAAACTATCATTCAAGAAGCCAGACTCTACGTGCGTCGTGTGGAAGTGTTGCCTAAAGTGGGAAACGACATCAGTCAGACGTTGAGCAGAACGACCGCCAAGTATCCGATTAGACGAGTGTAAGTGAAAACGTTCACCATTCCTGCTGGACAGCGATGATCTGTTCCAAGGACAGTTACCCAAACGTTTGATCGTTGGTATCGTCAAGAATTCAGCCTTTAACGGAGCCTACCACGAAAATCCTTTCCAGTTTCAACATTACAATGTGTCCAAGATTGAAATCAGTCGCGATGGCAAGACTTTGTGTACCCGACCTTTTGAGCCTAAGTTTGGTGACAGGAATTATTTGAGATCGTACTTGTCGCTGTACGAAGCACCGGACAGTTAGGAACCAACACCAGTCATGGCATTACGTACAAGGATTACGCAGGAGGCTACGCTTTGTGGGCTTTTGATTTCACTCCAGACCAAGGCAGCGACGAAGGACATTTCCATCCTATAAAATCTGGCCAGATTCGTGTGGAAATTCAGTTTGCGAGTGCACTGGACGTAGGGAACACAGTGAACGTCATCCTGTATGCAGAATTTGATAATGCCATAGAAATCAACAGTTTGAGAGAAGTCATTCTAGATTATTAGAAGTCATGGAAGACTGTTATCCCTCTTTACCTAGTGGAGAAACTTTGGAAATGGAATGTGAGGAGACCGTGGAGGAAGAAGAATCCCAAGACAAAGACGACGAAGTTATGATGAAGTCGAGATGGCCAGAACAAGAAGCCCATTTAGTCTCCTGCTTTGCTACATTCCTGGCAGATATAATGAAAGAATTGATCAAGGAAGAGTGCTATGGATGTCACAACGATCATCCCAGTCAAATTCAACACGACAAATGCCTGATGTTGAGTCAAGAAGAAAAGTTGGACGAATATCTGGACAAAGCTTGGGATCACATCGAGATAGAATTCGTGTTGAACGAGTGGTATAAAGGCTTGGATAAACATTCTTCTCCTCCATTAACGTCTCTGGAGTGCCGTCGCATCGAATCTCTCTTGGACCAGAGTAAGAAGTCGGAGCTAAACGCTTTTTACTTGTCAGACATTTTCAAGCAAAATGTCAGGATCGAATTGATCACTTATCATTACCTGTGAAGAAGAAAAAACAAAACATGGATACCTGGGAACTTTATTACCTTTTGAACCACAGCTCGTACACGGCTTCTTGGAATCCTGTCGTCTGTGCTAAAGATGAACTCCCTCATCGCAAACCTCAAGACCATCTAGCTTATGTGATCAACACGGACGACAGTCATCTCCCAGGAACCCACTGGGTAGCCGTCTACTTTCCTGAAGAAGGATGTGTGGAATATTTTGATTCGTATGGATTGCCTCCTTTAGAAGACGATATCATTGACTTTATGAGAAGAAATGCTCAGACCACCCGATTCAATAATGTGAAATTACAAGGCACAGATTCCTTGGCGTGTGGACAGTACTGTGTGTATTTTCTGCATCATCGCAGCCTGGGCTATTCCTTAGAACATTTAGTGACTTAGTTTGATCCTCGTTCTTCTTCTATAAACCATGTGAAAGTAGATCGATGGTTTTGTGACCATTATGCTTATCTTTTGTCTCAAGCTAGGAAACGTAGTGTCCATCAATGGCCTAATGACTTGCAGCAGTGGAAATCACAATTTCAATCACAACGTTGTCAACCCTGTTTAAACTCGAGTGTTAGTTGAAAAAATGTTTGTCATTTGAAAAATGTTTGATGTTATATTGTTGGATTATTGTTAAAAATGTTAGAGTTGTTAGTTAGTGTTAAGTGATTTTGAATAAAAATATTGTGTTTTAAAGAAGAAAATGCCTTTGTCTTTTGTTTGGCTATAGGAACCTTGATTCATGCTCTTTGACTTCTTACTATCCCTCTCATGACACTCATTGAACGGTCCGACTCGAAAACCGTGTATGGATGTTTTCCTACACGTCCGCGCTTTGACTTTAAAAACCGGGTGAGTTTCCAGTCTAACCATCCATTGTCGACTCATCCTCCTACGAAGATGTGCTCCAAACTAGCTAAGCTAAACGAAGCCTACGTGAATTTGCATAGGGTCAGACACAGTCTGATACCGAAGCCTGAAGAGACAGAGAATGTGAGAATGTTAAAAGTCACTGAAGACCTGATAGAAGAGCTCTTCAGAGAAGAAATTAACAGGGAGAAAGAAGAATGGACAGAGAAGTACAGACTTCAGAAACAGCAGAGAGAGCAGCAACAGAAACAGCAGAGAGAGCAGCAACAGCAACAACAACAGCAGCAACAGAAACCTGAACCTGACAGAGGCTTTGTCGACTGTCGTATCGACACCAAAGAGTTCTTCTTCTCTTTCCGAAGAAGCAGACATATCGTCAGAAAGTCTATCGTCAGAGGACGTCGCATTCTTAGAAACTAAAAAATCGCCCTAACTTCAACTTCGCACACAAAAACAGCCCTTTTCAGGGCTACCCAATACTCTAGAAAAGAAATAACAATCGATTTGTCAATGTATGTATGTAGAGTAGTGTGAATATAAACACTTACTCTTTTGTGGTGTGAGTGTATGTGTTTGTGTGGATAGTAGATAATGATAATGTTTATTGCTGTTTGACGTGCGTGGAGAGTAGATTTGGGGTTTGATTTGATTGTTTTGCGTATGTGGATAGTATATTGAAGTGATTAATGAAAATTTTTAAATTAGTAATAGATAGTAAAAAAGTGAGTATTGTTTCTTTTAGGTCCGCGCGTTTTTTGGCCATGATCTAGGTAATATAACTTTTGTCTTAGGGGATGTTTTCCTTCACGTCCGTGCTTTGACTATAAATTGAAAATCGCTCGGCAGTCTAGCTACCCTTGTTGATTGATCAACACTAGAGAATGAGCAGAAGGCTAGCGAAACTGTTGGAACTTCATGTGCACCTGGAATATGCCAGACTCATACTAAATGAATTTGCTGCGGAGGCCATCGTCGAAGAGGGAAGGATGAAAGAGGAGGAGAGAAGAAAGAAAGAAGAGGAGGAGAGAAGAAAAAAAGAAGAGGAGGAAAAGGAGAGAGGAATGGCTGTAACACAGTCACAAGAAGGAAATTTCAGAATCCCAGAGACAGAAGATTGGGATTCTGAAGCCACTCATTCCGCCTCTGCTCTCCCTCAAAAAAGAGTGAAAGGAGATTGGAGTAGGAGATGTGTGTGTGGTGCCAGGCCTAGAAGGTGCAAATATTAACTAGGTGCCCTGGAGTTCAAAACAAACAGCCCTTTTCAGGGCTACCCAAACCTTTAGAAAAGAAATAAGAATCGATTTGCCAATGTGTGTATGTAGAGTAGTGTGAATATAAAAACTCACTCTTTTCTGGTGTGATTGTATGTGTTTGTGATTGTAAGCGCTCAAGTAAGTTTGTTTGGATAGTAAATTATTGGGTTTTGTAAGCGCTTAAGTTGGTTTGTGTGAATAGTATATTTGGGTTTCATTTTAATGCTTTGCGTGTGTGAATACTAGATTTTGGGTTTGTTTATTGCTGCTTCACGTATTTGGATAGTAGATAATATGAGATGAGAAAAGTAGGGGATATTTTCCTTCACGTCCGCGCGTTTTAAGTGATGATCTAGGTAATATAACTTTTGGGCTTTAGGGGGATGTTTTCCATCACGTCCACGCTTTAACTATAAGAACCCACAGTATTCGTCGTTCACACCATTCTACGGAATAACGGAAAGAAAATGGTAGCTGTATCTGACCTGTTCAACAACTTAAAGGAAACATACTACTGGATGATAGACAGTGAATATGTGGTGGAAAGAATTGAAAGAGAATGGAGGATAAGAAACACTCTGGACTTTGGTAACAAACTAAAAGTAGCCAGGGAGAAGATAGAGGAGTTAATAGAAGAAGGAGAGAAGAAGTTGAGACGGTTTATTAATCCTGCATATGTCAAAATTGGAATGTTAAAAGAGGCCTTGGATAATGTTGTAGAAGTAAGGTGCTTTTTGGAAAGAATGGTGAAATGGTTAGATTGGCCCTTTGTCAAAAGAGGTCTGGAAAAGCTGAAGAAAGATGAAGAATTAATAAGAAAAGTAATGGTGGAAGAAGTAAAGAAGATAAAGGAGACATGGAGTAAAGAAAGAAACGATGAGGAAAACAAAAAGAAACAGGCAGAGTTTGAGAGGCTGAATCAGAATTGGATAAAAGTTAGGAAACGTTTACAGCTCTAGGCCATCCTGACTGGATGCCAGAAAAGGAGATAAAGAAGACAGGAATAGTGACAAAAGTGAGAAGATGGTTAAAGAAGTGGAGGGGTTAGAAGAAGAAACCCATAGGTCTCGAAAAGAGATAGACTTTCAATTGCCTACCCCATTTTTTTTTTTTTTTAAATAGAGACCCCTTCCTGTTTCAATTTTCGCCTGTCCCATTTCCATAGACCCATCAGGTCGGGACCATATTAAAATAGGATCCCGACCCTGTTCCATTTGACACTCAACAGTCCCAAATTCCCATGTTAAATTTACATAGATCATATACAGTCCCAGCGGTTTTTGTCCATGTTAAATTTACATAGACCCTATACAGTCCCAGGGTTTTTGTCCATGTTAATTCCCATAGACCCTATATTGTCCCAGGGTTTTTGTCCATGTTAAATTTACATAGACCCTATATTGTCCCAGGGTTTTTGTCCATGTTAAATTTACATAGACCCTATATTGTCCCAGGGGTGTTTTTAATACTTGTGTATTTATCTCGCAAGATATTGATGACATTTTTGCAATACTTTACGCCGATGATGTTGCTGATTGCGTTGATACGGTAAAGCTTCATCAGGACCAGATAAATGTTATCGAACGTTATTGTGATAAAACTGCTATGATGGTTAATCTTGATAAAACTAGATCATTGTTTTCAGAAATGGGTCATATCTTCAAAAAAAGGTATGTATGGTTTGTCAAGGAAAGTCTTATTGAGTGTGCGCCTAATTACAAGTACATGGGTCTGTTTTTCACCCCAAAATTGGTTTGGACGGAAGCTAATCAGATACTAGCGGCTCAGGCAAAGAAAGCAACTTCAAAGATTTTGAATTATCAAAAACGATTTGGCTATTTTAGTGTAGAGGATGCTTTTAAAAATTTTGATTCGATAATAAAACCAAATCTTTGCTATGGGTCAGAAATTCGAGGATATGAATTTAGTAGAGATACTGAAATTATGCAATGCAATTTTTGCAAACAGGATTTTGGTGTTCCTAAAATTACCAATAATGCGATTGTGTTAGGTGAGTGCGGAAGATAGCACTTTCTACCCAGGGCAGGCGCTACCATACAGGCAAACTAGGCAGCCGCCTAGGGCGCTGATTTCAGGGGCGCATTTGTCCAAATCAACAACAGTTATGAAAAATAAATAAATAAATTTCAGTTTAATTGAGGGTCGTTTTTTATTCTGGTTTGTTTCATGCAGGGACAAATAATCGGGTAGATTCAGTCTGACCGAAACACCGAAATATTTCCGGGGGGGGGGGGGCGCCAGAATCTAACCTTGCCTAGGGCGCCAGATAGTCTGGCGCCGGCCCTGTTTGTACCTCGCATTTTGTACGATGCAGTAAATACTGGTTAAAGTTCCTGAGAGTGCCTTCAGCTCAATACCCTATTTAATTTTGAACAGACTAGATGAATCTAACCGTGTCACCAGGGCTACCAAAGTTAAAGACATGTTATTTTGCTCCGGTTTTGGGTATGTTTGGATCAACCAAGATGTTGGGGACAAAAAACAATTTTTTGTCGCTATTTTTGCAAAGAATTAAGGATTCGACACTTCAGAACTGGCAAAGTGATATTAACAATTCACATACATGTGTGTATTATAGCATATGTAAAACCGAATTAAGATCAGAAAAAACCTTTCATGTGGATTATCGTATTTTCTTAGGAAGTAACTTGCTACATTTAGTAGCTCAGCACATGCCGTACTCTGAAAATAGAAACAGGTAGGCATAGCAGAATTGAGGGAAAAAAACAGAGTTTGTGAATTATGCCAGTAGTGAATGGGGATACCGTAGTGTCAATGGGACTTACGATTAAAAAGACCCCTGGGACAATATAGCGTCTATGGAAATTTAACATTAACCACCCTGTGACAATATAGCGTCTATGGAAATTTAATATGGACGAAAAACCCTGGGACAATATAGCGTCAAGGGGAATTGAACATGGGAATATGGGACTGTTTAGCGTCAAGGGCAAATGGAACAGGGTCGGGACCCTATTTTAATAGGGTCCCGACCTGATGGGTCTCTATTTTTTTTGTTTTTTTTAAAAAAAAAAAATGAGGTAGGCAATTGAAAGTCTATCTCTTTTCGAGAGATGTGGGTGGTCCTGAAAAGGGCCTTTGGGTTTCTTCTTCTTCTAACTCCTTAACTTCTTTATCCATCCCCTTATTTTTTCCATCATTCCTTTCTTCTTTTCTGTTTTCTGTATCTAGTCCGGGTGACCCATGGCTCGGAACTTCTGTTGGATGTTCATCCAGTTAGCATTCAGTTTCTCTAGTTCTTCCTTTTTCTTTCTATTTTCTTCTTCTTTTCTATCTTTTGCCCACCTGTCCTTGATTTTCTCCACTTCTTCATCTATCACCTTTCTCATCTTTTCTTCCCCTTTTCTCAATTGTTCAACACTCCTTTTGACAAAGGGCCACTCTGACCTTTGTTCTATCTCTTCCAAGAACCTTCTTACTTCTTTTACCTTCTCCATGGCCTCTTTTATTGTCCCCACTCTGACATAAGGGGGATTTATCAGCCCTCTCAATCTCTTCACTTCTTCTTCAATTAATCCCTCTATCATCTCCCTGGCTAATTTTAGTTCGTTCACGTAGTGCAGACTTGTTCTTAACCTCCAATCTCTTTCAATCCTTTCAACTCCATGTTCACCATCCACCATCCAAAAATAAACATGCCTTAAATCATTAAACAATTGGGACACTTCCATCTTTTTTTATTCCTTAGAATAGTGCGAACGACGAACTTTGTGGGTTCTTATAGTTAAAGCGCCTACGTGAAGGAAAATATCCCCCAAGACACAAAATTTTTATTACCTAGATCATTAATTAAAACGCGCGTACGTGAAGGAAAACATCCCCTACTTTTCTCATTTCATATTATCTACTATCCACATACGTGAACCAGCAATAAACAAACCCAAAATCTACTATTCACACACGCAAAGCATTAAAATCAAATCCCAATAATCTACTATCCACACTAACCTATGCTAACGCTTACAAACACACACACACACACACACACACACACACACACACACGCGGAAAAAAGAGTAAGTGTTTATATTCACACTACTCTACATACATACATTGGCAAATCGAATGTTATTTCTTTTCTAAAGGTTTGGGTAGCCCTGAAAAGGGCCGTTTGTTTTTGAACTCCAGTGACACCTGGTTAATGATGGCACCTTCCAGGCCTAGCACCACACACACATCTTCTTCCCCAGTTTCCTTTTACTTTTTTTCTTGGGAGTGCAGAGGCGGGATGATTGGCTTCAGCGCCCCAATCCTCTGTCTCTGGTATCTTGTAAGTCATCCTCTCTCCTATTTTCTTTTCCTCCTCTTCCCTCTGTCTTCTCTCCTCCTCTTCCTTCTTTGTTCTTCCCTCATCTACTATGGCCTCCGCTGCAAGTTCATTTAACAGGCGCCTGACATATTCCAGATGTATCTGGAGTTCAAGAAGTTTGCTTATTCTGGTATTCATTGTCTTGTTAACGAATGAACAGGGTAGCTAGACTGCCAAGCGATTTTCAATTTATAGTGAAAGCGCGGACGTGAAGGAAAACATCCCCATAAAACAAAAGTTATATTACCTACATCATGACCAAAAAACGCGCGGACCTAAAAGAAACACTCACTTTTTATACTATCCATGACTAATTTAAAAGTTTTCATTTCAAAAAAAATATTTACTATCCACACACACAAAGCAATAAAATCCCAAATCTACTCTCCACTCACGTCAAACAGCAAAACAAAAACATGATCATTATCCACACAAACGTACTTGATTTCTTACAATCACAAACACATACACTCACACCACAAAAGAGTCATTGTTGATATTCACACTACTCTACAGACACACATTGACAAATCGATTGTTATCTCTTTTCTAGAGCATTGGGTAGCCCTGAAAAGGGCTGTTTTTTTTTGTTTGCTATGGCGATCTTTTAGTTTCTAAGAATGCGACGTCCTCTGACGATAGACTTTCTAACGATAGGTCTGCTTCTTCGGAAAGAGAAGAAGAACTCTTTGGTGTCGATACGACAATCGACAAAGCCTCTGTCAGGTTCAGATTCCTGCTGCTGTTGCTGCTCTCTGCTGTTTCTGAAGTCTGTACTTCTCTGTCCATTCTTCTTTCTCCCTGTTCACTTCTTCTCTAAAGATCTCTTCTATCAGGTCTTCAGTGACTTTTAACATTCTCACATTCTCTATCTCTTCAGGCTTCGGTATCAGACTGTGTCTGACCCTATGCAAATTCACGTAGGCTTTGTTTAGCTTAGCTAGTTTGGAGCACATCTTCGTAGGAGGATGAGTCGACAATGGATGGTTAGACTGGAGGCTGCCCCCGGCTTTAAAGTCAAAGCGCGGACGTGAAGGAAAACATTCCCACACGGTTTTCGAGTCAGACCGTTCAATGAGTGTCATGAGAGGGATAAAGAGAAGTCAAAGAGCATGAATCAAGATTCCTATAGCCAAACAAAAGACAAAGGCATTTTTTCTTCAAAACACAACATTTTTTTTTATTCAGAATCACTTAACACTAACAAACAACTCTAACATTTTTAACAAAAATCCAACAATATAACATCAAACATTTGTTTCAAATTACAAACATTTTTTAACTAACACTTTATTTTGGACAGGGCTGACAACTTTGTGAATGAAATTGTGATTTCCAATGTTGGAAGTCATTAGGCCATTGATGGACACTACGTTTCCTAGCTTGAGACAAAATATAAGCATAATGGTCACAAAACCATTTATCTACTTTCACATCATTTCTAGAAGAAGAACGAGGATCAAAATGAGTCACTAAATGTTCTAAGGAATAGCCCAGGCTGCGATGATGCAGAAAATACACACAATATTGTCCACACACCAAGGAATCTGTGCCTTGTAATTTCACATTATTGAATCGGGTGGTCTGAGCATTTCTTTTCATAAAGTCAATGATATCGTCTTCCAAAGGAGGCAATCCATACGAATCGAAATATTCCACACATCCTTCTTCAGGAAAGTAGACGGCTACCCAGTGGGTTCCTGAAAAATGACTGTCGTCCGTGTTGATCACATAAGCTTGATGGTCTTGAGGTTTGCGATGAGGGAGTTCATCTTTAGCACAGACGATAGGATTCCAAGAAGCAGTATACGAACTGTGGTTCAAAAGGTAATAAAGTTCCCAGGTATCCATGTTTTGTGTGGGTTCTTTTTCTTCTTCACATGTAATAATAAGTCATCAATTCTATCCTGACTTTTTGCTTGAAAATGTCTGACAAATAGCCGTTTCTTCGCTTCGTCTCCCCACTCTGATTCAGGAGAGCTTCGATACGATGGATCTCTTGAGTGGTTAATGTTGGACAAGAATGTTCACGCAAGTCTTTATACCACTGATGCAACACGACTTCGTCCGAGATGAGACTCCAAGCTTCGTCCAGATATTCGTCCAATTTTTCTTCTTGACTCAGCATCAGGCATTTATCGTGTTGAATTTGACTGGGATGATCGTTTTGACATCCATAGCAATCTTTCTTGATCAAGCCCGTCATTTTTTCGACCAAGTGTTTGGCAAAACAGGAGACTAAATGGGCTTCTTGTTCTGGCCATCTTGACTTCATTATGATAAATTCTTCTTTCACAGTATCCTCACATTCCATGTCCAAAGTTTTTCCACTAGGTAAAGAGGGATAACAGTCTTCCATGGTTTCTAATAATCTAGAATGACTTCTCTCAAACTGTTGATTTCTATCGTATTATCAAATTCTGCATATAGGATGACGTTCACCGTTTCATCAGGGTCTCGTTTTGCAAACTGAATTTCCACATGAATCTGGCCGGATTTTATAGGGTGGAAATGTCCCTCGTCGCTGCCTTGGTCAGGAGTGAAATCGAAAGCCCACAAAGCATAGCCTCCTGCATAATCTTCGTACAATATGCCATGACTGGTGTTGGTTCCTAACTGTCCGGTAGCTTTGTACAAGGACAAGTGCGACCTCAAGTAATTCTTCTTGTCAAAGTCGGGTTCGAAAGGTCGGGTACACAAGGTTTTGTCATCGCGACTGACTTCGATCTTGGATACGCCAAAGTGTTGAAAGTAGAAAGGATTTTTATCGTTAGCTCCGTTGAAGGCTACATTCTCGACGATACCAACGATCAAACGTTTGGGTAACTGTCCTTGGAACAGATGATCTTCGGTCATGGATCACTGTCCCTTGGGAATGGTGAAGGTTTTCACTTCCACGCGTCGTATCGGATACTTGGCGGTCGTTCTGCTCAACGTCTGACCGATGTCGTTTCCCACTTTAGGTAACACTTCCACACGGCGTACGTAGAGTCTGGCTTCTTGGATTTTGGTTTTGTAACCGTCACTATCAGCCATTAAATGGAAAGCGGTACTGCTACGATTCAGTCTCAGGCGGACATCCACCCCGTTCAGCAAATACTTTTCTTGCAACCACATGTCCAAATGCAAACGATCCATCAGTTCTAAACTCTACTCTTTCCATCTTTGATTTTGTTTCTTCGTTCTACAAATCCCTCATTGTAGTCTTTCTTTGTATCAGTTTCCAATATTTCAAACTGGTCTGCATCGTCAGCTTCCCATACCACACAGGCACTGAGATGAGTGTTCTTGGCGTCTATTCCGTACGTCAAAAGATTTTCCAGGTAGGCACGATAAGGGTAAGTATCCATGCTGCTAATGACTAGTTTGTTATTCAAGTACAAGTCCACTCCACTAAACAAGGAATGCATGAAATTGTTGACGGGAGCTACTGCTTCAGTGTCTATATCACCTCCTGTCTTATCTAGAACTTTGATTTTCAGGCACAATTAAAAGCGATTGAGATCGATGTAATCTTCGGGCTCTCCTTTGATTTCAAACTCGATGGGAGCGGAGTCGGTCAATGAGGAGACGGGATGAAATTCCACCCATTGAGATTCTTGCATGGTCATCATGGTGGGTGGCATGGCAAACAGATCCAGTTCCGACTTGGAACAGTCGCAAGACTCTCGATGCATTATTTTTTTCTCTTTCTCAATAATCGAAAACGTCTAAGTCTCGAACGGTTCTTCTTTTCTTTGTCTTTCAAGCTTTAGACGCGTGAAGTCTGGTGAAAGGGTGTTTTCTTCGTCGTCTCTTTCTGCCTTGTCCTTGCTGAATGCCTGACTCGGTAGCGTGCAGGGCATTTATAGGTGTTTCTCGTCGGCCTAAAATGTCTTTGCCCGTTTGCAGCAAGACATTTTTGCCTGCCCTCATGAAAGCTTCTTTAGGGTTTTG
Organism: Sinohyriopsis cumingii; assembly: GCA_028554795.2. Classification (NCBI taxonomy): domain Eukaryota; kingdom Metazoa; phylum Mollusca; class Bivalvia; order Unionida; family Unionidae; genus Sinohyriopsis; species Sinohyriopsis cumingii. The sequence continues at coordinate 139,335,703 of CM068838.1, read as the reverse complement.
TTTGTCGATGACATTTTGGAGAAATTCTTTGCTTTGCGTCAGTGCGACATCTTTCAAGGCATGCAATCCTCGTGTCACCATTGGTTTCAAGACTGGGGCGACCGAACGAAAGGCCGATTTTAGCATATCTCGTAAACCTTGTCCTCGCTGTCGAGCAACCCCTCGGTACACTGGATACATGACTTACGAATCGTGAGAGAACCGTTTTCGAAAATGGAGTTTCACCGTGACTTTCCCTTTGGTGAATGGAATATTTTGTCCCAGATCTCCTTTTATAGCAATGTTGACCATGTCCAAATACGACTTACTGACAGGCAAATAGTGAGGATTTACAAATTCGCGGTGGACGTGATAGGTGTTTCCACCTTCCTGGTCATTGGTTGTGGCACTATCCACTTTGAAAGGAATGACACGCAGTAACGGCACGGAGGTGTGTCCCACCACGTTATACTCCACCACATTGGAATACACAAAGATCAAATTCAGTCCTTGGTTCAGTTCTACAGAGAATCGAAAAAACTTGTAAAATTTCATATTGCTGTTGATCTTCGGTTTAAAATTTGGAGCCATTTTTGTGTCTCCACCTAAAATATCAAACAAGTCACGATTAAAACTGATGAACAACGTTTGGGTATCCTGAAATTCATCAGTAAGCGATGAGCCGCTTTATGGTACTCCAGGGTGACACTTTTTTTGATTCTGTTCAGGGCTTTGCCCAAGGCTAATTCGAACCTGGAAGCAATGGTATCCACCAAATGTTGACCACTAAAATAAAACCCTGACGGAATTTTCAAGATGTAGATACTGAAGAGTGGATTGTTGGCTGGTTTTACGTCGCTTGAAAACCCGATTTCATTCATGGTTTCTTGCAATTGTTGGTTCAGGATTTAGACCTCAAAAGTGTTTTGCTTTTCAGTGATGTTTTGGATTTGTGTAGGGTGAATCATTTCTATCAAAGCCACTTCCCAATGGGCTTCGTGATCTAACTGGATGGCTTGAGGTAATTTGGCCGTGTAACAGCACAACGTGTTGTGGGGAAACACCTCCATGGAACTGTCAATGGGTAAGGTTAAGTAAAATTGGTTTTGGTGACTCATAATTCCAGAATTTTGTGGCTGTCCGAGGGGTTACTGGACGTCAGAGGCGTGTCTCCGCCCAAAATGGGGTTCTTACTGTGATTGTTATTGGAGTGGTGACTGACACTGGCACTGGACGCAAGGTTCCCGTTGTTCCCGTTCGAGGAGAATTTCAGGGAGGGATTGGGATGCAGGTAACCGATGCAGCTGCTTAATAAAATGGTCCACATTTGTTTGTCTCCTTGTTTGCAAACTCAGATTGGCAATGGCTGCCCCGATGACACAATACACCACGAAAATTTGGCAGAAAAAGACGATTTGCATTTTAGGCACACGTTCTCCACACCATACCCACAAGGGTTGTTTTTGTAAATCTTGCAGAGAAGAACTGGGTGAAGGAGTGGTAACAGTAGTAGCTGAGTCTGTGTGAAAGGGCATGATGGTCACTTCTTTTTTATAGTCGATGACTTGCGAAGCGTCGATCCAAGAATCAAAACTGGGTGGATATCCTTTCCAACGTACTTTGACTTCTTTGACACGTCGTTTGCCTACTTTACGGGTTCTGCGTTCGAGAATGCTTTCGATGTCGTACACGTCGTCTTCCTTTTTGGTGACACGTTGTAACTCGGGCAAATAAAATGTTCCTTTGAGCACTTCTCCGTTCATGTTTTCCAATTTATAGACGGCAGGATCACGGCCATGCACTCGTCCAGTGACACGAAACAATTCGGTGGTCCAGTTAGGTAAGGAACCTTTGACGAAAGTGCGTTTGGTTTTGCCAATGCGTACCCAATCTCCTACGGCCAACACTCCACTTTACTTGGGGACAGCCCTCGTCGGGGACGTACCAAACAGGCGCTGAAACACCAGCACTTCGTTCTCGGGAGTCACTTCTTGCGGGGCACGTCAAATGCTTCCATGGTAAGATTGGTTGTACGCTTGCACCAGGTGCGGTAAGATGTCGATGTACTTGACAGTGTGGTGATGCGTAAAATATTTCCACATGCGTTCTTTCAAAGTGCGTTGAAAACGTTCCACGATGCTGGTTTTGGTTTCGGGATTCTCGGTGGTAAAAAAATGAATGTCACGTTTCTTTAATTCTTTTTGGAAAGCTTGGTTCAGAAATTCGATACCTTTGTCCGTTTGCCATCGAAGAGGGTGACGACCACTTTGTTTCAACACTCGTTGCAGGGCTCACACTAACTCGCTGCTCGATTTGGAAGTCAAGGGCACGACCCAGGCAAATTTGGAAAAGACGTCGATGACACAAAACAAATATTTGTAGCCGCGATTGTAGCTGGCCAAATGAGAGACATCGGCTTAGTAGGCTTGCCATTGATGATCGATGCCTTCCACCCGGGTGCGACTTCTGGAAAACTTGCGTCGAATGGGTTTGTGTAAAGTGTAAGTATCTTGTTCTTGTAACCATCGTTGCACTTGAGGTAAACGGAGACTTTTCAGTTGCGTTTTGGCAGCACGATACAATTTTTGAACTCCTGCGTAACCTGTAGGATGGGAGGGATCGTAGTAAATGCTGGCTAGCACTTTTTCCATTTTTTTGTGTTTGTTAATAAGACACCCACTCTTGGAGGATGCTACTCTTTTTCTCTTGGGATATTTTCTTGTATTGCAATGCTTTGCGTGTGCGACCGGCAATAGGTGTCGAGGAGGAGGATGTCTGAACAGGGGATATCGGTTCTTGTTTCACTTCTGTCTTCACTTCTGTCTTCACCTTCTTTTTCTCTTGTGATGAAGAAGGGGTGGTCATCATCTTTTTAATCCATCCAATTCTGGAGGTAGGTGGTGTTGTTAACTTGCGTACTTTTTCTGGTGGAGTTTGAAATCCTTCTTCTTCTTCTCCTTTTTCTGTCTTGGTCACTGGTTGTGGTGGTAGTGGTACTGGTGATGGTGCTGGACTTTTCATCAAGGTCTTAAAATCTTTCACAGTGGGAAGAACTTTTTCGTCTAAAGCTTTTTGGTGAAAGAGTTGCAGTCGTTGCAAGAGTTGACCGTACTTTTGCGATTTTTCTGTTTCGGACAAATCTTGGCGGTCTATCAAGGACTGCAATTCGTGTTGCAACTGGGACATCTCGCTCAAATTGGGATTGGGAGGTAAATGCGGGGTGTGTTGTTCTTGCCAACGATGGTATTCCATCCATCTTTTGTAAGGCACTAAAGCTAGTTTTTGTCGTTCCATGGGATGTCAGGGGTCGATTCTGAGATCTTGGGACTTCAGAGGGCCTTTTTATCTTCCTCCCATCAGTCCTCCCAACATGGTTCCCAAGACTCCTTTCAGCAATGGGCCTAACAAGAGGGGTAAAATGCCTCCACGTTGGACCAACATCTTTTTTTGACGAATGGGAATTTTCTTTTTAACCATTTGGCGAAGAACGTGACGATGTTTGCCTAAGCATTGTTTCTGGTGTTTGGACAAAGGGATCGTGCCTTTCAAGACGTTCAAACTTCATTCGCATACGGTATCGATGACCTCTTTGGAGGCTGATTGAATGAGGTTATTTCGTAGGGGTGGAGAAGCTTTGGACAGGACAGATAACATGTCCCCATGTTTGACTAAACGAGGAGGCAGTCCTTTCCTTTTCTTTCCTTGGGTTTTAGAAGAGGGATGTTTTCTGGAGGGTGACATCTTTGAGTCTTCAGCACCAAAAAACACTGATACCCCTACTTAGTCACAGGTCTTTTTTATACTGGAACGCGTCGCCACTGATTGTCTTTACGTCGTATTAACTTCAGGACAGGCATGACACGTCGTCCAGGGATACGCAACGGACTAAATCGAGTCAGCTCTTGCTTGGACAAATCCACTAAACTTTGTAACATGCCCGATCTTTCTTGGACTTTGATTTTGGGAGAAGGTACTTTGTGAGCAGCTGCCACTACCGCGGAATTGGAGGGTCCTGCCACTGGGGAAGTTCTTGGGGTTATCAAAGGAGAAGTTCTTGGTGTGATTAACGTCTCCAAGTACTCTTCAGTTCTTGGTGACATCAACGGGGAAGTGAATGAACCTGAGGCTACCGGAGACGCGGTCACTGCCGTGGCAGGTCGTGATTTGCGAGTGTAAGGTTGCGTCCTGGCCTAAGTGCCTCTATTGCGACTAGTTTTCTTCTGTGGACTTTTCTTTTTCTGGGGACTTTTTCTCTGTTTCTTTTTCTGGGGGCTTCTTTTCTTTTTCCGGGGTGGTGTCTGGCAAGTGGAGGGTCCCGCCACTGGAGAAGTTCTTGGAGACACGGGTCTCCTTGGGGACCTGGTATTGACACCGTGGCTCTTTTTCTTTTTGGAGCTTCGTTTGACTTTTTTCTTGGGGAGAACTTTGGGAGCATTAGGATCCCATCTTAAGCGAGAGCGAATGATGACCCCTCCTAGAGTACCGCTCCCTCCAGGTTTCAAGATGATTTGTTTTTTGGTTTGAGTGTCGATGCGAGGATCGGCCAGTTGGGTCAAAGCGACTTTGTTTTGATCAAAAAAGCGTTTGGTTTGATGAGGAATCTGAATGATCCCTTGGAGTAATTGACGTGCAGTCACCGTGAACCATCGTAAGACTTCTTTGAGACTAGCTTCTAAGACACGAGCCCATATTTGTGGATTTTTTCTCGACTGATGCCATACAAGGCACGAATCAATTTGACGGGAAGATGCGACTCAAGGGACGTCATGTTGACGCTATGTGAGGCAGACGAAAAGGGTCTGAGGTTTTTTATAGATTTTTTTGTTGAGTGAAGTTAAGTCGAGGACGGAAACGTGTACAGGACAGGCCCTCCGTCTTGGCACCAGTGGTGAAACAAGTGGGTACGAAATCGCAAATCCTCGGGGGTCGTAGATTTCAAATCGACGAGTAAATAGGCTGTGTGGAGTTTGAGTGGCATCGTCGTACGCCTGAGTCAGCCAAGGCGTTCCTAACTGTTTGGCTAAGACTTGCACTTGCGACTTATCTCGAGGGCTTTTGAACAAGACCACGTAATGCGCATTGAGACTGATGGTGCGATGGGCTTTACTTTGTTGAAACAAATTTTGGGTGATGTAAACGACACTTTCATTACGGTGATGCCCTTTGCGCGTGAACCACAGTTTAATTTCTTCTTCGTCTTCTCCTAACATGTCGTCGAAAATGACCAAATGGGTTTGACGGGAGTCAGAGACGATGCCGTCGTCTTCTTTAGGAATGCCTTCCACAAACACGATGGAATCGCCTTGACTTTCTCGCAAGAGGCTGTACGCCGATTGCCACTCTTTGTAATACCACACGATGCGTGGTCGATCGATCAAACGATTTTTATGTTCGATCAAACGTTTGACGAATTCGGTTTTGCCTGAACCGCTAGGTCCAGCAATGAGCATGTTAAAGGGATGGCGAACATACAAAGCCTCCCAACTGGCACGATGTAAGTGTTCGTCGATGACTTTGACAGTAGATGAAGAGGGAGCAGAGACAGCAGAGGTAGCCATAGCATCAGGAATGTCACTAGTAACAGGAAAACAAACAAGACGAGAGTTTATATACTTTTTTCAGGACACGTTTATTGAATGTTTTAAATATGAACATCACGAAAAACAAAAATACATAAAAGCCACATAGTTATGTACAGGAATAAAAAACACATCAAAACGATCAAAGTGGAATATAAACAATCTCTGTACAACATGTTTTGGGTAACCAAGATGTCCTAGGGACAGTGTGTAATGTTCTTACAGTCTATACATGAGGTATTGTCACACAAGTGTCCTCCCGGAATGACCTTTCAGGAATGTCCATGACAGTCCTGTCCTGAAGCGAGTGGTTGTTGTCGGTGACGGATTCTTCTGGCACTGTCACTAACACAGGTTGAAAAGTAACTTTTTTCCTTGAACAACTCTCGTGCATACTGGGCCACTTCTTGGGTCCAAGCCTCAAACCCCCCCTTGTTCCAGTCACGAACATCTGTCCAATTGGGGTGTAAGTCACAAGCTACACACACATCGTCATGCACGTTTTCGTGACCATTTAAGGTCCTTGAGGTGGTAAGTACTGATCGTAAAGAGTCCACAAGGAATCGGCTGGTAAACGAAATCCCAGAAAACAAGTCACTAAGACACACACCATTTGTCGTCCCAAATTGAATGGATACAGTTCTTGTAATAATCGATGGTAATGATCCACGGTTTGAATATGGTCCTTGAGTTCCTTCCACGGAATCTGTTCAATCACTTGTGACATAAGCCGTGGCATGGATTCTTGATTTTATAGTCTCTTTATTTCGGAAGCAATAAAGGTACTTTCTAACTAGACATCTTCGTTCTCCATTAGGGAATCTAAATCTTGCATACTGTAACCTACACTTCAGAGTTTGTCTACATGTTTCGTCTTCCGCTAAGCAGATTCCACGTAAAATATGTTGGTAATCCTTTAACTCATCTTCCTCAATACGTTGCTCTAGGTGAATCTCGAAGTAACCAAAATTATGAACATTTAGTTCATTCACTAACAAAGTGATGAACAAGGTCTGACCACTGAAACAATTTCTGACGAATCAGTCCTCTTATACTATTCAGGTACCAGTGGTTAAAGATCTGGTGACGTAACGGATGCAATTGTTCTTTACGTTTAACTTGTATTTTGACCAACTCTCGGTAAATGCGTTCTCTCAACTCCACAGGCAAAGCACGAATGTTCTCTTGTAAAGTATCCATGATAGGTCATACTAAATCCTCTTTCTGACACAAGAAATGTACCGTTTGCACAGACATGGTTTTACTTCAGTGTCGAATTTAAATCGTTTAGTCACTAATTTACACATTACAATTCGTTCAGAAGTTTCCTCTTTCACTAAGTTGACATTGCGTAAAAGATGTTGGTAATTCGTTAACTCTTCCTCTGGAATTCGATGCAGTAAGTTTACAATGTAGTGGATACAATCATCAATAGCAAACCAATCCTTTTTAAAACTAGGGGACCGTTGATCAATGTCTGTCCAATGGAACACTTTCAACTGGATCAGTCCTTGTATAGCATTCAGGTACCAGTGATTTAAAAATTGGTGATGTAACGGATGCAATTGTTCTTTACGTTTGACTTGTATTTTGACCAGCTCTCGGTAAATGCATTCTCTCAACTCCACAGGCAAAGCACGAATGTTCTCTTGTAAAGTATCCATGATAGGTCATACTAAATCCTCTTTCTGACACAAGAAATGTACCGTTTGCACAGACATGGTTTTACTTCAGTGTCGAATTTAAATCGTTTAGTCACTAATTTACACATTACAATTCGTTCAGAAGTTTCCTCTTTCACTAAGTTGACATTGCGTAAAAGATGTTGGTAATTCGTTAACTCTTCCTCTGGAATTCGATGCAGTAAGTTTACAATGTAGTGGATACAATCATCAATAGCAAACCAATCCTTTTTAAAACTAGGGGACCGTTGATCAATGTCTGTCCAATGGAACACTTTCAACTGGATCAGTCCTTGTATAGCATTCAGGTACCAGTGATTTAAAAATTGGTGATGTAACGGATGCAATTGTTCTTTACGTTTGACTTGTATTTTGACCAGCTCTCGGTAAATGCATTCTCTCAACTCCACAGGCAAAGCACGAATGTTCTCTTGTAAAGTATCCATGATAGGTCATACTAAATCCTCTTTCTGACACAAGAAATGTACCGTTTGCACAGACATGGTTTTACTTCAGTGTCGAATTTAAATCGTTTAGTCACTAATTTACACATTACAATTCGTTCAGAAGTTTCCTCTTTCACTAAGTTGACATTGCGTAAAAGATGTTGGTAATTCGTTAACTCTTCCTCTGGAATTCGATGCAGTAAGTTTACAATGTAGTGGATACAATCATCAATAGCAAACCAATCCTTTTTAAAACTAGGGGACCGTTGATCAATGTCTGTCCAATGGAACACTTTCAACTGGATCAGTCCTTGTATAGCATTCAGGTACCAGTGATTTAAAAATTGGTGATGTAACGGATGCAATTGTTCTTTACGTTTGACTTGTATTTTGACCAGCTCTCGGTAAATGCATTCTCTCAACTCCACAGGCAAAGCACGAATGTTCTCTTGTAAAGTATCCATTGAAATATATTGTCCTACTAAGGGTAAGTAATGACAACTGGGAGACCATCGAGCATGTTCAAGATAGGCTGAATCTTGCGGTTCCCAGTGGTGAAGTGACACACCGCAACTGAAGCACTTGACTTTATCCCCTTCGCCAAAGTAGAAAAATCCGGCTCTGGCTAATTCTTCGGGGGTCGGTCCTCCCAGATACGTAGGCCATTTTCCTTTGAACGATTGAAAACGATTTTCAAAGTTGCAGTATTCCGACAAACGCACAGGGAACGAATATTCGTCTTTTACAGATTCGTTTCGATCAGGGCTCGGTGACATGGACAGGAGTTTGCTCAGGGCTGGATAACATCCGTAGGGAGGTAGACGTGAAGGTGGACATTCACCTTTGAAACGAAACCCAGTAAAGTGTCCAAGAGGACAAGCGGCATCGCTTTCGCATCCCTCAGGTTTGACACGCATAGCATCACTTTCCATGATAGGGGTAGTGAGAACAAAGTTCCCATGATGCTTTACGGCATAGCTAAGGTCACAGCGTACAGCATCGTTCCTATCGCAAGGCTCACAATCGCATTCCACTTCAGAAGCCAAAAACTTGAATTGTGCCCTTCTGAACTTGTTTTGTGTTTGTCTGAAAGTATTCATCTTGTTCGCTTGGTCTTGGTAGTCACAATGAACTATCGATCTTGCCTAGGGTTCCTTTTTATATACAGACCAATACCGACGTGTCCATATGGTAAGGTGAAATGATTGGAAGTCGCACTCGCTTCTGGTACACGGTTTGATAGACTTTTTCTAAGGGTCGACTGACGATGTGGTGAGTGGGTAAACGTACAATGGCCTACGTATCTTCTCTAGACTGCAAAGCTTCTTTCAATACGCCAAAGTTCACCACTCGACTGGTACGATAATTCAGAATCAATCCTTTCACTTTACACTTGGTGTGCACTTCTCCTTGTGGGTCCCGGTATTCGTAGCCGTAATGTTTTGGACCGCCACTGACGAAACTTAGAATCTTGTCGTCGGGGTGCTCGTCTGTCCAGGCTCCAAACGGTCTCCTTCGATGTCAGGGTGCTGTTGACTCGGGTGATGGATGTAAATGCAACTGTCCGTGTCAAAGTACAGGACACGTTCCCCTAACAGTTCTAAAGCTTCGTACAATTTTAAGCGAGCATGAGCTGTCACGTAAGCCGCAATGATGACATTTCCAAAGGGGTCGTCTTGTACAAAGTCCAGATCTTCTTCGTAATGGAGCAAAATCAAATCCTCGCGAACGACGTCCACGTGTTTCATGAATTTGGTTTTGTCGTGAATCATTTGGAAGTAGCGGGAAGGTTCTGTCAAATATTCCGTCTTGGGTAAACACGGTCGTTGTGCCATTTTACCCCACAAGCAATTTAACATCACTTTGGCAAACGATCGCCTGCCTTCGTTTTTCTCGATGTGATCTAAAGTAATGCCTTCTTGTGCCCGGTATTTCTCTATGAATGTCTTTTGGTCTTCGGGAGTGTGACACCAGGAAGGATAGCCACGTGTTTCGTGCTTCAGTTTCAAAAAGGCATCCACGTAGTCTGCGAAAATGCCTTTCTGACTGGGGTCACCTTTGTGGTATTGTTCTGTCTTGGGAAAGTGGTAAAGTTCGTACATTTCTAACAGTTGGTATCCTATGTCCAGAGCTTTGAACAATTCTACGCTGACCCACGTCCCCGTCAAGGCCTGTTCTTCCTGCGTGTGCTGACTAGGCTGGTCTTGGTTGCACGTTTCGGCCCAGGTACGGCACAAAGGAAACATCAGTTTGCCATGACAATGGTGAGGTAAGACGGGATGGTACAGGTTCTTGGGAGGCAAAACTTTGCACTTGATCAAGCCTTCGTATCGACGAATGTTTTTCAGGTCGATGTGTTCCGTTAACAATTGTGTGTGCCCTGCAGGAAAGCGACAATATTTGCACATGTAGGGATACAGCGAACACACGTCCAAGTATTTGATTTCTTCTCCTTTCTCTTCGTCGGCTTGGTACAGCAAACAGGTGACATTGATCCTTCCTCCGTACAAACTATCCCTCGGGTTCATGAGGTCCATGAACTGATAACTTTCCACGAGGCGTTTAAACTCGGGATCGGTTTTCAAACGGTGATCGTACTCGTGTTCCCACATTTCCACCACTTGGGATCCTTTCTGTTCTAACTTTAGGCGTCGCTGACAAGTGGCCTGGTACAAGTCTTCCATGGTTCGTTGTAAAAACTGATTTTTAGCGCCGCGGTCAGGGTAACAGACGGGACATCCGTGAAATAAGCAACCGTTAAACTCGTACACGATCTTCGGGTTTTCTAAGTCCCAGCCATCGACCGAATGCGTTCCGATGGTCTTTTCACCCCCTACGTTGCGGGCATGCTGAATCCACTTGTCTTCCTTGTCGCACAAGTAATGTAACCAGCGTAGGGATTTGACCGAGTATTGACGTTTGACATATTTGGTCGTTTGAGGACTGATGACAGCCACGGTGTTTTCAGGCATGAATCGTTGGCGGTACACTAAGGAACACGCTTTGGCAATGGTGCAAGCTTCTTTCACTGGATCGACCCCTCCGTGTTCCATGAACAGTTCTCGAAATTTTCCACAGCAACGCTGTAAAATGTCCACGTCGGAACGACAATACTTTAGCATTTCTTCCTGAAAGTCGAAAGGGTCCGAGGCGTGAGCCTTGTACCAAGCGTAGAAAGCGTCTCGTTGTTCGGTACTCATGTTGTCAGGGTCGTAATAGTGAGCCTCAGGCAAATGCGGTAGAACGGTGTGTTGATTGGCTTCCGTATTGAAGAAGTGAGGAAAGTACCCTTTAGCCATTTCTGTCATTCCAAACGTTTTAGGCATTCGACTCATAGACATGGCCAAGTAACTCATCGAATCTTTAAACTGTACTTCTCCCACTTGCATGAAAATGATTTTGGCTCCATTTAAAGTGACTTTAGGACGCTCGGTGCCTTGTTCCGTATAGTATCTGAGAAGAAACTGTCCATCGTATCCGGAGAAATTGTGAGCCATCACCGTGGCATGACGATGACAATCTCCGTAACGTTCGATGCCCTCTTGGCTCCACGTCTTGTCGATAGGGTCTAAGACCCATTGTGCGAAATCGGCTAGCGTGTTCGGTCCCCGAAAGATTTTTTCACGTCCTCCAGGAATCTTGCTGCAGTGAGGGCAATGACTCACGATAGGTTCTTGAATGCACGTCTCGCACGCATGATGAGCCACGCAGAAATTAGGAATATGAATGCCGGTCTCTTGCATGCATTCGAAATCGAAAAAGATGAAATTGCCTTTCTTCTTCTTGTGACCATCGTCTTTCTCTGGTTGGGTTTGGTATTTTTGCACGTAGCATTGGTGTTCCAAGTCCACGATGTGGTGACAAATGTGGCATTTTTTCTTTCCTGAACATACGTGTGCCTTGGTACTGTTGGTACGTATGCCTTGTCCACACGCGGGGCACAATCTCAGGAGCTGACAAGCGCATTTCTTCTGTGAACCTTGTGCTTTCAAATGTTGTTGGTAACAGGCAGGGCTGACAAACGTGCTCAGACAAGCAGGACAGTGCACTGGTTCTTGCCCTTCGCCCAGACAGGGTGGAGAGGCCAAACATCCTGAGCATTTCGATTCACAATGCTTGTGTTGCTCTCGATTGTTATAGCCATAGTCACATTTCTCACAGTAAGAACCGTATCCCAGGAATCCGGTGATACCGGTAATGGTATCGAAATGGTCATCGTGATGATAGAGGTGAATGTATTTTCCGTCCTTAAAGTCTTGGCCTCGAAACAACAGAGGTCCGCGCTCTTCTTGAGGGTGTACTTTCAAGGTGTAGCGTGGAGCTAGGACATCTTGCAATTTTTGCATCTTAGGAATGTCACAGGGTTTGTCTTTGGACAGTCCGGCTTGTTGTAACAGGAGTTCTGCTTCATTTCGTTGTTTGGCTCGGTCCGATTGTTGAATAGTTTTCCAGGCTCTTTTCCATTCTACCGTGTCGTTCTTGTTGGCATAGGTTCGTCCCACCACGATGGCTCGGGCTAAGCACATCTGGTCTTGAGGGTTGTGAATTTGGACGAGGCTACGCTTAATGCTGCGAAGCTCGTTCACCAATAACATGTTTTTGCGTCCAGTCCCTTGAGGAGGAGAGACGTGGGTCATGTCCAGTGTGGCTTTTCCATCGGTGATGTCAAACTGGTCATTGGATTGTTGTACGTGTTGAATTTTGTCCATGACTTTGGAAGCAGTCAATTCTGTAGGGGTGCTAAACTCGATCCAAACAGGGGATTTCAAGCCGTCGTGTTGTATGGAAAGTCTCAAGTGATCGTCTTCTTTGGGTTGACATTGTCGCTTGAGTGTGGTGAGCAAAGAATCCCACACCCCGGTGATGAACCCTTCTACTTTCTCTAACGGTACTTCGGACTTGAAATCTTTAAACTTCACCGTGTATTTGTAAGCCGTGGTTCTAAATTTTCTAGAGGAGCGCTTTTCTGTCTCTCGAATGGAATAGTATTTTTCAGGGTTAACTAAGGGTGGTGAACTTTGTTTAGATGGTTTGGATTCTGGTTCACTCATGTCCTCTTCAAAATCACTGGCATGAATTTGTGCCAAGACTTCAGCTCTGGTACGAGGCGATAGATCACGTTTCTGCCTCTTACTTTCTTCGTCTTTCTTCTCAAATGAATTGGATCGTTTCATCTTGAGTGAAAAACATCAAATGACTAAAGTTTAAACACCATGGGCTACTTTATAGTCATGGCAGAGCAGCGTATATAAAGGGTAAGTGTCTTGTCCTTTCACTATTCATTTCACTCTCAAACCGAGATCAACGATGGAAGAGACTAGACAGATCGAACGTTTCATCAGAGCTTTGCGAGGGGTCATCCGAAAATTCTCTTCAGACCAGCCGACGGACTACTCTCCTTCCTTGCGAGATAAAAGTGAAGATACTTGCTATATCTGTCAGAAGAAAGGGCATTGGTCTTCAGAGTGTCCAGACCGTTAAAAAAGAAAAAAAAGGGGCTAGAAAAGACAAAAGTCAAGATACCTGTTATTATTGTCAAGAAAAAGGACATTGGTCTCCAGATTGCCCAAAAAAGAAACAAGAGGTGTCAGAAGAGAGGGATTCTTCAGAGGAAGAAGACGAGGAAGAAAGCAGACAGGTGAAGAAAAAGAAACAGGAGAAGAAAAGAAGAAGGGAAGAAAGTGAGGAGGAAGAGAAGGAAAAGAGTGTCATGGTGAAGAAATTCAAAAAACAGAGAGAGTGAGAAAATGAGACAGAAGAAGTCTAAACCTTTTAAGGTGCTCTGTTGTGAATTGGATTGTTAATATTTATAAAAGAATAAATTAAGTATTAAAAGGTAAGTATCTTTGGGTTTTGATTTTGAAATAAGAACGTACACTCACACACTCATACACACGTACTATAGGGTAAAATGGTTCTTTTTTTAGTTATTGGCAATTGAAAGTCTATCTCTTTTCGAGAGACGTGGGTGGCCCTGAAAAGGGCCTTTGGTTTTTGGTGTAGGGGTGAGTTTAAGCAATCAACTTTAACTGTCTTAAGCCTTTGCCACGGCCAAGGCCTACTTCTGGACTGGGTATTGTTGATGATGATGATGATGATTTGGTTGAAATCACTAAGGGTGGTACGGTAGGCTTAGTCACAGGGTTGGAGTGTTTAGCTCGGGAAGGTCGTATTCTCTTCGGTCGTGATAAAGAAGTCTGATACATTTGTTTCAGACTTCTTAACTCCGCTAAAATGTCTAACAGTACCGTGACCGTTTGATTTTCACACCTTTGTTTCTTTGCTGCTGCTTCTTCTTGTTTTTTTCTTACCTCTTCTTCTTGCTGTTGTTGCTGTAGGAGAAAAGCTTGTTCCGCTTCCTTATGCTGTTGTATAAATTTCTCCAATTCTTCTTTCTGTCTCTGTCTAAAATTCTCCACGTGCGGTAATGAAGAAGGTAACGAAGGTTCTGGAACAAATTCTTGCGAGGTAAGAATATCCACAAAATCCCAATTTACCTCTTCTGAAAGTAAGTCCGGGTTCCCTTGGGCGGTCTCCACTGCTGGTGCACCCCAATTGATCGTTTTCTGAGTTTCCGTCATGTTGAATAACTGTCGCATGAATTGGCTGTGCACTGGCGCAAGCGAATCTATATAGACCACGTGACGTCACAGACTGCAGTCTTCTGATTGGACGTGGGGTGACTGAATTTTGTAACGCTTGTTTGGATTGGTCAATGAACTCAATCCGTTTCAATCCTTCCTCTACCTATAAATAAGCGCAGTTCACTGCATTTATTCACCTGTTCTTGGCGCGTCAGCATGTGGACTGACGTTGAATCTTCCACTCTTGTGTCAACAATGATGTTCAGGACGGACATACCGATGTATGTCCGATCCGAATGGACAGTTGTCCATAGGACTGCCACCAGCCTATGGATACGTAGAATTTACGTGGAGAGGCAAGGATGCCTCAAAAGAGTGCTAGTGTATGGTCCTACCATTAGACGAAGCCTAAGGACAAGAAGAAGAAGTCACAGATGCCCTTTATGTTAAGGGCATATATAAAACCAAAGGCCCTTTTCAGGGCCACCCACATCTCTCGAAAAGAGATAGACTTTCAATTGCCTATCCCATTTTTTAAATTTTTTTTTATTTTTTAAAAAAACAAATAAATAGAGACCCATCAGGTCGGGACCCTATTAAAATAGGGTCCCGACCCTGTTCCATTTCCCCTTGACGCTCAACAGTCCCATACTCCCATGTTCAATTCCCCTTGACGCTATATTGTCCCAGGGTTTTTCGTCCATGTTAAATTTACATAGACGCTATATTGTCCCAGGGTGGTTAATGTTAAATTTCCATATACGCTATATTGTCCCAGGGGTGTTTTTAATGGTAAGTCCCATTGACGCTGCGGTATCCCCATTCGCTACTTATGCCGGAAAAATAATGTTTTTTTGGTAAAAGATGAATTCCATTTTGATTTGATTGTGTTCGTCCAATTTTGTTACCATTTAAGAATGAAATACTTTAATGAAGTTTATTATCTCTATCCGTCTGAAGAAAAATTTGTATCCCTAACGAGTCATAACAATATATGAATTATAAGCAATCTTTCTTACCAATTTGGCGTTTCATCTTAACGAATATTTTTTTAACTCAAACGAATGGTGAATAATATACTTAGAGGTAGCAACATCTTTATAATAGCATGCGCTGGTATAGGAAATTATATATGTATACTCATGATAAACACCATCTATAGTTTCTCTACACCATGGCGCACATGATATTTATTTGCACTGTATTATTATGATTATTATTATTATTATTATTATTATTATTATTATTATTTTACATGAGAACTACATGTAAGGCTGGTTGATTTAATATATATATATATAATCAGAAAGTTCTTTTTATTCCAGATAGTATTACTACTTCTAATACTACTACGACTAATAAAGTCCAACGTTACGATAATGCGTAGTTTTTCTATCTTGCCCCCTGCCCCCCCCCCCCCCTTCTCCATAGCTACGATGTTAATGTGTCTGTAAAGATAGCACAAAGGATACCAATCTTAAAAAGGCCAAAGATACACTTGTAAGTGCGTTATTCAGTTAAAGTGATATTGGAGTAAATAATGATGGATTCAAGCCCCAGACAGCTAAGATTTTTTTATGAAACTATTGCAATACCCCAACGTTGTATGGTTGTGAAACTTTATCCAACCCTAGCTTTCAGAATATACTTGCATTAGAGAGAGGCCATGGATTTCGTTCTAAGCATATACAAGGTGTCTTGCGATAGACACGGACTGAAGTTTCATCAAGCCTATTAGGTACTTTACCAGTTCAATCTTAGATTGATATAAAAATGAGTTATAGCAACTTTTCAGGCTGCTACTATTTATTATGCACAAGAATCATTTCTTCTTCGTCTTATTGGCTATTATGTTCCAAGATTACAAGTTAAACGAACTGGTTTTATTCGAGAAATGTATAAACTGCTGGATAAGTTTAATCCAAAAGACGTGACAGAGTCATACATTCTTCAAGGTCGATTCCAGGTTAATAATATCTGAATTGAAAAGTTTATTAAATTCCAAATCCATTTCAATTATTTATATTATGGCAATGAATAACCATTCCATTATTTTTAAATGAATTTAGCAATAAACTCATTTAAAAATTTGGTAATAAGTCTAATGTGTTTACATCTAAAGCTACATTGTGTTCGCGTAGATGGTAATCCCACGGCCATAATGTCATGGGGAAAAGAAATATGTTGAAAAGTAATTATGATCTGCAGGAATGCCCATTTAATCTTCCCCAATTCGAATGGAAAATTTCACCATATATGCATTTTTTATGTATGATTGTTTCTAAATGTTGTTTTTTCTTACCTTTATTTTCTGTACTTTCTATTTTTTTCTCTATTCTCTATGTTATTAATTCTACTTTTGTAACATACGGAATGTATGAATGAATTAATGAATGAATGAAATAGATTTATAAATTATGATCTTCAATCTAAAATGTAACAGTGGCTCCGAACCTAGTGTGCATGACTTTCGACCGAAAACATGCGAGTTAGAACCGTTATGTATATTTAATTTGCTTTGTTTGTCATTTAGTTTTATTTTATATCATTATATGGTATTGTAATGTAACAATGTATTCTGGACTTGACCTTGTCCAAAATTTAGTTCATTTCTGCTTGACACAAATTGTTTTTATTTTAATTACTGTAAACAACTAATACAAAGATAAATTATTCTCTACGTGTATGGGTTTAAAATCAGTATTATTATTAATAGAAGAAGTAAATATGTTTATTTGGGTCTAGGTTTTAGAATTTCCTAAGTGAATTATATGTAATCCAGGTTATTCTTTTGCAAATATCAAGATCATTCTAAAAGGTTATTTTCTATTAGGTAATGGGTTTTTTTATATACAGAAAATGCTAATTGTAACCTGCGGTCAAGTAGAGAATTATATATAGTGTAACTAAGAGGATTTATGAGTTGCCTTAAGATCCAGCACCTTGAAATTATATTTATGTTGTGTCCAGTATTTGGGCTGAAATTTTCTTTCTTCAAATTACTGAATTCAAGTGCCTATTTTCTCTGGAAATACAGAAGTTCTCCGATACAATTCTTGGAATGAGACATTCACTGGAATTTATTGTGTATTCAAACCTTGAACTATATTTATGTGATTCAACAAATGACTGTTGGCACATCAACAATCTAGGAGCTACAACAGACATGTCATCGCCTTCAGCTTTTGGATTTATTGGGGACTTTTGCTGAATTGTACTCAAGACCTTTAATTACTTGGGTTTGTGTCTGTAATTCTTGGATTAATTTGGGATTTAATTCGCAATACCATAAGTTTTTTTTTTTTCATTTTTACTTTTGCATTCTAGGAAAATAATTTCTTACATTTTTACAAAGCTTGTTCTCTTTCACTCTTTTCTGTTACTTATTTTAAGAGCACAGACTCGTAAAATAATTTTACCATCGGACGACCCTGGATCAGCTACCATGTCTTGTCATTGGGCAGGGTACATGACACAAATCGACTCGGTACTGAATACCCGTTTTGTGTTGCTGCGCCGTAATGTACCAAAACGAATCGGTACGATTGTGTCTGAAGTTGTATAATTTTGTACGCATTGTCGCAGTCATATATGTATGGTCCTTGTATATTTTCTCTAATCACTCCCATATTTATGTGATGACAGGGTGTGTTCTTGTATGAATGCATAACCTAACTATAACACGTTAATCTTAATTGTATTACCTCGGTATAGGACAGCCCGAATTGGCGGCCTCTATGTGTCAATTGAAAAGGTATTCAGCTACCATTTCCTTTGTCGCGATAGAGTTAAGAAAGTGTTTAAAAGTGCAGTTGACACCAACGAACACAAAAGCAATAAATCTGGATCTGGGGGTAGGGGGCTAAGAAAAATCAGTTTAGAAAATGAAAAATGAAGGTGCTTGAGAGCATGCACAGCACCGGAAACAAGCGAGGTCTTTTTACGTAAAAGTATTTTAAATGATTGGAATAAGAGCTTTCACACTGTTTGAGCGACTTAGTACCTGTAACGATCGTTCAATTCCAAACTAAGAAATTTTATCACGGCACAAAATGTGGCAGAAGATCAGGTGATGCATAAAGAGTGATTTATTTTATTTATACCTTTGGAAGGGGGATTAGTTAGAAAAAATCATGACTTACCTGCCATAATATGTAGGACTGACAACGGCTCGTGTAACATACACAGTCCGCCTTAACTTGTGTAAAAAATTCTCAGGTTGAATGGGAGTTATGCATATTGTGTGAGCTCCCTATAAAATAACACACCTGCTACTGTATGCCTACACGACAATAATTCATGCAACCAGCACGTTCCGCCTTAGCTCGAAGTTTACGCATGAAAGATCTGGTTCAAATACAGTTCCGTCAAGTTTTTCAGATATTGTAGTTGACTTTTAAAAAATTCAGAAACTTAGTTGTAAATTACATATTGTTTTATGTATAGTTTGATGTTAGAGTATAATACGGTAACATAACAGGTTCTGAAAAGAATCACATAGAGCAACTGTTTCATTTACCGGTTTATTAGTAAGTTACATTATATACACTCGTCTATCCATGCATTGCATTAAAGAAAACGTAAGTTTCTCTAATTCGCTGTTGAAATAGAATTAGACAACAAAAACAATAATCACTATCTCACATGTATAATCGTAGAATTCCGAAAGAGAATTAACTTGTTAAATGGGTACTGCATTAACCAGGTCAATTTCTGTGTGTATTGTATTGAGCAAAAATTTAAGTCTTTATGTTGAATGTGTTTGTGACTTTTTTCTGTACAATTTAAAACAAATTGATCTATTGAATCTCGAGTTGTTGTATGTATTTAGGATGTCAGCCTCGCTAACTTGGGGTTCAAAATTTGTAACCGTACATCTTTTGCAGTATTATTTATATGTGAGCTCTCACTCCTCTCGCAAAGAAATAAGTACTCTTGTTGTCGATTGTGAGATTTATGACAGTTGGTATGAAGTACAATAAACAAAAACCAGACTCGAAGAGTATTGCTTTCCCGAAATATATTAACGTATTCAATCCCTTTGTCTTTCACTTGCGTGAAAGACAAATCTCCGCACTGCTCGAGGTGTTGTATGACTCTCTCTCCAGCCTCGAGTATTAGTAATTCCCTAGCCTTTTATTAGTATCGCGGAGAGGTGGTTTTCATACCCGTGACGCACGGGAATCATGCACCGCGATCGATCGCTCACTCGTTCGCTCACTCACAACAACCACGCACATTAACACACGACGCAAGTCCCGGGTCACATACTCCCTCCCTACAGGTAAATGTCTCCCCACATTTAGCAAGAGTGTGCTTAAAAAAAAATACAATAACTACAACTACCATTTTGAACCATCCTTCAAGTCTGGAAAGAGTAAAAAAAAAAACTATCATACATGCGAAATGATTAAAAATACGGAGCTTTAATTAATAATTTAAAATTATAATTGAATCGTCGTCGTCAAATGCCTTGCGGTATTTAATTTACACGAAAGGGACTCTACTGCGTTGTTTCAGCTATCCACTGCTACAAGCAGGCCTGAAATCTATAGATCTCAGTAATTCACACGTAGTAAACCGTTTGCGAACACACCCACTGGCCTAGCCGGTCGGGTGGTTTTCGGTCTCTGGTTGAACGCCTCAGCGGTTGCTGCCCTGAGTCGTCCTGTTGTGACCCCTGTGGCGCCGGTGGGCTTCGGATCAACATCACAGACTGGCGGTCTTTGTCTCCCTCTAATCTAGTCGGGCTTTGAACTGACCTTTCGGCAGATATCTCTGGGGAACTGAACTGAGTACTCTCGGGTGAGACGTGAGAGGGAGTAGAAAAATGACTCGTGGGTTCACCTAAACTACTGCCATATTGCCTAGAACTACTTGTTTGAAAGTTTACGCTTTCAAGAGGCGTGCTAATATGGGGATCGATAATAGAGTGAGATCTATTATCAGAGGCAGTTCGTATAGGGTGTTCACGGAATTGAACATTATCTCTTCTGGCCCATCCGGATCGTCTTTGTGGTATAACATACCGGTCGGAGTCCCAGTCAGAACTCGAAGATTCAGAGCTCGACTCCAAAAGTGTAGCCTTTGGTACACCCGGTTTCTTCTGGAACTGTTTCATGGGGACTGGATCACAAGGAAGGTAGTCAAATGGCAAAAGCATATTACGATGCAATGTGCGCGTTAATTGTGCGAACCCTCGACCCTCTTTACCTTGTACACAGGTATATCTAAATTGGGGATTTATATCACCTGATATACATCCTTGGACCACTTGTCGGCTAATTTCTGTTTCCCCTTCAGTCCAACATTGCGCACTAAGACTCGGTCCCCTACTTCAAGTTTGGACTCGCGGACCTTTTTGTCGTACTGGGCCTTGTTCTTAGCATGGCTCTTGCTAGACTCCCTCGCCGCAGCCGTGTAAGCAGATTGGAGGCGGTTGCTGTCCGTGATCACCTCGAAGGAAGAACCTAAGAGATAGTCGTGGAATTTATCCTTCACGGCCCATTTCAGCGCCAAAAATTCGAGCTTGTGAGCTGGATAGCGTCGTTCGCTAGGTCTCAACCCCCGACTGGCGTATGCAATTACTCTTTTCACCCCCTCTTGCTCTTGATATAAGACTGCGCCTAAACCATAGCATGGTTTAGCATAGTCGGCAAACGCTAAGATGGGGGTAGAAGTCAACTTATCTATAAGATTTAAAAAAGCGGTTTCTTGAGCATTGCCCCAAGTCCAAGGAGCTGCTTGTTTGTTTTTGGACTTATTCTTTCGAGACGCCTTGGTCGTGCCATGGCCATCTAAAACACCAATCTTAACTTTCAAATCTTCCAGAGCGGAATGTCCACTGTCTTTGGACATGTCAGGGGTGAAGTTAGAAGCTAAGTTGTCCACAACTTTGACTTCACTTATAAGACATATCTGATTTGGGTCTTATTGTCACCCTTTGGCGGACATATTGCAAAGTCTGACCTGAACCCTGGAATATGATCCCTTGTGATCAACCCTGATCACCCTTGGACAGACCGTAACCTGTTTAGAGTTTCCCAAGCTCTCTGTAACTGCTTCTGCTATATGAGCATCAACATTGCGGGCAATGCCGTTGATAGTAATGGTTTCTTAAGGCGCAACATTGACGCCATGCATATTAGTAGATCTCACTGTAAATGACTTACACTCAATGCTTTCAATAGCAAGTTTCCATGTATCTGGGATTCCATCTGTAGGAGGATTATCAATTATGTAATCCCTACACAAACGAATGATATTTGTTCCAATAACGACAGGACAAGTGCGGTTGGACTCTGTCTCTGGTACAACTAAAATGGGGACACGGAGTTCAAAATCAGATACAAACGGCATCCTAATGGGGCACTCAGTGTATCCCAGATAACTCAAAAAAGAGCCGTCTGCAATAGTTACCCTGGGACCCAGAGATTCCAGAGAGTGAAGCACCGGCTTATCACCCAGCGACAAATAAAAACTATTTGATACGGTAGTCACCATGGATCCACTGTCAATAAGGGCAGTAACTGGAACATTGTTTAGATAAACAATACTAGTGTTGGAAGAACCAACCAAGCGCTGAAATAGCGTATTCTGGCCTTTAGGTTTGTCACCAGCCCCCTTATGGCCATCTACGGAGGCGGTCACTCTTTTAAATTCTGCTCTCCTCCACCATAACCACGCCCTCCTTTACCGTTAACTCTGTAACCGTTCCCCCGACTTCCTCGGTAATGGTGGCCCCTATTGCCATAGTGGCGTCGGCTGTCATCGCTGTAGTTTTGGGCTTGTCTGTTGCTGTCATCCCTCCTTTTGTTAGTTCCAGACAGTTCTCTGAGGAGCAGCGATTGTTCTTGCAGCTGTTTAGCAAGGGCGTCGATTTGAAATCTTAGTTTCTCCTCAGTTTGTTGGATTCTCAAGTCGAAATCTTTCTCCATCTTGCATCGCTCGTGGCCGCTTTCTACCATGGGCTGGTGGTGTACTTTCTTGGGGGGAACTGGGTTAGCGTCCTTCGGCAAGTTCAGCTGCTTGTCGACCATCCTAATTTCTCGAAGTAACTCGTCATAGTTAGTGATTGAGTCGAACTTATGGCGAGTGTGGCTCTTGAGGAGTTCACTCCTCAGTGAAGACCAAAACTTCTGTCTGAGGAGGCCATCCTTATCCTCTTCTCTGATGTGGCCCGCTTCGATCGCAGTTTGGAGAAGGGTCTCCAGCCTGCAACCAAAGGAAGTCACGGATTCCCCTTCTCTCTGGAAAGAGTTGAAAAACTCTTGCATAATCATGCCTTGAGTCGACATATCTCCAAAGGCAGTATCTAGGCGCCTTAATATGGCGTCAATCGATGCTTTCTCGCCTAACGCTATAACGGTATGTCTCGCCTTGCCCTGCAGAGACCGTCTGACAGCCTGTGTCATGATCGTTGGGGGATATTCAGGTATAAGACATTTTACCTCGAATCTCCATTCGTAATATGTGACGTTACCTTTTTGTGTTGGGTCATCACCCGAAAAGAAAGGGATCTTAGGTACTACGACGGAAGTGGATGGGGTGGGGTTGCGTTGGCTGCTGGCGGAGTACCCTGGGAACCACCAAACAGTGCTGAAGCACCTACTTGAACCTTGGGCTTGGTGTCAGTACTCTGTATACCAAACCGCATGAGCGAGCCCCTCCCAATTCCTGCAGTTGGAGTGCTTTGCGACCAAGGGCTAGACTGAGGTATATCAGATCTGGCTGGGGTTACAATGGATTTAAGTGAGGCCCCGACGGGCATTACCACATACCCACTGGCATTCAATGCCTGTATCATTTCCTCATTTGTCATTGGGTTCTTACTTGTAGCGATCATGAAAATAATCCTTAAAAAAACGCGCGTATATCTGACACTGCAAACAAATCGTACGACAGCGATCGGTTGTATAACCACGATTCAGTCAAGAAACTATTTACCAACGCAAAAAATCAATAAAGGCTAAGTCTTCAAAATAGATATTAATATCACTACAAAATTACTTTATCAAAATATGCTGACAAAGTCTAAATAGAAACCGTCTCGCACGCCTTAAAATATCAAGCGCAAGCTTATACATATAATAACCGCATAATGGTGTTACTTATATAACCCCAAAACAAATATGTAAACAGTACCATCACCTCGCTTTCTGCAACTTTCACTCGGGCGTTAGAGAGCTGTAAAATTTTGTGAGTGGGGTTTAAAGCATAGTGGTATATTAGATAAAGAAGTCAAAGCTGTCTCATTAAATCAACAACACCTCACGCAGTGATCTATAAAACCCTCTTATATGTGGTGGTCTGAATCTAATAATCAACACCAACCTGTATACATGTATTTCTCAATAAACGAAACTGATATACTATATCAATAATGTAAACAGAAAATAAACATATGCAAAATAATGGTAATTGTCACAAATGTCATTGCAATTTCCATTGAATTAACGCAAAATTATATTCAGGTAACAAGTAAGTCCTTTGCAACGGCTAAAGATTATGCCATGTGCTTTATAGCTAATCTGTCAACAGGCTGAATTCACAACAATGACCTTAACCTCGATTTGACACGGCGATTTCTACGTAGCGTCTAACAAGTGGGTCAAACCGTGCTGCTACCACGTGTTGAACTAAACGAATACTGTTCGTGCACTGCTGGCGATAAGCACAACTAGAGTTAGAACGTCATTACTATTACTTGCAAACGACAAATAATATATTGAATAGCTAACAAATGTATGAAAAATAACATTTACATCATTTCCGAATCCAAGAATCCTTCCTTTCGAAACTATCACTAATTAAACGAATAACGCATAACACAAAACACGCATTACTCATCGTCCTATATATATGCACAGTTAAATGTCATCAGCTGTGAAGATAACCGTGACGTCATCTGTCGTCAAAGTTCAGTTTCATCTGCCAAGAACGTTGAAAGTACTGCAAATGTTTCCTGTTCGGGCCAAGAAAAGAACACTACCAAATCATTTTGAAGCGCGCGCTAGCATCCTCCAGTACGCTTACACTCTCCAATGTGGACTCCTTTTTGGGATCCCTTGCTTGCAGCCCTTCGGTCTGGTTTACCAGTCAAATAAGATCTTCTCTCCATCCCACGGGTCCCCCGGTGGGCGCCAGATGTGAGCTCTCACTCCTCTCGCAAAGAAATAAGTACTCTTGTTGTCGATTGTGGGATTTATGACAGTTGGTATGAAGTACAATAAAAAAACCAGACTCGAAGAGTATTGCTTTCCCGAAATATATTAACGTATTCAATCCCTTTGTCTTTCACTTGCGTGAAAGACAAATCTCCGCACTGCTCGAGGTGTTGTACTCTCTCCAGCCTCGAGTAGTAATTCCCTAGCCTTTTATTAGTATCGCGGAGAGGTGGTTTTCATACACGTGACGCACCGGAATCATGCACCGCGATCGATCGCTCACTCGTTCGCTCACTCACAACAACCACGCACATTAGCACACGACGCAAGTCCCGGGTCACATATAGTACAATGGCTGGATCGTGGCATGAGATCGACAGCACATAGCGCCATGCTATCAGATAGACGATACTCGATAGTCTGTTTCAAGTTAGTCATTATAAAACTGAACAAAATAAAGTCAAGTACACGTTGCACGTATTAAAGCCTGAATAATGTGTGTGGTGGTTTCTTGACCATTCAACGAGAGCTGTGGAGCCTGTAATAATTCGTAATTGTCAGCTGGACGCCACGAGTTACACCTGTTCCATTGTTGAATCAATAATTCAGTATCAAAATAAGAGTGAAATAACTATAACTACTGGAGTGAAATGAATAATACATATACTTGTGGATACAACATTTTTTGTGTGTATAAAGTCCATAATTAGATCACCATTAGTGAAGATCATACCTTGTCCATATTTGTGTATAGATATATCATATACGTTAATACCCATTGTGAATGATTACGAATCGTTCATTTTTTTTTTTTAAATTCTATATATTGATCATCAATATTGAAGAATCTATATCTCAGTCATATTTATTGCTGATTCTTGTTTGATTAAAAGTTGAAGTTACATGGTCTGACGAGTTCCGTTTTTGGAACAATATCATTTCCTTGCATTAGTCGTTTAACTTGGTGCACATAATGCTGTAAAATGCAGCGTTGGTTTTATGCACACGATTATGGATGGTGTCAGATTGATAAAACACATCTCATTCTCTCTCTCTCTCTCTCTCTCTCTCTCTCTCTCTCTCTCTCTCACGCTCTTTATATATATGTAACGAGTGGTATATCATAAATACAGCGTACATACTATACATATATGTTATTTTGTATCACATACAGATATATATATATATATATATATATATATATATATATATATATATATATATATATATATATATATATATATATATATATATATATATATATATATATATATGCCCTTTTGACGGATTTCAGATTTACTACAGGCAGCAGTGTATTGACCGAGTGAATGAACTCCTCACATCCCTGCCGAGTGTGTCCGCAACAAAATGTAGTTCTATTCCTTTTGTGGCTATTCACAATCAACTTCACATTGATTTAATCAATATAATGCTTTCTTATGACTTACGAAAAATGGTTTTAAAGAAGAAAGTAGAGCACTATAAACACATGGTTAACTACCTATTCACATGAACGCTCAGCCATTCACGTACAGTCGCATGGAAATTAATGAGGAATAGAAACTAAGCAAAATGACAAACCAGCAAGAAGTAATTAAAGTATTTTAATATATGTACAGTTGATCTAAGTCACGGTTCTGCTTTAACAACAGTACTACAGACCGTAAAACTCTCTCTCTCTCTCTCGCTCTCTCTCTCTCTCTCTCTTCCTTTGATCGGTGTGACTTTAAAATGCTCTCTCTCTCTGGTCGGTCGCATTTTTACAACTCTCTAATTATCTCTCTCTCTCTCTCTCTCTCTCTCTCTCTCTCTCTCTCTCTCTATCTGTCTCTCTCTGTCCTCTCTCTGTCAATCTTTCTCTCTCACCCTTTGCCCGGTTTGACTTAACTTTTACCATCAGTCATATGTCCTTTGGTCGGTTTGAGTTTAAAACTTTTTTTTCTGTCTCTCTCTCTCTCTCTCTCTCTCTCTCTCTCTCTCTCTCTCTCTCTTGTAGGTTACTTTGTGTAAGTTCAGTTTCAAGGTTTTCATCCACCACAAATTCATTTTGTCCCTCACTCCAGATTTCTGTGTTGTTTTTTTCTGTTATGCACGAATACGCGGGGGGGGGGGACAGGAAACAGAAAGGATTGCGATGAAATTGTGTACCATATCCAATTCATTTAGAAAACGTGGATTATTAACACTTTTTATTGTTATTTTCATATGTCACTAATGACTGATGTGTGGAAATTCATCAATGATCTAGAATCAATAGCACACGATTGCGAGACTGTTTATGTATGCGTATTATTTATTCTACCATGGTCGGATCACAATTTGATATACCAATAGTACTGGTATATCTATTTGCTTTATACCAACACTTGAAATGCCATGTTACTTTTAATGTATGTGGTGTTTCTATCTATCTATCTATCTATCTATCTATCTATCTATCTATCTATCTATCTATCAACACACACACACACACACACACACACACACACACACACACACACACACACACACACATACATACATACATACATACATACATACATACATACATTTACAATGCTGTCGGGCATTTCTGCGCACCTAAGGTGTCCGTTCACCAATACTGAAGCAAAACGCACACCGAGTTCCACCGATTGACGAAAACAAAGTACTGCAATGCTTCGCATTTGAAAAAAAGGCAATTGTCACTAGAATATTCTGTTCAAAATAGTATTAATTTTAGACGCACGGGATATCACCTGCGTGTTTTCATGACTCGCGATATGTCGACCTATTCTCCGCACAGCTTAGAAAAGATGTAAAGTTTATTAATGGGGCTATGGAAATGAAATATATTACTTTGGACTTTGTCAGCATTTCGGTCGAGTAATTAGGTCAGGTTTATAGCTGGTTTTACAAAATTCAACGTAACAATGCCAACAGTGACAAGAGATATTAAGCAAACTAAACTAATCTTGTAAACAAAATGAGTAAAGTTCAACATTTTATTAAAAAATGCTATTATGTTGAAGAGAATCAACAATGAATATGATATAATGTATTTGGAAAACAAATAAAAAAGAATTTAGAAACAGACTATACGCCGGGGAATTTCTTGAGAATCCCTTCTAACTGCAAGTTGACATTTTGGATAGCAGACGATTTTGTGCGTGCAGGACAACTTCTTGCAAAATTGGAAACTTGGATTAAAATGCAGTATTGTTTTAAGGTATACATTTTCATCTTTTACATATGTATTTATTTGTCTGATTCTAAAAGATACATTGTAAATACGATTTTCTGGGTTACAAATTCAAGGATGTCATGGAGTCGATCTTCATGTTGACATTTAGAAATTACATTTTCATATGTTTTTAGGGTAGAAATCTGTGATACTTTTGTACATTGTATCACTTCCTTTATAAAAGGACGATCGTTCTTTCTTGATACAAATTAGACATTCGACCAAAAACAACACGTGATCTAATGTTTTCTGGAATGCCGTATTGTTGCGCATAATTACCTAACGACGCGCAGAATCAGCAGACATGGTTAATATATATATATATATATATATATATATATATATATATATATATATATATATATATATATATATATATATATATATATATATATATATATATATATATATATATATATATATATATACATACATACATACATACATACATACACCAGCCCCTATACATCTGGGCCATCACCAAAAGTAAAGCAGTAGTGTGTAACAGTAAGAATTTTGAAAGATGATTGCTACAGTATGCTGATGAATCATTTCGCGGTCGGCGTGACACGTAGCAATTAACATTGACGTATACGCTAGGTTCGCAACAAATAACTAGCCTGCGAGGGGTGGGGACTGGGTGATGTTCTTGCTGCTACATGACTGATTTGTAATTGCGGTAACAGTTAAAGACAAAAAGAGGCGATGTCAATTTTTGGGGTTAAGTAGCGAAAAACAACAAAGTTGAGACATTCTAGAAATAATTTTGGGCCATTTTAAATTACTGTCATAAAATGACTTTTTCTCTTCAGAAATAGCTATTTATAAAGGGTTAACAGAGAGAATTGTTTTAACTTCGATGGACGTGTTAAAGTTTTGTCAGTTAGATAAAGTTAATCCTGATTGGCTAAGCTAAACGAGGGGTGTATAATTTTCAGGTGAATTGTTTTAGGTAATTTATCTCGCAAAATTAGTCAGTCTGAGTTTCTGTGGGAAGATCAGAAGTTGCCTCCGGGAAATAACAAGTATTTCTGGCTAAAAACTGGTCCATAGGACAGGTGTCTGAGAGACACGGAACAGAGAGATTCAGCATCATAGAAAAGAGAGAGAGTCTCAAAAGGTACATGATATTGTCTTAATCGCATATAGTATGTTCACTGTTATAAGTTTTTAATTATTTTGTTCAATTTATTCGTTTGAATTGCATGCTTCAATTTTCATTGAACTCTGAATTAATTCTTTGCATTCATTTGTCTTGAATGTCATATGACTCGTGTATTCTAAAAATGTCATAAAATATTTCCTTCATATCAATTTATTCGCATTTACTCGTTTATATGTAATAGAAATCATGTATTTTAGGGATGTCATGCCTTACTTCTGATACTAATTGTGAGAGTTGTATGGATTCATCTGTCTTAAATAGTATGAATCATGCAGGATAGGAATTGATTTTACTCTGTCTGGAAATGTTATGGCACTCAATTGCTCGTTAGCAAATAATGTTGTTAAGAGAAGATGTGAAGTCCGTTAATTCGTTTGTAATTAAGTTTTGAATTCATTTAATCCGAGAATCGTACGCTTGCCGACGACGTAGTCCTGTTAGAGATTCATTGCGCACAATAAGGCATAGTACAGTTTATTGTGTCGAGAATACATCATAGTCCACTTAGGAATGCGACTAACAGTTAGAGAAATACACTGATTGCATGAAAAATAGGATCGTGTGTATCAGCTATCAGGCGACCAACTGACCCTTACTAGCCTTAGTTTCTACAAAATTACGATAAAACAATATCTGACGCAACAAGAGTGGGGAATAGTGTTCGATCCCAAAAGTAAAAAAGTCTGAAAAATATATAGATTTCGTTGTTATTTATTTAAAGGGGTTTTATAGCTCCATATGTGCACCACACAGTGGAAAAGAGAGAAGACAACCAAGATTACCTGAAAGAGGCTTGACAGATGGAGAGAAAAGGAATACTATGACCAGTTACCAACGTTGGATTCGGAAGGACCGGAAGCTACCAGGTTATGCAGACATACTGAGCAAATGAGATCGGTCATTCATTCATTACCCAAACCGAGCAAAGGACCGCTCCGGTGGTCTAGTGGTTAGAGCGTACGCCTCGTATGCGGGAGGTCGTGGGTTCGATCCCCGGCCGAGTAATACCAAAGACTTATAAAAATGGTACTAATAGCTGCCTCGCTTGGTACTAAGCATTAAGAGGTTAGTGTTAGGACCGGTCGGCCTGGTGTCAGGATTATGTGACTGGGTGGGACATGATGCTACGTGTCTGCGGCATGATGTCCCAGTGCTAGACATCACTATAAACTGCCACACTACAGATATCGTAGCAATATGTCTGAAACATTGTTAAAGCTACGTTAAAAATCCAAATCACACACACACACACACACACACACACACACACACAAATGACCCATAACAAGTGGAATTCCATAACACAGAGTCGGTGATATAGAAACTCGTGCGTAGCAGACACACTCGCATGTCGATCTATAATTGATTCTCTAAGTACACAGTCATTCCAGATTACTACGACATATGTCAGTTTATATAGAATGAATTACTGACAATTAAAAATATGCTCCAAACGGACCTGGCTTCGAATCTCCGGGGAGTACGAATAAAAATTATCTAACCTGAAAATGATAATATTATTTGCATTTATATCATAATTTTGCCTAGTATCACAGGCATTCTCCCGTGGAATCCAGGGATACAATTTTCCGTTTCCATAGGTTGACATAAATTAGTGACGAAGAAGTGGATATTTAAGATATATACCGGTTAAAGGATCTGTGTTTAACAATCCTCAAAGGTAAGCCTCATTACCTTATACTGAATAAATTATACATATTGTGGCTTATCAATGATACATATATATACAAACGCGCACACATATATTCAATATTCTTAGAATAGGTCAAACTACTCCTTGGTTTATATATATATATATATATATATATATATATATATATATATATATATATATATATATATATATATATATATATATATATATATATATATATATCCTTTCTTGTGTTTAAAAATGGCGATAAACCCACAACAACATATATAGGCCATTATATATTGTCTGAACTTAGCAAGGTACAAGGAGAGATAATAAAGATGGAAATACTGTACAAATGAGCTAAAGAACACATATGGGTTCTGAATAACAGACTTGTTAACCTTTTGGTTCGAGTGTAATGATATGGTAGTTTGACATATTATAAGAATATATAATATTTATTTTAATACTATTCATCCATTTCCTTTGGAACCAAAAATGGCATCGGACAATGCATTTCTGCTACACTAAGTACTATTTCAAGGGGAGATAATGTAATACGTGATACTGAGATGATGCTCTTTGGTTCGATGGCACGCTTTCTTCTGGCAAACATTTTACATTTCTGATTTAATTATGGTTCCTAATACTATCCAAATCTTTTTTGGATTGACAAATAGAGACGATTGATATTCCAGTTGGAAAGTTTATCTGTGCCGAGATAAACCGCTTAAACTAAAATCACTGTAAGGAATAAAACTGTCGACATGGATTCAGCCAAATTTGTGCTTATATTTTGGTTGAGACTGAGATTCGATTCCGCATAAAATACAACAATTTTAAGAGATAAATATATCATTAAAAGTATATGTACTCAAGTTCAACACATAACGTTCAATAATTAGGTTTCACACAATTCCAGCCAGTTTCATATTTCGTTTGAAATGAGCACAGCAGCAAGATTTTATTCTGAAATGGTTGAAATGAGCACAACTGCAAGATTTTATTCTGAAATGGTTGAAGTGACAGATTGTATTGAATAACAGTGCATTTGTGCGGTGAAATAATTTTAGAAAAACAGTAATATTGTCACATTGAACATTTCACTAATCTGACAATACATAATTATGCCGTCACGAAATATTGTACAGGAACATTATACAAATGGATACGAGTTTATGAAGACATATCAGTTATGTGTGTGATTGAATGTGACTCTTAGAATAATGAATATAACGTTCTAAACTGTACCAGATATGGACCGTTCACATAAAGGAATATATGTCTACAATTTATATCATATACAGTAAGAATTATGTGGTTAATGTTTAATCACAGTGACAAATATTGTTTCAATATCATCCTCATGTACTCTACTCTTGATTTTTGACGTTCGTAGTCAGGTGGCGCGTGTAAGGTGAATGATATCACGTGACTTTTCCTAATCGTCTGGAACGTAAGGACTAGGTGCACATTCGCATATCAGTTGTAAAACAGTTGTTACACAGTCTGGAATAGAGATCAAACTGGTTCACTCTTCTGTTCGACATTCTATGTAAATTCCGAGCAAAGTTTCTGAGCGAGCGAGAGAGAGAGAGAGAGAGAGAGAGAGAGAAATCCAATATATTATCAACCATACCTTTTGTAGATTTGAATTTTGGGAATTCAAGTCAGCCAAAATTTTAACTTCGTAAAGTAAACAAGAGTTTCATGATAACCGATATGAGAGGCAATGCGTTTATCACATTATCTCGCTGATCGATGACTTAAGATATCTGTTTAATAAGTTTAACATAAGACTTAAAACGAAAAATGCCGAGATAACTCTATTATTGGACATTAATTGTCCTTGTTTGAGAGAGAAAGAGAGCATTTCAAATCGAATATAAAATAAAAGGAATAAAAAGCGTTTGATGATAAAAACATTTCGATAGCTGGATATTATATTCTTAATCCGATCTTCAGGGCCAACAACTCGAGTGAGCGTGAAATGCATCATCTATGTAGATGAGCTGGTGGGTTGATTTTTACAAAATTAAGTGACCAGTAATTACCGTTCGAATTTGAAAATTACATTAGGGAATCGTGATAAATTATTTCCAGCATGTAGCTTTAATTAGCTGTTTAAATTATGAATAGTCAGCACATGCGAAACGAAAAAGTGGTGTTATTATGCGAGAAACTAAGATTTAAAATAAATTCTGTAACGAAAAATATATAAACCAACGAGCATGAAATTAAAAAGGCGTAAAGAAATAAAATTGTTTTAAAGCCAAAACGAATGCCTCAAGTAAACATTAGGAACAAAGAGCGACCATCACCTCTGAGCCTAGCAACATTTATAGCAAATGTCTAGTCAATGAAGAGCATTTAAAAAACGAGTATGGCATATTGCATAACGACTTATTGCTTTTACGCCAGGGTTGTCATATGACAATATTTGCTGAATAGCCAACGAAATCGATCGGTTCATCTCGTACTGCTAGGTAATATAGCCTAGAGTTAGTAAGAAAGTGCTTGAGTTCAAGGCATGCTATTAGTTCCATTGTTTGTTAGTGGCATAATATGGAATGACATTGAAATCACGAGTTCAAGGCATGCTATTAGTTCCATTGTTTGTTAGTGGCATAGTATGGAATGACACCGATATCACGAGTTCAAGGCATGCTATTAGTTCCATTGTTTGTTACTGGTATAATATGAAGTGACAACAAAATCACGAGTTCAAGACATGCTATTAGTTCCATTTTTTGTTAGTGGCATAATATGGAATGCCACCGAGATCACTAGGTCAAGGCATGCTATTAGTTCCATTGTTTATTAGTGGCATAGTATGGAATGACACCGAGATCACGAGTTCAAGGCATGCTATTAGTTCCATTGTTTGTTAGTGGCATAGTATGGAATGATACCGAGATCACGAGTTCAAGGCATGCTATTAGTTTCATTCTTTGTTAATGCAATAATATGGAATGTCACTGAGATCACTAGGTCAAGGCATGCTAATAGTTCCATTTTTTGTTAATGACATAATATGGAATGACACCGAGATCAAGAGTTCAAGGCATGCTAATAGTTCCGTTGTTTGTTAGTGGCATAGTATGGAATGACACCGAGATCACGAGTTCAAGGTATGCTGTTATTTTCATTGTTTGTTACTGGCATGCTATGAAATGACACAGAGATCACGAGTTCAAGTTATGCTATTAGTTCCATGGTTTGTTAATGGCATAACAAGGAATGTCACCGAGATCACTAGGTCAAGGCATGCTATTAGTTCCATTGTTTGTTAGTGGCATAATATGGAATGACATTGAAATCACGAGTTCAAGGCATGCTATTAGTTCCATTGTTTGTTAGTGGCATAATATGGAATGATATTGAAATCACGAGTTCAAGGCATGCTATTAGTTCCATTGTTTGTTAGTGGCATAGTATGGAATGACACCGATATCACGAGTTCAAGGCATGCTATTAGTTCCATTGTTTGTTAGTGGTATAATATGAAGTGACACCAAAATCACGAGTTCAAGGCATGCTATTAGTTCCATTGTTTGTTAATGGCATAATATGGAATGTCACCGAGATCACTAGGTCAAGGCATGCTATTAGTTCCATTGTTTATTAGTGGCATAGTATGGAATGACACCGAGATCACGAGTTCAAGGCATGCTATTAGTTCCATTGTTTGTTAGCGGCATAGTATGGAATGACACCGAGATCACGAGTTCAAGGCATGCTATTAGTTTAATTGTTTGTTAATGCAATAATATGGAATGTCACTGAGATCACTAGGTCAAGGCATGCTATTAGTTCCATTTTTTGTTAATGACATAATATGGAATGACACCGTGATCAAGAGTTCAAGGCATGCTAATAGTTCCATTGTTTGTTAGTGGCATAGTATGGAATGACACCGAGATCACGAGTTCAAGGCATGCTATTAGTTTCATTGTTTGTTAATGCAATAATATGGAATGTCACTGAGATCACTAGGTCAAGGCATGCTATTAGTTCCATTTTTTGTTAATGACATAATATGGAATGACACCGAGATCAAGGGTTCAAGGCATGCTATTAGTTCCATTGTTTGTTAGTGGTATAACATGAAGTGACACCGAAATCACGAGTTCAAGGCATGCTATTAGTTCCATTTTTTGTTAATGGCATAATATGGAATGTTACCAAGATCACTAGGTCAAGGCATGCTATTAAGTTTATTGTTTGTTAGTGGTATAATATGAAGTGACACCGAAATCACGAGTTCAAGTCATGCTATTAGTTCCATGTTTGTTAGTGGCATAGTATGGAATGACACAGAGATCAAGAGTTCAAGTCATGCTATTAGTGCTATGGTTTGTTAGTGGCATAATATGGAATGACACAGAGATCACGAGTTCAAGTCATGCTATTAGTTCTATGGTTTGTTAGTGGCATAATATGGAATGACACAGAGATCACGAGTTCAAGTCATGCTATTAGTTCTATGGTTTGTTAGTGGCATAATATGGAATGACACCGAGATCACGAGTTCAAGTCATGCTATTAGTTCTATGGTTTGTTAGTGGCATAATATGGAATGACACAGAGATCAAGAGTTTAAGTCATGCTATTAGTTCTATGGTTTGTTAGTGGCATAATATGGAATGACACAGAGATCAAGAGTTCAAGTCATGCTATTAGTGCTATGGTTTGTTAGTGGCATAATATGGAATGACACAGAGATCACGAGTTCAAGTCATGCTATTAGTTCTATGGTTTGTTAGTGGCATAATATGGAATGACACAGAGATCAAGAGTTTAAGTCACGCTATTAGTTCTATGGTTTGTTAGTGGCATAATATGGAATGACACAGAGATCACGAGTTCAAGTCGTGCTATTAGTTCTATGGTTTGTTAGTGGCATAATATGGAATGACACCGAGATCACGAGTTCAAGACATGCTATTAGTTATATTGTTTCTTAGTGGCATAATAATAATAATAATAATAATAATAATAATAATAATAATGATAACAATAATAATAATAAATAAAATAATAATAATAATAATAATAATAATAATAATAATAATAATGAAGACTTTGTATAGCGCCTAATCTTTAGAAGCTCTAGGCGCTTTACAAAATTAGACAACACCTATAACATAAAAAAACATTTAATGATATAATTACAAACACAAACACCATGAAATTAGAAAACATAAAAAGCATGCTGAGAATATTTAAGGTAGGAAACATTATTAGGTCTTTAAGTTTGTTCTTGCAGTCGAAATAAGTGAGTTTGGAGAGCACTCTTGAATGTGATCACTGTGTCTTTGTGTCTAAGTTCAGTGGGCAATTCATTCCACGTTGCTGGGCCCTGGTATGCAAAAGAACGCCGTCCATATGACTTTGTTTTCATAGTGGGAATAATGAGTATATGATTGTCAGAAGAGGAGCGTAAGTATCTTGCTGGTGTGTACACATGGTTGAGGTCGGATAGGTATTGTTGGACTAGAGTCTGACAGTGAAATGTAGCACAGAGAACAAATTTTGTGTTTGATTCTGGATCGAATGGATAGCGAGTGTAGGGTACAGAGCAGCGGGGAGGTGTGCTCTGATCGTGGTACTCTAAGTATGATCCGAGCAGCTGTGTTTTGAAATTTCTGAAGTTTCTGGAGCAGATATTGAGATGAACCAGACATAATTGAGTTACAATAGTCCAGTTTTGAAAGTACTAATGAACACGCAAGTGTTTTAGTGGCATCAACTGAAAGATATTTGCGAATTGAGCTGATTCGTCTCAGCTCAAGATATGCAGCCTTGCATATGTTCATGACATGTTGGTGCAATGTGAGAGTACTGCCCAGAGTAACACCTAGGTTTCGTACTGATTGTGTGAATTTAATGAAATTTGGAAACAACGATTCATGTATTTTTTTTTTAACGAACACATATGACAGTTACTATTGTTATGTTGTCGACTGGTACAGGTTTAGATTCGAATGCTAATATCATTGGTCGTAACTAGCTAAATGTGTCCCTCAACTGGTTAATAAGTAATGTCATTCCCTTGAGAGCTATTCCGAAAACTCTGCATGAACTAACCCCTGTAGGAAATGTATTAAACACGTGACGCATCCTCAGTAGCGAAGTGGGTGGCATCTAGAACTTGCAATCGAAAGGATACATGTTCAAATCCTAACGTTGGATCAACCGGGCCGGCTACCGTGGTGTGTCCTTGCGCGAATCCCTCTTCCAACTGCCTAGTCATTAAATATCCTAATGTGTTGATGTTCCGTGCAAAACCAAACCGAACTAAAGCCAAACCAATCCCCTTGAACTGCTTTGATCGGTTCTCAGCTTTTCATCGCCGCGATGCATTATATATAAATAACAGGAAAATACGAAATTGTTGTCCTTTGCTCCATTATCTTTTGTCGTTTTAGTACCGGAAGTGTGACGAAGTTGTCAGCGAAGCTCTATTGATGATTGCTGTAGCTCTTCTCTTGTACATATAAAGTTCGACATTTTTGTGTGTGTGCATACACAAAATTAGTGGGATCGATACATTGGTAGAGAATGGACATAACCCGACTGTCAACAAATGACCTTACAACTTACGTCAAGTCACAATGATGGGCCCGGTGTCACTACAGTTCTTTAAGTTTCTCCTGCAACGGATATTTTCCATTATCTTGTTTACGGTACTTCATAACACTAATTTTGTCCTAGGTAGCGATGGATGAAGGATGCAAAATTACTAATTCAGTTTTGAATTCAACCCATGGGAACCTTTCAACATCTCTCCCTACGATGCGTAGCGACAGGGAGCTTTCTTTCTAACCTATGCGACAGAGAAATCTTGCTTATTTGCGAACCTTACTTATCTTATCTCAGTCTGGTCATCTCAGTCAGGTCGTCTCAGTCATGGTATCCACGCGTTAAGAACTACTTTATCAAGGGACGCAACCGTTGATGTCTTCTGCTTAACTCCATGTACAAGTTTTCAACCTCCACCATTAATACTGGCCGCCATGTATAGCCTATCATGTGCTGCAAAATGGCGTTAAACCCCACAACAACAACAACAACCTGTTTTCAACTCCAAATAAATGCCGACGCTTTGGAAATTTACCAATGGATGAGAGAAACAAATAAATTTTAAAAAGTGGTTGTTTTAAAAAAAAACAGCGATAAAGATAAGACAAAAAGAAAATGCAATATAGGTTAGCATATTGAACACGTACATTATTCATCACTTACTCTTCTTTCTTCAGTCTTTTGTAGGTCATTCACTAGTATAATGTTTCATAAAAAAATATCATCTCAGTAGAATACAAATGTATGTTACATGAAATTAATAATAAATCATAATTTGTTTTACAAGGATAACTTCCAACTTTCATCAGTTTGAATTTAGAAAAGATAGAATACAGCCAGTGCTACGAAACTAATTACAATGGCTTATACAAAAAAGTAGTTGTAGAACAATCGACATGCGTTGGATATTTTATTGGTAATTAGATAGCTGTGTCACTATCCTTTAAGTCTCCTTTTCTTTGGAGGAAGTAAAACTGTAACATTTTGGGGCTGCAATTGAAGTTTGCCTTCATAGCCATTGTTGCATTAGGATATTAAGCTTTCTTGCTCCAACTGTTTTCCTTAAAACATTTCAGGTGCGTTCATGTGAGTTACAAAGGAAGAGTGTATGGTCAGGGCAGACAAAAATAATTTAGACGTTTTTTTCTTATAATATTAACTACAGAACACTTATAGGGAGACAAAGGGTTAACATACATCCCTAGATTTTCATTTCTTGTGTTTCTTACGTCCTCCCATTACCTTGTCTTCGTCTG
This sequence comes from Sinohyriopsis cumingii, assembly GCA_028554795.2. Lineage (NCBI taxonomy): Eukaryota > Metazoa > Mollusca > Bivalvia > Unionida > Unionidae > Sinohyriopsis > Sinohyriopsis cumingii. The sequence continues at coordinate 139,297,381 of CM068838.1, read as the reverse complement.
TCACTCGTCAAACTCTAAATATTCTAGATTAAGTTCACAATCATGCTTTAAACTTTAAATATATATCTCCCCACGTAATCATTTTGTGTTCTAGACCCCCTCCAGTACTTCAAAGTGCAACGTACTATTAAACCATAAAGTGTTTAATAAACTTGATGGTGTGCTGGGGCCAAAAAAGCAGAGATTCAAAACGTTTTTTGATGTCATCATCACTGATAGTCTCACAAGTTTGGGGTCGAATCCTGCCACTGTCTTCTTTAGATCTTTCAGTTAATTTTTCAGGGTCTCGCTTATTCAGTAAAATTCAGTGTCACAGACTAAGCTGCTGTTGTATCTGTGCCTACTCTAGTGCCGTTCAAAATTACCGATCATACCTTTTTAAAAACAATTACTAAAACGCCATATAGCAAGGGCTACCAAATAACTAGATTTTCTGTTTTTGTACGACGTGTTTTCAGATTGGAGTGAGCTTCAATTGCAGTATGAGTGAAGTTCTTTTATTTTGTATGGAAATTGACATTTCAGTGGTACGTAAATGCGAATCATGTTCATTACATCATGCGTTGTTGATAATCAGTCCTTGCAATTATTCATTAACTCATTCACAAATTCATTTCCCTTTTAACAAACTGATATTATCTAAAGTGCGTTAGGCATCGTTTTATTAGGTAAAATATCTTTCTTTACATTCAATTTGTTTGATCTCTTAATCTTATTGGCTTTTAATTTCTTCCATCATTCTGACGAATGAAAAGGACAAATTCTGAAAGATAATTGTTGAGTTCTTTTTTTTCTCAGCATATATTTTCAAAGAAGCGTTATGAATCCCAGTGTCTTAAGTTCGGTGCTATTATTTTCTTGTGATATATATATATATATATATATATATATATATATATATATATATATATATATATATATATATATATATATATATATATATATCGAAATCGAGAGATTTTCTTTTCCTACTCTAATACCAGATATATTTCATAATGTGGTAGAAAAAGGATGATACTGTGATATTGTAACGAGTGATGACACCAAGAGATAAAAATACATAACCTTTGACAGCAGAAGATGAAATATATCCCGTATTTACGAAGGAAAAGAACATTGTTTTCCTATTATACCTGTACACAATAGCAGTACTTCCTATTATACCTGTACACATTAGCAGTATTTCTTATTATACCTGTACATATTAGCAGTACTTCCTATTATACCTGTACACATTAACAGTACTTCCTATTATACCTGTACATATTAGCAGTACTTCCTATAATACCTGTACACATTAACAGTACTTGAACAAAGTCATATTCTGCATGAGTGTTCCACTTACCAAAACAGCCTCTATCTAACTTAAAATAGACGAATGGGAAGTAGAGAACGAGACCTCCGAGAATGAAGAATAGAGCGTACAGGATTTCAATCCGTGGATCCTGGACAATAGGAGCTATCACCAGGAAGGCGGAAACCAGGAAGAAAACTACCGGTATCAAAATGAAAACCTGAATAAGAAATTAATCTTTAAAAATAAAAATAAAGACAGCGTACTAAAGTCTCTCTTCTTTAGATGGACACGGATAGCATTGTATTTTAAATACCTGTTCAGCCACAAAGGCAAGAATGGGACATTTATGATAAGTGTATTTCTTCGGCGTGTTCTTGGTTTCTGCACAGCAGTCCACTTTCCACAACTGCTTGTTACCTCCGAAACCAAGAACACTTTCTACACCGTGTACTTGCACAATGCGTAAAGAAACAATCGATTTTAGAAAGTAAAAGGTAAAGTTACCGACATGTAATTAAATATTTACCATAGATTATCCCAATGTTTGCTGTGACAAACCTGAATCTTATTGTGTTTATTACAATTGCATAAAATATTTTGCTCTTTCAGTATTTAATTATAGACGCAGGTGGCAACCACTTCTGTTTACGTTAAATCTCACCTCGAGTGCATAGCGTTATGATACATTGAGGGAAAATGTGATATTATTGATAACGTAATAATCTATGAATCATTTGGAGCTGCGCTGGCAACGTTGAATTTACTAAAGGGGAACTGTTGAAGAAGGCCTTAATGTCTTTAAAGTACACAATAAAAACGGATGGTCATTAACGATTTCAGATATTAATAAAACATCTCTCTGACAGCTGACGACGAAATTCTGCTTATTTTTTAAACAATTAATTAAATATTTCTTCCTTTATATAAAAACGAAAACTAAACAAAGTCTTGTCTGTGGTTTTTTTCAACTTACTAATTTTAAAATTTGGCAAAGTGGCTGTGCTTTTTCATTCAGGAAACTATCTCGGTGTAAGCATTTGTGGAGTTTTTTTGATGTAAAAAATAGGAGATCCCCAAAATGGAATAATATCATTAGCGGACAGGGATCAAAAGATCCAAAAAAGAAAAACATATTATGAAATAAATAAAAATGATTCAAAGACAACAGTAAATTAGTTAAAGGATGCAATGATAAATAGTTTAGTAGTCTTCCTAAGTGCGTTATTCGTTGTGTCAAATACGCAGATAAGCACCATTCAACGATGCAATGCATAGGTAAAACTATTTTTAGCAGCAGTAAATTTGACCTTGGAGCTACCAGCTCTGTAACCTACAGGGTTCTTCTTGGATTAAGGAAACATATTACACATGAACTTGCATTGAAGTAGTATTACCAGGAAAGCTAAACGGACGCCGGACTACCTGAGCACACTGATGACAATTGAAAACTATGAGATCAACGATGCTTCCGAAATAAGTATTGCTACAGATTATGAGGTTAAGAAAAATATGCGAATGTCGACATTTACATATAGAATAACATAATGAGAATATTGGAAGAGGCATTGCTATAATAACTCACTGAGCCGTACGATCACGTAAGCTACAAATGACCCTATCTTATTCTCTTCCGATCTTAGAGTAAAGCTTATCAGGTGACGTTGTCAAGACTATATGCAATCCCAATCATATCATGGAGATGAAGAAAGACGAGAAAAAGAAAAACGCTCAAGAAGGCTAATATATCTTACTTTGATTGGCCTATGATCATTCCTCCTTGTGAAACGAAGAATGATGAGAGCCAGGGCTGTGAGAGCGTAGAAGGTCCAGGAAGCAAAACTGAAGAAATCTATCAGACCTGCTGTGTCTGAGGGAATGATCATTAACGTAGCGATGCCACACTGAAACATATGAACAAATAAAATAAATAAAACCCTCTTCGTTGGACAGGTAATAATTTTTCTTTGAATTTGATGGAATGAAAGACATTGAACTGTGTACTTTGTTTTTCATAAAATTATACTATTGAGGTATTTTATGATTATGTGCATGCATTTCTCAGATACAGTGCAGCATGAATGCCAGATATTCCTTCCAAGCCAGTCAACGCCAATTCGATAAGTGAACTGTATCGCCTTCAAATAATAGTAATATGTGGGATCGTGATGAAAGGTTTTTAAGAAATACATATATCTATAAGCGTGTTTGTAGATGGTTGTCTAATAATATGCTTTAGTCTTTGATTACGGTATCATATTTGTTAAATCTGCATTCATTTTTGTTGGTTATGCATTCAGCTTAGTCTTGCATACAAATACTATTCTAACAGAATTATTGCCCTGGTCGATTATTTTTCTTTCTTTCCTCATCAACTTTAATCGAAACAGTTGCCCATTACCCAAGTTTTCTCCTTAAAATACTAGTAATCTTACTGTTTTGTTCTTTATAAAGAAATCAATTTGTCCTAGAACACTATGTTTCTTCGAGAATGCTTACCCAGTCATACTACCTTAGGGGAATTGCTACCTCGCAAATCCAGCCCTCCCAAACACATCCTTTAGCTAAAGGGAGCCAAAAGTTGTCTGCCGACCTATGTGGTGGTCGGGCAGAAAGATTTCACATTAGGTATAAGGATTGGAGGCAAAGTCGATGAACCTCTCAGTTACTACAAGAGCCCAAGGCACGCTCTATATGGAAGTAACTGTGGGGAGGATGTGAGGGTGTATGTGTATCATAATTGGGTAAGTATTCTCGAAGAAACATATTTTACTAGGAAAATGTGGTTTCTTTTTAAAATACGTTACTCCATCATAATACCTTGCGAGAATAGGTAAGAGGTGGAAGGAGGGACAACACCTTCTCTAGAAGATACCATATCTGGTCCCCTAATGTATGTGAGACAGCTTCTAGGAAACCCGACTGGAGGAGACTCCATATGTGCACATTCCATACCTCTGAATAGGAATGACTTCGTAATTGTTTCAATAGATGAGGGAAAATCCATATTCTCCAAGGAGTTGTCGTTGCGAGATTGATTAGGTCGTTGATCCACGATTTCCCCAATCCGAGTAGTGTCATGAGGATAATGCGACACTGATTCTCTTGCTTTCTATACCACTGTTTGGAATCAGATGTGTTGGAAGGTAGGCGTATGCATCTAGGCCATTTCCAACCCATGAATAGAGCACCCACTGCCCAGGCTTCGAATCCGCGACTGAAGATACGAAAGGTAAGGCTTTTGTATTCCACCTTGTCGCAAACAGGTCCACGAAAGGTGGGTCTCATCCGGTACATATCTGAATGAAAATTGAGGAATAGAGAGACCATTCAGCCTGTTTGGATTCATTGTTCCGAGAAAAAGACTCGGCTAATACGTTTGGGGTACCTTGATATGGAAGACTTGTACTTGGATTTTGTTGTTGACAGCACCATTTTAGAATGTCCCACGCCAGGACGCAAAGCTCTCATGAAAGGATGATAGTAAGTAGGTTCCCCAGCTTCACGTCTTGGAACGGTAAAGAAAGTTAGGTTGCCAAATTCCACAGATGATGCCTCATTTGTATGTAGATGATGCGAGAAAGGTCCAGGGGGCCAATTTTAGGACTCCATTCAGGCAGAAGAATCATTTGAAATGAGTGATAGGAGAGCGACCTAGGACCCTGAAGGCCGCTGCTGAGTTGAGCATGCCAAGTAGGCGAAGGAATTCCAGTGCGGATAAGATTCTCTCGAAAGTAAAGTTGCTACCGTGGGTCGCGTTTCCATGCCCGATCATGAGAGAGACGAAATATGTTGCTTGTATGTTGACCTCCATACCTAGGTGAACAAATTGTTGTGATGGTACTGGGTCGGATCTTTCCGAGTCTTGTAAGATGTTACTCACTAATGTTTCTTCAGGATGTCGCCCAGGTAACATGATGTTGCCGCATAGAAATGGTCCTGACATGCGCCATAACTCGATTCAACAAACGAGTGAAGACTTAGGCGCTAATGTGGTGTCCCAATTGGAGTGCCGTGAATTGGTATATGATACTGTAGGAAAAACGCAAGAGCGTCCTAGAAACCTTGTGAATAGGGGCATGCAGTTATGCGCCGTTTAAGTCTACACTGATGGCGAAATCTCCCTGATGGATGATATTCAAAATACTCTGTGGTGTTTCCACTGAGAACCAGGAGGTGAATGAACGGATTGAGGGCGCTTTGGCTGATGACCAGACGCAGAGTGAAGTATGCCTTTGCCACCAAGAAAAGTCTGGAACAAATGATACTACCTTCTTGGTGCTATGCCATCATTGGTATGCGAGAAATGTGGCTTTCGTTGGGTGGAGGTTTGATAATACGGTTCTCAGAGGTTCTTATCCAATGAGTGACCTAAAGTCCTTTTTTTGTTTTCCCGTACAATCCCTGTATCAACGCTGTGGTTGTGGGAATGGGGGAAATTGTTTTCCTATGTGGCTTGTTTACGGATGTCTTCAATCTGGCCTTTAACCAGACGAATAAATAAATTCTGCTCTTAGCTTGGTTTTATGGAGGTCCTTCAGGAAAGTGCAAGCACAGAACACTGGGTCGCGCTCCGCCAATTATAAATTTGTAGCTGCTGTTATGGCATTGGCCAAAATGTGTTTAGCTGCTTTATTCAGTTCAGGCTGCTGATATAGTGGGAGGAGGAAAAGGACTAAACTACGGAGGTCAAAGGTGGAAAACATCCTCAATGGAGGCTCGGAAGGCTGAATATTCCCTTGACATCGGATAGTGTAGAATAGATGACAGCACTGGAGAAGAAGCTAAATCATCTTGTTTGCAAGAGGTGAGGGTAAGGTCCCGTATAATGCTTGAGACTTAGCTGGCGAAAAATGACGAGATCTGTAGTTCACTAAAGTTGTAGAACTCTTTGAGCAAAAAACGGTGAGTTCGAGACAGTCACTGAGTAAAGGGTCTGTTCTCGTAACAGAGTGTAGAGAAAGTGAGAAGCGACATCTGTTGAGGCGTAGGAAACCACCTGTGGCGCTGTGCCGAATGAGCGTCTCAAGGTGGAATGAACTTTCGACTGGCCCCTGCACCTGTCCGCAAAAGTCGGGTTCGACGTACTGGAAGCCGTGCCGTTAGTGATTGAGCCCATACTATAGATAGCTTGGCCCTTCGTGACCCAGTAAACGTCCTAGGTCGGTCTCAACGGAAATATGTTGTTCGTGTGGGGAGGATATCTTTAGGATCATCAGTTTGTGACAGGTTATGGGATATTTGATACATGCGACCTGTTCGTATATCTGTTGAGTGAGAGAGAGCTTGGTTGTTTGTTAGGGCTGTCCCTGGCTGTTCAGCAATAGGAATCAAAGTCGAACTTCAAGGGGCAAAGTTAGAGGGAGTTGCCAAAAATGTAGTGATATTGATAACAAACAGTCTTATAAAACAACGAAGCATACAGGTACATTATAATGAAATTCCATCTGTAAGGAGGAAAAGTATTAACATGTGGGCCTGTACAAGTGTTTTTAGAATACAATGGGGCCGCAGAGCTATACGAAATGATGGTTACTTGTAAAAGAAAAGTTAAAGCAGACAAAATCAGTTATAATGATACCTGTAGAGAAGGTCAAGGGCGGCATGTACAGGTGGAATCATTGAAGTATGGCGTTCCAAGGCGAAGAATGCCGTCCTAAAGGAAACTCACCTGTATGTACCAAAAATGACGGAATTATACATAAATGAGGAGTTTCGTTATCGGATAAAGACCTGCGTACATAAGTATTGTAGCCCAAACCTATCTTATGAAGTCTCACAGTCTACCCGTGAGCGTGACAAAGAGCTATTTAAATATGAAGAAATGCTTATGCAGATAAATATGACTCAAGTGTCGCCTATTGAAACATGCAAGACGCGACTAAGTAAACCATCTACAGAATGCCGACCTGTACTTTTCCGACCAGAGCGGAAGCAATAAAGAAATGATTTCTGTATACAAGTGTCTACTTTACTAAATTTCACCTAAAAGGGAACCGATACACCATGATAGATACGTACAAAGTAGTTGCGACAATATCCATTATGAGGCAACTACCTGTATGGAAAATGGCCCCCAGATAGCCAGTACAATTAAAAAGCATTCAAGCTGGACGCTACTCACCGATATGTGCCCGTTCGTAATATAATTGCTCATGTTAGGCGTTTTTATAAGCGCAAGAGACTTGCACGTAAAAAATAAATATAGCCCGAACTGAATGTGAAGTCGCTTAGGCTTCCAGTTAAAGTACCGAAATATGTGACGACGACAAAGTGTTAGTAAATAGTAGAGGCAGAGCTTTGTCGGCATAGGAAGAGAAAAAGTTGGAGGTATATATGGAGTATACATTCCTTGGAAGTGGCAAAAAACTCATCCAAATTGTGATGGTATATCTTCAACGTAGATTTTGCGTTTTGGTAGGTCTCTCGTGAGGACAGCATGCTTCTTGGCACGAGCGGAAGTTGTAATTCAAGGGTTCTAAGTGCTAAGGGAAGGTTACTCTTCCCAACCGCCACTTGGGTCGGCAGACAACCTTTTACTCACTTTAGCTAAAAGTAGTATATGGGAGGGCTGGGTTTCCGAGACAATAGTAGTTCTCCTAAGCTATTATGATTGGGTAATTAAAGAAGAAATAGATGACCATTGCTGTTCAGCGGTCAACGTCATACATTCCAATGACCCCTTTCCAGAAGATATTGCCAGAGCCAACTCTTGCACTGAGGTCACCAAAGATGACGAGCTTGTCAGATTTGGGAGCAGAGGTTATCACAGAGTGGATTTCTTCATAAAATGTATCCTTCGCTTCTTCCGTATTGGTTATAGTTGGAGCGTACGCAATGACGATCGTGACATGCTTTCTTCCATTCGACAATGGGAGTTTCATGGTCATATGCCTGTCGTTCACACCCTTTGGAAGTCCAGCTAGCTTGATAACATACACTGACTGCAAAGCCGACTCCGGCCACACGTCGCTCTTTTTATCCCCCTTCCGCTCCAAAAGAAGGTTTAGCCATAACCAGCGCCCCTTTCACAAAGTTCGCCCTCTTCTGCTGGGCAATGTTGATGTTGTAAATTTCAAGCTCCCTGCTAGAGATCTGTCAGTATTATATCTGTCCAAAAGTGTACGCAAGTTTCATGCGCTGCTCATCTCCTTTTTCTTTTTTGTGTTTGGACCGCTGATATATGGTCATCGCCAGAGGCTGTTAATTGGCTAGGGAAAGATGGAACAGGCAAATTTTAGGCACCTTTAGATAGAATCAGAGACAGTGGATATCCAGGACTACCTACGTGCCTCGTGATGCTCTGTGCATTCTATAACGTGTTGCTGTGAATCACCCTCCTGCCCGTTGATCTAGGTACCGATTTCCTCTGCCCAGTCCTCCGAATACAATCTTCACATGCTTGGATAGGAAAGCCCTAACTCACCTAGGGTTTAAAACTCGTCGGCTACGCTCACCTGGTTTAGACCTCAAGTCAAAACGATTTACAGGGGTGTAGCCGCTGCGCTTGCTACAGCTTCTTGGTGCCATAATGAAGAGCTGGGGACCAAAGGAGAACTAGCTACCTAATAACAGATAAAGCTTTATTGAAGGTAAAGAATTTCAGATTTAAAAAAGTCAAAGAGATTGAAGATGAATAGCTACCGGTGGATTTTCTCCTTCGGCTTTTATTGGGCTTGATGCAAATTTCCAAGGCTTGTTACTAAAGCTTTAAAAGAAAAGGTGATAAACAGAAAAAGTTTTAAAACATGCCACAGAAAAAATCTTTCATTAATAAGTTGAACCGTGTGGACGATATCATGGATAAGACGACAATGGACAAAGAATTCAACCATGAGGAGTTTATCTTAATCATCATCGAGTACAACAGTTATAACGAGATTGCAAAATAATATAATCATAAGGAGCATGATCAAAAGAAAATTAAATAAATCAACAATAATTACAACTTTTCGGGGTGAGGGGGATACATTGCACGGTGGCGAGATTCGTGTTGATCTAGAGGTAATTAGTGATAAAAGCCATAATGACAGATAAACTAATATTTAACACACACATTTTCAAAGAAGAGGTCAGTTTCTACAAGAAAGAGATTTATACTGCTCCAAAGATGTGCCTCACCTTCAAGCAATTAAGCATTTGAAAGAAGCTGAGTTTTTAAATATATTTGAGACAAAAAGGATACAAGAAGCTTCATTTAAAAGCAAATCTTGCAACAAAAAGGATAAAATACCGAAAATTAAACTTCAGCGGCGGGAGACCTGCGTTTATTCACCATCTCTAGATTAGATAACTCCTGGGTCAGATACCGGCTCAGCTTTTCGTTGTTTGAATTTCTTTGATACAAATGTTTCGCATAATCTAACTATTGTCAGTAAATAAAATAGATAAGTGAAATCCTGCTATATACCTGAACAGACAGTACTGTGTATGCAAATTATAATGCGCTATTTGAGAAACAATCTATTCTGTCAATCGGACTGACAAAATTGATACATTGGTAGACTATTTCATCATAGAGATTGGAGTTAGATGTCGTTAAACAATGATTTTCTTTCATCCCATATCATCTTTACTACGAGGATGACAAGGATGAAACAACGAATGTATTGTTCTTGAGTGTTTATGAAACCTAAAAATCAGGATTCTCAAATACGCGACATGCGGGTTGCATTTGGCCCGTAGAGTTATTTCATGTGAAAACAACGATACCCGCAATTTGTAAGATTACTAATAATGCATATTATTTCTTCGCAAACAGCCAGTTTAGATACAAACTCGATTGTTGCAGCGTTAACGTTTTGTTTCTATAATTTTAACTGGCTACTTTTTGTGTGAGTCGCTTTCGCTGTATGAGAATGTTTCAGTGATGCGGCTTGTGGCCAATTTACTAGTCCTCATGTAGCCCTCATGGTAACTCGAGTTTGACACCCTTGTTTTAAATGTAGATGACTAAAGTCAAAGAGGACAACAAATAACATACTGATTTCAATTGTTTGAAACGCACTTAAAATATAAAAACACTATGCGATGCAAATGGATAGCTTCTATCACAAACTACATCGTCAGTCATAAGGACATCTATTGTATTTGATATTATGTGTGGGTTGCTGAATCCTACAAAGGGTATAGCAAATCAAATCTTGATCAAAACAATAACGCAAAATAAGATTATACTAGTGATCATTATTTGCGTCTGTAGGACTTTCTACGTGTTAAATTATTTTTCCACGGAGCCTTGTTTCTTATGCTGTTAATGGTCGCTATCGAAAAATTATAGAAAGGTATGGTGAACCTATTGAATATCAGCATAAAGAAAGAAAATGGAAAAGCAATAGATTTTTACGACAACACAATATAAATTAAATTATATAAATCTACCTGAAAGCTAGCAGACGAGATTTTATTTCTTGTTCATTCGTAAAAGACAGATAGCGATATCATGCAAACATATGTTGCGAAGCAACACAAATAATAAAACGAACCTGACCGCAATCGTTAACATCATTATAACAACCATGGCGTTGACAACAATATTCAGTCATTATCATTGCTACTCGTGCTAATACTCAAATATGAGTAACAATGGTAACAACAACCTCCACTTCTTGCTCTTCCTACTGACGCCGACGCTGCTACTACTGCTACTATTACTACAAATACTGCTACTGCTGCACCAACACTACTACTGCTTTTGCTAATGTTGTTTCTGCTCATTCTGCTCTAGACTATACCTTCACATATTTGGAAACTATCACTACCACTTCTGGCACTAATGGGTACTAGATAGCCTGATTGTTTCGTGACTTTTACCGTTAAGATGATGGAAAGTACTGGCGTGTATCTTTTACAGTGGATGTAGGAGAGAACTTCCGGCAGGTGGCCCTCTCTGGCGGCACAATACACAACTCTGAAAGAAACGATCTACTTGTACACTAACAGGCGCCTCAATTCATTTCGACAACTGTAATAATTAGACATTTGCCAATAACCAAATATTAATGCAAACGAACTAAATGTTTTCTAACATTTCATAGAAAATGTGAAACAATTTATATCGAAAATGCACATCAGATAATATTCATTTATACACATCATTATTTTTTTAAAAAATATTCGATGGGTATATGAAACCAAAGTTATTCCTACTTTTATCAAACATATCCAAACAAGCTACTTATTAAAAGCATAACAAAATTCAAGTATGTTGTAGGATAAAAAAGTTGTTGTTCTATTTAATTTTTTTTTTTTTGTTTCTACTTTCTTTTAAGTCATTGCTTTTTCTGTTTGCTATATTTAGTGGAAGAAAAGAATATAATGACGTTCAGGAAGTAAAGAATGAATCAACATAAAGCCAAAGGAGTTATATGCAATTAAGAATATAATAATTAGTATTCTAAATATAAAATAAGCGATTGTTTATAGATATCAAAACAGAAATAATTATGGAGTTATATTGAAATTATCAGTCTATGGAAAATAGGTAACATAAGAAAATAAATGAATAAATAAATTTTAATATACCTGCTACCCGCAAAACAGACCCCGTTAGCCGCCCCGAAGGTGGAAAACAAAACAGAGACTGGAATGATATACCATGTCACACCAAGTACTCCTTTACCCCAGTCCTGCGATAAAATAATTGATGTAAATTATGTATTCATATCCTCATTTTAGTTCATGCCTAACAAAAGACATAACAAACAATCGCTCGGTGCAAATATAATCTATTAAAATGGTACTTACTATTTCTAGTATGGCCTCTAGTAAATACTCCCTAATACAGAATGAAATATCTGTTATTAGCAGCGAAGGACGATGGATAATAGTGCACTATTGTAGTAATATGAGTTATATGTAAAAATTGATCAGAAGACCGGGAAAGATCTGGCTACCCGATGACCGGACCTTTTGAGCCTAAATCAATAAATACTTTTGGATATACCTTAACTTAAACGTTCAAAATTAATTTACTTGGTACAACTGCTATTTATTTATAAATTAAAATATAAAGTTGTCACTTAACAGTAACTTTTTCAGCTCGAAGCAATTTACGTCGTAATATCCCAGTTAATGAAACCAAACATACTTAATTCTTCATCTGAACGGCTGATGTCAAGAGATTATATAATACAAAACTGCGATGATGAGATGATGTCATATTTTTCGTACAAATCACAGTTTCATTGGGTGACTAAACCTGAAATCTGAACGTATTGATGTGATAATCTGGTTGAACGAGACTATGACGCGAAAGGAACTGTTAGGTTGCTATGCTGGAAGGTAGATTTGGACAGATTCTCTCAGATACATGGATCATGGTAAACGATTAAATAAGTAAAGACAGTAAGACATTTAGTTGTAATATTAGGCCATGGCTGCTGTTCTTCCAGCACAACTCCTTATGTGTATCCGATGTGTGAATTTTTATACAGACCTTATACGATGTTATTCTGGTTGATGCTTTTATCGATTTCATTTCATTGATCCTGTAAACAGCTTTTCAACGTACTTTTTGAGCTCTTCCTATTCCTGTTCTTATTTTCCCTGTACTTTTCTGCTCCTTCAATGTTTCCTCCCTTTCTTCTCAGTTTTCTCCTCACATCAGAGGTCGAGGATATCTGTTGTGACCTTGGTTTCTGTATCCTATTATTCTTGTCAATGATCTCACTGGCTGTGACTATTACTACCGTGTTGGAGGCGGTGAGAAAGGAGTCTAGGTTTGTTTTTTCAGCACTAGAATTGTTAGTTGGTGCAAATTTGCAGCCTCAGATACTTGAGTCATGCATGGATCTTTACATTTTTCAAGTTCAAAACTGATCCTAACCTTTATTGGTTTCTCGGCTTTCATTAGACGAAGTTTGATAGTCATCATCAGCAGGTCGTGGTCACTTCCTGTGTCATCTCCAGGTAAGCTACGTGTTGTGGCGATGTTAATGCCAGACCAGAAGCGCTTCCTCACCAAGATGTATCAATCTGATTTTGATAATTTCCGTCTGGACTATGTCAGATCCATCTTCTGGATGGTATGTTGTTGCTAAGTGTGTTCAATAACACTATATATATATATATATATATATATATATATATATATATATATATATATATATATATATATATATATATATATATATATATATATATATATATATATATATATATATATATATATTTAGATAGTGAAATCCAAGAGCTTCACCCATTTCTCATTGGTCTGTTCATTAAAGTATGGACCACAGTCTTCTTGCCACTTGGCTTGTCCATCTTTTCCTACCTTGGCATTCCAGTCACCTTGAATAACTATAATATTCTTCTTGGGGATCTGGTCAATGCGACTTTAAGGCTTGTCGTGGAACGCATCCACTTCCTCGTCATCATGGTTAGATGTTGGAGCATAAAGCTCTATGATGGTGATGGTGAAGGGAGATGACCTCAAGCACTCTTCCTAAGAAATGGAATCTGCAACTGTGCATGAACCACCGAAAAATCAGCGTCATCCAAGTAAGGTCATGCTTATGAGCATCTTCAATACACTAAAACCCAAAGCAGAGTACATCATTGCTGAAGAACAGACTGCTTTCAGAACAAGACGTAGCCCTATAGAAGAGATGTTCAACATTAGAATCCTCTGTGAAACGTATATACAGCATCAACAGGACCTCTGTCATGTCTTCATTGCCTTCCAGTAGGCTTTCGAAAGGTGTAGCAAGCAGCCTTTTGAACCAACATGCGAATATACAACATGAACTCAAAACTAATCCGCACCATAAAAAACCGTATGACAAGGCGACTAGCATAGTTCTCGTCAAAGGCAATATAGAAGGTTGGTTCAGAACCAAAGTCGTAGTCAAGCAGGGGTGCCTCCTCTAGCCCAATCTCTTCAATATATACCTGGAAAGGACCATGACAGATGCCTTGGAAGACTATGAGGGCAGGTTCAGTGTTGGAGGCAGACAAAAATCACTAGCCTTCGCTTCGCCGATGATATTGATGGCTTAGCAGGAGATGCACAAGGACTGGAAACCGTAGCGAAGCGACTCAGTCAAGCATCGCTAATGGGGTATAGGATGAAGATCAGCACTGAAATGACCAAGCTAATGAAAACAACCCAAGTTCCATCCAAAAGGAAATAGGAATGAATAGACTGAAGCTGTGCACAGTGACAAGCTTCAAGTACATAGGTACTATCGCCGCTGATGAAGGTTCAAAACATGAGGTTCTGTCCAGAATTGGGAGGATAATAACATCACGGTTGGGTCCAAGAACAAGCTTATACGCTCCCTCGTCTTGTCCAAATTCCTGTATTTCGTTGAGACATGGAACCGAGAGCAAACCAAAACAGAAGAATCAATGCCTTTTGATCAGATGTTATCGAGGGATCCTGAACACCTCATACTTAGACCACATCTTTAATGAAGAGGTGCACGTTAGAATCCAACGTGCAATTGGAACATATGATCTGCTAACCACTGTAATGAAACGCAAAGTAAGATGGTATGGTCACTTCTCACGCTCATATGGCCTGTCAAAGACAATCATACAGGGCACAGCGAGAGGCAAAAGAAAACGAGGCAGACAGAAAAAACAAATGAGAAGGTAACATCAAAGAGTGGACAGGCATGGACTGTATCAAGTCCCAAGGAGCAGAGGAGAACAAGCAAAATGGAAAGAGATTGTTGCAAAGTCATTAGTTGTGCCACTAAAACCAGCCAGGTTACAGAAGAAATGAGAAAAAAATAAAAATGAATATTTTGAATTTCAGAAACTCGTTCTGGGATGTCTCGATTGATAACATTTCACTGAGCCCATATGTTACGTTATTTGACGCTGAAATAGCTGCAAGTGCAATATCTTCTAGGTAAAAAGGTTATTTGTCCAGCTTGCAGCATACTTTACCAAGCAATGTGCAGGTATGTTTACAAATAAATGTTTTGTAACTAGGAACTTTCGCAGATCGTATAAACTTTAGTATGGATATAACGTAAGCATTTCATATATAGCATTCCGTTTTGTAGCATAGACAAACTATCGTATCATATGTCTCTTTAAATGTTTGTGCGCATGAATAGATTTTTTTACGTATGAATATATTTCCACTTCTACGGAGGTGTAATCGCACCTAATCGTGGCACAAAACTGGTAGAAAGTTGTCATGACAGAACTAGGTCGATATGTATTTTAATTCAAAACGCAATACGTATTTCAAGACTGTATTCATATAAAACTAGAATACGCTGATGTGTAGATATAACATGCAAAAGCTAACATACCACAGCAACTGCATCGGATTTCAGGAGTCCATCTGCTGTCAGGACGGTGAAATAGGAGATATTTGCCAGAATGTATATTACTGTCACCAGTAAGATCCCGAAAACATTTGCTCGCGGTAGGTTCCTAAACAAATCCCAAAATATTCAAAACTATTCGTAATTTACAACACGTGTTAAAGCTATATTTCTGGTGTAGTAAACATTGGGCTTACTCAAGACTTCATCCTAAGTTCCTTATTCAGTTTTTCTAATCTCAGAACTTACTAACTATGTATATAAATCGCAGAAAATCTGAGAAATAAATTAAACAATATCTTTCATCAAAGATGTTTCTAACAAAGTAGCGATGTTTTATGAATATATTTGTCAATGTAATTAACAAGGTACATGTATGGTTACCGAGTTTATCACCTTTAAGATAATAAAAAAATTAGTTGCCTCCTGATCTTTTTAAACCTAGGATGACGTCAATAGCAACAATCTGGATGCATGGTTTCGTAAATCTAAAAGGTAACCGCCTACGCATTTTCTTTCACCTACCTGATTGTCCACCTATCTAGCTTACAATTAAAATGATGTATTTCCACTTAGGTCGCATTAATAGAAGATATTAATGTATTTGGCTACTAAAATATGTATGTATGTATGTATGTATGTATGTATGTATGTATGTATGTATGGTCTTGAAGTGTCGATGTGTCTATGATGACCAATGTCGTGGAGATCTGTCAATATTCGTTTGTTGGATCACAATAATACAATCCAAGAATACATCCTTACTTGAATTTCATTATAAATCTAAGGATCTAAGTGAAGGAATATTATTTATGAGAACATTTTATTTCCAGAGAACAGTAAAGTCAATAAATCATTTCAGCCAAATCAAAATACTACAAGAAAGCTCAATTTTCCTGTTGAAAACTTTTATTAAAAGAAAGTTTATTGTTCTAGAACAATTAGACGCTCTTTTGCAATAAAGCATGTGACAAACATCCTTTACACAAGATTTAACTATGTGGAGAATCTTAATTTTTCCTAGTAAAATATGTTTCTTCGAGAATACTTACCCAATCATATTACCTTAGAAGAACTACTACTAATTTGCAAATCCAGCCTTCCCAGACACTACATCAAGCTAAAGGGATCTAAACGTTGTCTGCCGACCTATGGGGCGGTCGGGCAGAGTGATCTCCCCTCAGGGATAAGCCTTGAGGCAATGTCTAAGAACGTGTCGGTTACTACTGAAGCAGAAGGCCCGCTCTCTATGGATGTCACTGGCGGGAGGCCGGGAGGTGTATGTGTATTATGAATGGGTAAGTAATCTCGAAGAATCATATTTTACTAGAAAAAAAAATGGCTTCTTCTTTAAATGCGCTACCGAATCATAAAACCTTAGGAGAATAATATAATTTCCGGTCCCCTAAAGTATGTGAGACAACTTCTAGGTAACCATACTGGCGGGTACTAGATCTGTCGGGGCGTGGACTCAAACAGGTAAAACATTTTACCTCCGCAAATCCAACGTCTTAAGAAGCAGTCGATCAACCTGGAAGGTTGACCTGTTGAGGCGCGGATATTGGTCCTACCGGATTGAATTGTGCCATCTGGGATGACAGATCTTGGAGATAAAAGCTAGAGAATTTGGATTCCAATCTCCATTCCACAGCCTGAATGATGTTGTTTAACGAATAATTCCACTGCACTATCTTCATGAGCCGAAATGAGGAATAAGTTAATCTGAGCTGGGATTATTTCCAAATATGCTGAGTGTATACCCCAATTTATCCAGGACAAGATAGTCTGTGTTGATATATCCTCCTGTCCTGTATTGAGAAGTAGAAAGACGTGTGATCGGCCTCGACTGAACGCATCTGTTCTATTAAGGTACCAAGCCAAAACTCGAAATGGGTCTTGTAGGTGGCATGAAACTGGTGTGTCTAGACGTGACAGAGGCTTGATGAAGGAAGGCGGTTGTTGCAGATGAAACAGGATGCCTTCATAAGTAAGACTGACCGGTCTTGTCGGAACTGTATGTAATTCGGTCTGCTGATAGGACATGTATTTCGCTTATTTTTCCTGCAGTTGATAACACCATTTGTCAACAGGTCTTGTAGGAATGTGCGTCAGAGGTGCCCTTGAAAGCGGTTCCAATATGTCTTGTTCAGCCAGGCAATGCCAGAGATGGGGTCCGCATTGGGCATCAGGCGACCATTTTGGTCGTCTATACTCCCAGTTGAAGAGTAGGTCGGGTGTTTTGCCTTTTCCGTTATGACGAAAGATTTCAATGATCGTGGAGCGGTAACCTTATATCGTACTTGTACAAGGAGCCAGAGGAAGTTAGCTATTTGCAGTATAAATGCATGGAGAGGTATGATGTGTTCGTTTGTGCACCACTGGATAAAAACGTGCCATTTGCCTTCGTAGCTTTTCAGAGAGGAGAGCTTTCTTGCTAGAGCGATTCTCTCCACGGCTGGTTTTGCGAATTGTTTATATCTACAGTCCTGTTCCAGATGATCCCGACGTGCAGGTTCTATAACTCTGAGTTGGAATGAAACAACTGCCGGCGTAGTTGTTTGAGTAGATGAGGGAAAATCCGAATTATCCAAGGAGTTCCCGTTCCGAGATTGATGATGTGACTCGTTGATCCACGACTTCTACCATCCTAATGGTGCAATGAGGATAACCCGACACTCTGATTCTCTTGCTTTCTGTATCGGTTTTGGAATCAGGTGATGAAGGGTAGCTGTATGCATCTATGCCGTATCGATAAAGCGATCAATGCATCGATAAAGCGTCGACTGCCCAGGCATTGAGTCCAGGACTAGAGATACGAAGGTTGATAGTAAGTATTACATCTTGTCGCAATCAGGTCAATCAACGGTTGGTCCAATCGAGTACAAATCTTAATGACAATCATTGGATGAAGAGACGATTCCGTCTGCACTAATTGATTTTTCCGGGACAAAGATTAGGCTAGAATGTTAGGAGTCCTGAGATATGGTGAACTTGTACGTGGATTTGTTGTTGAAAAATACAATTTAGAAAGTCCCACACCTGGACGCAAAGGTCTTGGAACTTGGTTCTCCTTGTCATATGAGATAAATCACCCGTTTATGACTTAGTTCCTTCTTTTCATTTGAGATAAATGACCATTACTGAGGACATAATGAGAACTCCTTTGCCATGCAGATATTCCTGTCACCAGTTAAAGGCCTTGACAATGGCCGTCATTCCCAGAATTTATTGAAACGAGGTTGTTGTTCTTGTGAAGGGATTGCAACGCTGGCTTCCCGAAAGGATTGTAGTAAGTGGGCTCCCAGCACTCCGTACTTGCATCGGTACAGACAGTAATTTCGTGCGGTTGTATTGATAGATGTATACCTGCAGTTAACCAAACTATATTTGCCCAATACCGCAGAAGATGCCTCAACTGTGTACAGATGATGCGAGAAAGGTATGGGGGCAAACTTTAGGACTCCATTCAGGCAGAGGAATCATTTGCCATGGGCGCATAGGAAGGCTACCTATGACGATGAACTCCGCTGCTGTGTTGAGCAAGCCTAGTAGGCGAAGGAATTCCCGGGCGGATAAAATTCCTTGAAAGTAAAGGTGCTACCATGTTTCGGATCTCTATGCCCTATCCGAAGGTAGACGAACCCAATGTCTAGGTGAACAAATTGTTCAGATCGTACTATGTCGGCCTTTTCCTTGACGAGAAGTCAAGATTGGTAACAAGGGTTATATGACTTGTCAAATCTAATTTACTGATGTTTCTGCAGGATGTCTTTCAGGTAACTTGATGTTGCCGCCAAAGAAATGGTCCTGACATGCGCCATTACTCGAGTCATCAGACGAGAGAATAACCAGAGGCCGATGCTGAGCTCCAGTGGGAGTGCACAGAATTGGTATAGTATACAATGTTTATAGGCGAATCGCAGAAATGTCATATAAGCCTTGTTTATAGGGACAAGAAAATTTTCACCGTTTAAATCCACACAAATGGCGAAGTTTCCCTCACGGATGGCTTTCAAATACATTGTGGTGTTTCCACTGAGAACCAAAGTCTGGGAATGAATTGTGGGAACATAGGTCGATGACCGGACGCAGAGTGCAGTTTCATATTGGGACCAAGGAAATTCTGGAACAATCATAGGACCCTACTCGGTGCTATATCCACTTTGGTGTGAGAGAAATGTGGCTTTCTCTGGGAGGAGCTTCAATAGGGCAGTTCTCAATGGTTTGTGTGGCCCTTGCGTCCTTTTGTTAATTTCCCGTACTATCCCTATATCGATGCTGTGGTTGTGGGATAGAGGTGAATTTGTATCCTTTGTGGATTGCTTGCGGACTGCTGAAATCTGACCGTTAAACAATAGGTTACATGATAAAGATTGTGCTCAAAGCTTGGCCTTATGGTGGTCATTCAGGCAAGTGCAGGCAGAGAGTACCGAATCGCGTTCATCCAACTGTAAATTTGTAGCTGCCGTTACGGCATTGGCCAAAGTGTATTGACCGGCTCTATTTGTCACTCGGGCTGTTCCTGAGACTTTCTCGAATGCATGCCCTGAGGTATTCGGAGTTCCGCCTGTTGGACGACAGCCATAGAGACGACAGTCCAACATCGAAGCCACGGCAATGATATATCGCACTAACGGCCCAGTGTTATCAAAGGCCATTGGGTCCATACATATGGAGTGTGGCTTTGTCATTCCTAAAGTGGCATATCACTGTCAACTGCTGATGTTCCATACGAAAGTGTATGACAAAGGTAGAACCGCCGACGAACAGGTGATGAAGGCGGGTCTGAATGTCTGTAGCTCTCGAAAACTGTGGAAGTAACTGAAGGTAAGATCAACAGCTGCCGAAGCTCCGTTCCAAGTTGTTGATGGAGTTGCAGGAGGAGAACAAATCTCCGAGAGTCGACGGCGGACACCATTCTCAGTGGAGGCTCGGACGGTTGCATTTTCCGGTGCCATTTGAGAGGGCAAATGACAGCACTGGATGACAAGCAACATCATCTTGGTTGCATGAGACGAGGCTAAAGTCCCCTGTAATGCTTAAAACTTAGCTGGGGAAGAGTGATGAGGTCTGTCGCTCACTAAACTCGTAGAATACTCTGAATTAGAAACCGTGACTTCGAGGCAGTCGCATAGTAAAGAGTCTGTTCTCGTGGCAGAGTGTACAGAAAATGCGAAGCGACATCTCTTGAGGCGTGAGGAACTATTCGAGGCATTGTACCGAATGAGTGTCTCGAGGCGTTATGAGCGTTAGAATGGTCCCTGCACATGTCTGCAAAAGTCGTATTTGACGTACTGGAACCAGGGGTATTAGTGATTTAGCGCATAATATTGATGTTTTGGCCCATCGTGATCTCTAGTATATGGTCTAGGCAGGTGGCAACGGAAATATGCCAGCCGTGTTGGGAAACTATCGTTAGGATCACCAGTCTGGGCTGGGTATGGGATGTTTGATCCATGCAACCGATCTGTATGTCTGCTGAGTGAGAGTGAACATGGCTGTGTGTTAGCCCTGTTCCTCGCTGTTCCACAATATGAATCAAAGTCGAACCCCGAGGAGGCAATGTAGAGGGAATAGCCAAATAGGCTGAGTCATGTGGTACCTGTGGTGGTGACTTGGTTGTTGTTGTTGTTGTTGTGGGGTTTAACGCCATTTTTCAGCACGATAGGCTATTCATGGCGGCCAGTATTAATGGTGGAGGAAGAACCCGGAAAACCCCGGAAAGAACCACCGACCCACGAGAAGCCGGTGGTGACTTGGGTTTTTTGAGCTATTTCAGAGAGAGTCAATGTCTGGCGCTTCGTGGATGAAGAGTAAATTGATTATGTCCCTTTTGCGCCAAATATTCACACACTGAGGAAAGGTCAGCATGCAGACTGGTGACATCTTCGTCCTGAACTATGTGCTTTTGCGCTTTGCACATAGTTATGATCTGTAAGACAAATAATGTAAAACGGATAAAACTGTTGCCCTGCACAATTCATTTAGAACGCACTGTCGGTGCAGAGCTAAATCTTAATAAGTTGACCAGGAAATAGATAACAGAAGCCTAATAAAACAATGAAGCATTCAAGTAAAATATAATGGAGTATCACCTATAAGGACGAGATGTCTAAATCTGTGGGCCTGCACATGTGTTTTTTAATACAGTGTGGGCGCAGGGCTATACCAAATGATGGTTACCTGGAAACAAGTGATAGCAGACGATCTCAATTACAATGCTACCTGTAGGGAAGGCCACTAACGGCATGTACAGGTAGAATCATTGAAGAATGGCGTTCCAATGCTAAAGATGGCGTCGTATAGGAAACTCACATGTATGACCCAGAAATGACGAAATTATACATACATAAGGAGTTTCTTAAGGGCATAACGACATGCACACATATCAATATTGTAGCCGGAATCTATCTTGTGAATTTGCACATGCTACCCATGCGAGTGACTAGGTGCAATTTAAATATAATCAAATGCTTATGCAGATAAACATGACTCAAGTGTAGCTTATAGAAACATGCATGAGCAGGACGCAACTGTTGTTGTGGGGTTTAACGCCATTTTCAGCGCAAGATAGGCTATACATAGCAGCCAGTATTAATGGTAAAAGAGGAACCCGGGGCGAAACCCCGTAAAGAACCACTGACCCAGGAGAAGCTACTGGCAAGCTTTCTCACATACCCACATAGGCCGAAACAGAGACTCGAACCCACACAGACAGAAGTGAGAAGGCAGTGATCCGTAATGGTGAGCGTTATAGACCACTCGGCCACTCGGGGCCACCAGGACTGAGAATGCCATGTATAGAAATCCGACCTGTAATTGTCCGACCAGAGCGGAAGCAATACAGAAATGTACATAAGTGTCTAAATTACACACAAAAATCCTTCACCTAAAAGGGAACTGGGGCATCGTTATAGATATGTAACAGTAGGTACGATAGTATTCAATATGAGTCAATTACCTGTGGGGCAAAAGGTTCACAGACCTCCTGTACAGGCAAATCATATTGAAGTTGGCGCCCGGACGCTACGAATGCCTTGTAATAGAAACTCAGTGATAAGTATTCGTTCATAATGGAAAGGATCATATATAAGGATATTTTATAAGCGCTAGAGACTTGATAGCAAATTGTAAAGGCAGAACTTTGCCGGGATAAAAAAGAGAAACAAACTGGAAATTTGGAGGGAGTATACTTTACTTAGAAGTGAGAAACTCCTCCAACAGGTAATGGTATATTTTTCACGTAGATTCTGGTTTTTGCGAGGTCTCTCGTGACGAGAGCGTACCTTTCGGCACTAGCGGAAGCAGTAACTGTCACGTTCTAAAACTTTTCCGCCAAGTTGTATACGTACGGGGAGATCACTCTGCTCTACCGCCAAATAGTTCGGCAGATTAGTTTTAGCTCCCTGTAACTAAAAATAGTATCTAGGATGGCTGGATTTATGCGGTAGTAGTAGCTTAAGATGATAATCCAAATAGTAAGGCAATTTGGTTTACAAAACTCACTGATCCTGGGTAGGTGTGTGTTGTGTGTGTGTGTCTATCTATCTATCTATCTATCTATCTATCTATCTATCTATCTATATATATATATATATATATATATATATATATATATATATATATATATATATATATATATATATATATATATATATATATATATATATATATATATATATATATTCTTCTCTCCCACTCTCTGTCAAGGGTTAGTATAAATTTGCACTTAAAGACAAAACGTTGAGTATATACTTACACGAAGGGATTTTTCAGCTCCTCTGTTAAGTAGTTCAAGTTATTCCTGAAAGATTTAAATTATCAAATACATAAATACAAATAATGAAAATAAAATCACTTATGGGGTGGCAATTTATATGAATGAAATGTTTCATTCTGGACAAGTCGATTTCTATTTCAAATGCTACTCAGATATAGTAAATCTTCGATAAGTTAATAACGTTTTGGATCAATGAGACTGTTTAGAGTAATATAATTGGTGTTAAATTATTCAGTTAGATTTCACTTTTAGAGTATGATATTTTGGTGTTAAATTGGTCATTTAGATTTCAGTTTTAGAGTATGATATTTGGTGTTAAATTGGTCATTTAGATTTCAGTTTTAGAGGATGATATTTGGTGTTAAATTGGTCATGTAGATTTCAGTTTTAGAGTATGATATTTGGTGTTAAATTGGTCATTTAGATTTCAGTTTTAGAGGATGATATTTGGTGTTAAATTGGTCATTTAGATTTCACTTTTAGAGTATAATATTTGGTGTTAAATTGGTCATTTAGATTTCACTTTTAGAGTATGATATTTGGTGTTAAATTGGTCATTTAGATTTCAGTTTTAGAGAATGATATTTGGTGTTAAATTGGTCATTTAGATTTCAGTTTTAGAGTATGATATTTGGTGTTATTGTACTTATAGATTTCAGTTTCAGTGTATGACATTTGGTGTTAAATCGTTAAGTTAGCTTTCAGTTTTAGATTATGATATTTGGCGTTAAACTGCACAGTTTGATTTCAGTTGCAGACGATGATATTTTTGGCGTTAAAATTTACAGTCAAATTTTAGTTTTAGGGTAAGACATTTTGTATTACATTGTACGGTTAGATTTCAGTTTTAAAGGATGGTTTTGGTGTTAAATTGTACAGTTAGATTTCACTTCTTGAGTAACTTATGATATGATGTGGATCGTTTGTACGCTAAGGATTCATGTTTGAATTCAATAGGTATTCAATTTAGTGAGAAGAATTCATAAGTCACTTCTTTATTTAGTTGTAATTAATGAAGTATATTTCCTTACATTCAGTACTTGTAGAGTAGCAAGAGGGTAGAAATTTTCATTTACCACAAATCATATGCCCACATTGCATCATAGAAAGCTAATGCTACAGATGCGGGCGAACTTGTTGTACCCTTGAATCCAGTTTGCAGGACGCTTAGATGACCTGCAGTAAAGTTACAGAATCATTATTTTCAAGCTTCATGACCCCAGGAATTCTGTAAAATGTTATAATAAACTAAATTCTTGTAATCCAAAATATTTTAAAAATTTTTAGTAACGCATCTCAAAAAATACATGATGATAATAATAGATTTGAACCATTGTTTACAAATACTGTTAATGTAGACAAGAAGAATACATGAATATATCAGGTTCCTTTCTGGTCTTGTGAACTAATATTAGCTAGTTTTCTTCATCAAATGATCTGAATATAACCAATCAAAATGCATGTTGCAACAGCTTAGAAAAATGTGTAATTACATACAAAAGATTTTTTTAAGGATGTAAGGGACCGTTTTATACACAAATTTAACATGGCATCAACAGTCCCAAATAAAAATTTACAAAAGATAGAGTACACATTATAGTTAAAAAACGTCCATGGCTTTTAAAAACCGCGCGAAATCGAAAAATAAATGTTTCATTCATTAATCTTAGACGTCAACGCTCATAGTAATCGACGTTTATGCACCGCTGTTTCAAAATCACCGATGCATTTTTTCATACAAAGTTAAATTTTGACACAAAGTGATGTTCACAGTGAACTGCAAGCCCTTTCCATGTGTGATCATTTCTAAAAACAATTCAGATAGATGTAATTTATGGCGATATATATATATATATATATATATATATATATATATATATATATATATATATATATATATATATATATATATATATATACTGCTTTCATTTTACCCATATGTCTACTGCGATAAGTGGCTAGCTCTGCTTGCTGGCAGGCTATTGGTATTGCCATATATTTGAGGTGTACATGCCTCGCATCAGAGTAAAGAAGAACACAAGCTCGAAGCATATAATTAAAAAAATATATCCATATCTTTAATCTTGAACAGCAGATGTAAACATCAAACGATAGCCTTAAGCTAATATACCTAAAACTAATTTGAAGTAGAACTGGAATATACGTATTAATAGCTATGAATCTAGGGGATTTTTTACCTGAATTCGTAGTGTCAACGAGAGTCAACTGACTTATTTGGGGATTGGACATATATCAAGTTCATATTCTGTATACATATTTCCACATTATTTATAAAAATAAAGTTGTTCCAGAAATCTTAATAAACCGACATTTTTTATTTACCCAATTTTGCTATATAAAAAAATATTCAAAGCACAGCTTTAATTTAGGAATATACATCTAAAATGTTGAAGCTGCTTTAAAATGTGTCGTCAAGAAGAATAGAATACAATCATCACCATCCTAATAGAAACCGCTCCGGTGGCCTAGTGGTCAGAGCGTCCGCTTCAGATGCGAGAGGTCGTGGTTTCGATCCCCGGCTGAGCCATACCAAAGACTTACAAAAATGGTACTAACAGCTGCCTCGCATGGCGCTCAGCATTAATATGTTAGTGTTAGGACTGCTCGCCTGGTGTCAGGATAATGTGACTGGGTAGGACATCATGCTACATGTCTGCAACATGATACCCCAGTGCTTAAATATCACTATAAACTGCCATACTGCAGGCATCGGAACGATATGACTGAAAGCTACGTTAAAAAATCCAAATCACACACACACAACCTAAAAGAACTGTGATCAAATGCGTAACAAGAATTCTGCAGAATGCTTTGTCTCGTTTGCTATACCATTTCATGATGCAAATGCCCTATATAATGACTAAGGCAAAATATTTATATGAATATAGACATTCAAACTGTATCCAGTTCTATAACGTTTCATATATTAGATAAACAGAGTCAAACGTGAAAGCTTAACGTTTATCAATGGGACAAGAAAAGCAGGTAAATGTGACAACGCCATCTAAAAAGGGATACCCATTTGTTGCCAAAGCTTCGCAGGCTACACTAAAACGAACACTGTTAACAATTTTAGAAGAGATGCTTCAGTGGTTAAAGTGAGGCGTTGCAAGAATATGGATAATTTCTCACCTTGAGCCATCCTCACGATTCCTCCAACAACAATGATTCCTAAGGCAATGAGTTTGGCTACCGTAAAAATCACCTGGATACTCGAGGCCAAAGAGGTATCATAACAGTTGATGATACAGATCGTAACTAAAAAATATCACACTGTATGAGGAAAGTGTTAGAAGGAAGACAAAACTAGGTCAGATAGAGCAGAAGTAAAAAGATCCTTGATTCTCATTGGTTGAACAGCAGAACAGTCAAGATAAATATTCAGATCCTTGTTTCTCATTGGTTGAACAGCAGAACAGTCAAGATAAATATTCAGATCCTTGATTCTCATTGGTTGAGCAACTTTTCAAGTCTGTATTTTACAATCTTTAAAACTTAAAGGAAACATAATCACAAGATAAACATTTATGATGTTATTTAGCTACTGTCTGTCATTAAAAATTTTCTGATTTCAAAGGCTATAAGATATTTGATTATGACGAGAAATTAATATAGTTGCTATATATGCATTTGTTTATGCCTGAATTCAACCTTACATAAAGCTCAAGAATTGATGAGAATTTTTATAAAATCTAGATTGTAGTGCTGTTAATCAACAATCGTTAATTTGTATCTTATCTAGATAAGCATTCGAACACAGAAAAATGGCACTGCAACCCATTTTATAACTATTTGTACACACTATTTACATGCTTATACACTAAATGGAGGTATTAAAATGGAGTCTCGAAGATGACCCAACTGAATAAGTCCTGTTCAAAACGAAGACGAAAGGTCATTCTAGATCTTATCGCAAGAAATCTATGAAACAACGTTAATAAATTTTTTTCTTCGATCCTTGGTGAGTAAAACCCTCATAATATTCAACAAGTTTCCTAAACTTCTAAACAGAGTTTAATACGAAATGATCCAACATGCATGACTCAGTTTATGACATTGACGTTTTGGTCAATGACCGGTAAAACACTAAACAATGTGATAAGTTCAGTTTATCATATAGGCGGTACACTTTGGCTATATTGTGTGCGGTTTATCATTTTTGTTATTACAACATGTGAACATATCACTTTATATGATTCTGATTGTTCCAAATAAGCCCATGAAAATTATTGTGCAGTATTCTCTTTACTGAAAGGTTACGATCGTGGGAAACCTTTTTTTAAACCCCGCCTTCTGGAAATTTTTTTGTCAATGAACATTTGGGCGGCCATTTTCGATTAGAGTCACGAAAAGAATTGAGGTAAAATGGTCTCGTCTGTCTGAATATAGCCAATTTACCACCGCAGGGCTTCTTATGCCATGCATAACATATAATAACATGAAAAATGACTATCCAACCATAACAAAAACAACAAAAAGAAGTAACACTACGGGTATTGCTCAGTGGAGGGGGTGGTTTGGTGGTCAACATGTAGAATGGAATCCACCGTATACACAAGCGTGACTTAAATGTTAACTTACAGAAGTAAATAGAGTAACCTCTGTTCACAGAAGAATCTGGACATAAACCGGTCTCCAAATTGACAGAATTTTATCAAGCTACTGTATATTTACGTGGTAAATATTTGATGCCATTCCGACTCAAAATTACATTTGTTTACCTATTCTGTAGTCTACTATTCCAAGTCAAGTGCTATAAATTTCCTGTCACAAATACATTACAGCAAATATGGGAATTTCTGCATCCATTAAATATTTTTTATATGAATATTGCAACAATGTGATGTTTACTTGTGAACGTGACATGTTAGATTATGTATACATGGAACGTCTACTGCATTCTAACAGGTACTGCATCAAACAGTGCGACATCCCGCACATCGGACATTCTGTGTTGAAAAATAATTTTGTAAAATGTTCCATTTATTCAGCAGGGCGATTGTTCTTTGATCTACATTTTGTAAGAAAATTATAATCTACTTTTTGTTTGGGACTAATTTTTACGCACCACAAATGAAAGGCCTGTCAAAATGAACGAAATTATTGGTTCTTTCTATTTAAACAATTTCAACTGAGAAAGAAACAAAAATATATTAAAAAAGCTGTTCATTTTTCATCTCGTTTCATAAATTCTATATTAAATTATTATCCATCTGAGATCCTCTATCTCTCAGTTCGGTAGTGATTTATTATTGAATTTTGAAAGGGGAAAAATAATTTAAAGTTTAAGCGTGTTTTGGCAAGCAAAAGCTAGAAATTATTCAACGAATTTCATAAATCTAATGTTAAATAATAACCCATTTGAGATTTTGCTTATGACATAGTTTATATTTAATGGAAATAGATTGGAAAGAAAGAATATGAAATAATTCGTTTATGCTGGCTCAGACGTTGTACCTTTCAATTGTTGCGCATACAAATAGTCTCAAATGCTAGTTGACGCATTATTCCTAGTTCTAGAATTTATAACATTTTAAAGTCTAACATTTCTTTCAATTATTATTTAAAGAGCAGCTGTCCTTTCAAATCAATATAACGTTTAACACATACAACATCATTTTTCAACAGTGGATCTCCAGTGGAAATTAACATGTAATGTAACATAGTTCACTCGAATTCAGTTAGACGAGCCATCTGCATCGATTTCGAATAGAATTTTTACAATGTTTCTGCCTAAAGTGTACCAATTGAATTAATCTTGATGCAGAATTGTATTCGGCAGGAAAAGTAGGATTCCAGTTGTTGGAAGTTCATATGAACGGACGGTAAAGTTGTTGCTGAGTAAAGTAATTCCAGATTTAATGTATTTATGACCGGATATGTATTCTATTTTATTAGGAATAATGATGTAGTGGGATAACATTCTGTGAGTTGGGAGGCTGGACGTTGCTGACATTCTTTCTGGAAACAGAGGTGAGTTTATTTGCACATATACGTTATATTTAATCCTCTTTTGTCATAGGGCTCGAGTGCCTGTTACAGGTCTGGATCCCCATATCTCTGTCCATTGACCGATAACCTGACTTTTATTTGTAACGAACTCTGTGTGGTAAATTGGCTATATTCCTACTGAAGTAACTTTTTATTTCTAACGAAACCCTGTGGGGTAAATTGGCTATATTCCTACAAAAGTAACTTTTTTCCCAATGCATCTTGGGTAATCGATTCGAAAAATGGCCTCCAAAATGTGAATAGTAATAGGGAAAAAAAATTAATTTCCAGAAGGATCGATAATGAAAATTCCCACGATCACATTCAATCGGTAAAGAGAGTACTACACAATAATTTCATGGACTTATTTGGTCCAATATGATTAACATAATGTGATATGTTAGCATTTTGATGACATATCAAAATTGTTAAACTGTACACA
The DNA here is from genome assembly GCA_028554795.2 of Sinohyriopsis cumingii. Classification (NCBI taxonomy): domain Eukaryota; kingdom Metazoa; phylum Mollusca; class Bivalvia; order Unionida; family Unionidae; genus Sinohyriopsis; species Sinohyriopsis cumingii. The sequence continues at coordinate 139,267,568 of CM068838.1, read as the reverse complement.
CCGTATGCAAAATACACCTAATATGTGATAAGCGATATTATGAAACGGGGTATTAAAACGTCATATTAGTAATGTCATTTAATACGAGTATAAATTTTTGTTTTGATATCTTTTAAAACTTACGTATAACAAGAGCAGCAATAAGCTTGACAGGAATTTGAGGAGATCCACAATAGTCCATGAAAGTGGCAACGTATTCCGCAAACGTCAGGCAAACAATCGCCATTGAGGACGGCTGTGTTACAATAACCTTGGTCCATGCAAACAGGTAGGCTACTATCGGATGCATTGCTTCGTACAAGTAGGGATATTCTGCACCAGACTTGGGGATAAGGGTGCCCAATTCAGCGTACGTTAGTGCCCCTAAAATAAAGGGTCTCAAGTGTATGTTCCACTCGCTACGTCGCTTTCAAAGAAATGCATAACATTTTGTTCGATTTTTTTAACCTATGATGGAATATAATTTTGTTCCAAGAATATTTATTTAATTTAACATTCAATTTTATTGCAAGGAATTCTCTGATATATCTCATTTAATGTTAGCAGCTGCTAAACGAATCGGGTTAAAGGCATGTGTTCTTTTTTTAAATATGCTAAGTTTATTTAACTTATGAATAAAAGTGTAAATATAATCGTTTAGAGAAAGCCTGGTAGTAAATGAATGTTCACTTCTTTCGGATTTGTAGCTACGTTTGTTGCTTGCAATTTTAATGCCTGCCAGAGACATTGCTATATATACTACTGATTTAAAATTATGAGTCATAATGATGTAACTATTTACAAGTTATGCCGAGTTCAGGTACAATTATAAGCTCCATTCCATTATCGTGATATTAGATTGCGCGGGTGCCAGTAGCTGCAACCCAAGATTACATAGCAAGGCTGTCTAAGGTGGCGCTATACAGTTTCGCATTTTGCATAGGGTTAGGAATTTAAAGAAAAAGAATGTCCCCGGCTTTCCTCACTGGTTATACTGGCTATTTAAAAAAGACCTTGTATATCTTAGATATATTGCAAAGAACCTTTAATTCCCTTTATTTTGGTGTATGATTGATGGGTGTACTATGGGTTATAGAGTATACAGCTTGGCCTTACTTCAAATGTGCACCTTTCAAAAAAGTGCTAGCTCTACTTGGTCATTTTCACTTCCTGAACTTCAGAGGTCAATTGTATAAAAAAGAGCCGATAACTTTTTTTACATTTTATATATTTGGTAATTCATTCATTGCACTTTCAGAAGCTGGTATTGTCTAGTCTGGCAAAATTCATTTTCCCTATTTTAATAGCTGCTATGTATAGTGTACTTTAGACTAATTCAGACTGATTTTTTAACACAAGGGAGCAGTCATTTTAGTTAGCAGTGTGCTTAAATCATGTAAAATTTCCAAAAGTACAATATCAGAAAGAAATATCATCCACATTACATTAATGTAGCATAGAGGTATGCAAACATTCTCTCCACTGTGCATGTTTTAAATGCCAACTACTTCACCTTACATACGTCACTCTCTCAAAAGTACATATTATCTGGTGAGCGCCACCATAAAGAAGATGTAGGTATTATTTTTTTATGATTTAATTATGTTTATATGGCTGAAACATTTAAGTCGCAAGCATCAAAACAATCCTTATGAATAATTCTCCTGCCTTTTTCCCCACAGAACAGTATTTATGAGTGTCAGAGTCTCTAACAAGTCCAGCCTACCCCCCCCCCCCATGATAAAAGTGAGCTATTTTAAGAATGCACATTACATTTTGTAAACATAGCAACCAATGTTATGCTGAATGACAGGAACATGAAACTAGCCAGAATTATTTCTGAGATATCAACAATGAATTTTACAATTAGAAAAGGGAGGTAACTCATCAGCTTCATAAAGGTCAAAGGTCAAAGTGTAAAATATTTGCCTATTGTTTAATATGGAAGAGGCGAATTCACTTTCTCTTCATTTATTTTTTTATTTCATTGCAAATAAATGAAAAGAAACATTTTCACCATATATTTCTGTCACTTATTGCAACAGTTTTAAATTTAAGTTGACTCTATTCCTATATTCTAAGTCTTCTAATTTCCCCATAATTAAGGTCACTACTCACACAAACATACCTCATGGCAAATTATGTAAGCAAGAGAAAAATGATCATAATTAGCTTATTTTCATGCTTAAATGCAATATGAATGTACCATTTTATTCAGAACATCATACATAATTATATGAAAATAAAAAAAAATAATTGCAAACATTTTTTTATTTTCTTTAAGGTGGCGCTATACAGTTTCGCATTTTGCATAGGGTTAGGAATTTAAAGAAAAAGAATGTCCCCGGCTTTCCTCACTGGTTATACTGGCTATTTAAAAAAGACCTTGTATATCTTAGGTATATTGCAAAGAACCTTTAATTCCCTTTATTTTGGTGTATGATTGATGGGTGTACTATGGGTTATAGAGTATACAGCTTGGCCTTACTTCAAATGTGCACCTTTCAAAAAAGTGCTAGCTCTACTTGGTCATTTTCACTTCCTGAACTTCAGAGGTCAATTGTATAAAAAAGAGCCGATAACTTTTTTTACATTTTATATATTTGGTAATTCATTCATTGCACTTTCAGAAGCTGGTATTGTCTAGTCTGGCAAAATTCATTTTCCCTATTTTAATAGCTGCTATGTATAGTGTACTTTAGACTAATTCAGACTGATTTTTTAACACAAGGGAGCAGTCATTTTAGTTAGCAGTGTGCTTAAATCATGTAAAATTTCCAAAAGTACAATATCAGAAAGAAATATCATCCACATTACATTAATGTAGCATAGAGGTATGCAAACATTCTCTCCACTGTGCATGTTTTAAATGCCAACTACTTCACCTTACATACGTCACTCTCTCAAAAGTACATATTATCTGGTGAGCGCCACCTAAGCAATGTGCGCAATCATTTATAACGTCTCTGCAATAAGGTTAATTTTATTCATGTCTCCATCTTATATTCATCTCGGCCATTGGACCCCACATCCTTGGTATCTCACCACATTTGAATGAAACGCGATTGTTGTCTCCTGTCATTGCTGAGTACTGACAAGTGGAGGCTTTGCTCATGTACTCTAGATGGTCTGATAAAGGTGACAAATCTTCATTATTTTGGGATAAATATTTACGTACCTAAAAGTGATAGAACGCCCCCTGCTGCCCATATTATCATACTCAATCCGACGGACTGCGCTTCTCTGAGGACTCCTTTGGGCGAGATGAAGATACCAGATCCTGAAATAGATGACAACTTCAGACGGTTATACCCGTTACGTTCCCATATTCAAATACGTCCACACTCAGTCATCCATTCCGATAAGTACGTGGCATTCTCTTCCGAAATTTAACCGCTTTCCATTATTTAATAAACTTTAAATTCCAATATGTAAGCGAATGTTTGTCCCTAAATGTCTGCACGTTCTATTATGTCGTCATCTTTTGTTCCAATATGTTTGCGCATTATGTTCGCAACATTTATGTTCTAATATGTTCATAGGTTTCTTTACGTTCGCAACATTTTGCTCCAATATGTCCCCATGTCCTGACAGTTCCATTGTGTCCGCAGTTTAATTCAAATCTTTCCGGGCGTTTCATTGCTTCCACAACTTGTTGCTTCAATTCATCCGCCACTCTTGTTCAAATTCGTCATTTGTTTTTGTTTTTTAGAAAATGCACAAACGTACCTTAAACGAAGGTCTAAATCGATAAAGCTTGCATTTATAGAATGAATCATATGATCGTACGTTTATGACTGTACAATCATTTTCACTCTCTCATATATACGCAGTACTGTGACTCATAAGTTGGTTGGTCCCTGTTAAGTTGCATTGTCAGCGCCTAGTCTGTTGTTTCGAAAACGTTGCTAACAGTATTTTTAATGCATTTTCCCGGTATCACGCACATATTGTGAATCGATAAAAAGTTGGTTGAGTAAATTACTATATTCAAGTAACATTTACCAATATAACGACGATTAAAATATTATTGTTTATTAATTTATTAAAATCGTTTAAAACTCCTGGGTTTTTAAAAACTGTTTTCTCTGAGAATCAAGTGCACAGAAAAGCCACTGTGTGTGTGTGTGTGTGGGGGGGGGGAGAGATGGAGAGATTGGCTGTCACGATGCTGAAAGCCCAGTCACATCACCTGAGTAATGCTGAATCTTGAAAGATATTGGTCCTAAACATCGTTGCGTGCCTTTAAAACTAGAAAATATCAACAATTCATCACATTATGAGCCATTTAATTTCTCCCTCGAACTGACAAGCATGGCCAATTTTCACGTGCGTACGAATTAATTTGATGCCCTTCGGCGACATCTGTGGGTCAACCAATCTCAGCCTTGTGTGAATGTTGTTATTAGATTAGTCACTAACTATGAGGCGCCGTAGCGGACAAAAGCTGAAAGTTTCTATGTGGAGGTTTTAGATTGTGTCGTTTGAAATACACGGCGCTGGTTGAAATTTCAATCTTATACGTCGAGAATTCTAATTTACATATTGGTTGAAAGAGTTTATGTTGAAAGTTTCTTTTCATATGTTGAGTATTTAGATTTAATCTGTTGAATTACACAGCGCTGGTTGAAAATTTGATGTCCAATGTCGATATTTTTAGATTGTATCTTCATAACTACACGGCGGTTGTTGAAATTGTAATGTCATATGTCGAGAGTTTCAATGTAACATGTTGAATCACACTGATTGTGCTGAAAGTTCCATTTCATACGTTGAGTTTTATGATTGTATCTGTTGAATTACACAGCGGTGATTGGACATTTTATTGCTTGCCAGAATCGTTATTTTTATATGCTGAAATGCTGTGTTGATGTTAAAAGTAACATTACACAATGTCCACTTTAACAATTCAAAATAATATCGAGTATTAGGATACATCATTCATGTATTCAATTATGATGCACCATTACATTTCATGCATTTACAGTTTGAAAGTTACCATTCACAGGTCTTAAATTACTATGAATTTCTTTGCTAGAGGTCGCTCTCCTGAATGGACCGCTTTATTTTTAAACAAGAGGCTGCTTCTCGTTGCTGTGAAATTCAACAGATGAAAGCTAAATACTCGCTGCATGAAATGGAACTTTCATCACAAACAATTACATACATGAATTAGGGATTCTCGACATATGTTATTGAAATTTCAACCACCGCTGTGTAATTCAAAATATACACTGTAAAACGTCGACATAGGAAATAGAACTTTAAATCACCACTGTATAATTCAGCATATAAAATCTAAAATCTCGGTCTAGAAAATGGAACTTTAAGGACATGCAGTTTGATCCAACACGTGATATTGGATTGCTCGACATATGACATCGAAATTTTAACAGCAACTTTCCCATTGGACAAGCTTTTGTCCCCTACGGCACCTCATAACTAACGGAATTTGTCCAATGCATGCCGTCACTTTATTTGGAACACTCCCGAAAAGGAACTGAACAAGGGGCGACTTAACAGGTGGCACCTCTTAATTCTAAACGGAATATCTGAACGTCGTTTAAGCTTTACGTCTTGATTATTTCAAAGAACGATTAATGTCCGATAGTTCGTTTAAAAAAACTGTTTATTTCCTTCCAAACTTTTATTAGATTGACTGTTACGTCCAGGACCTTAAACCTAAGAAACAAGACCAAGTAAACCAAACAAGCATTTTATTGCCAAAATATAAATTTATTCAAATAAAATAAAAAACCAAACAAAAGTGTACGAATTAGAGTAACTTTAAAGTAACTTACAGTGTATGAATTCTTAGAATGTTATTCTAAATTGCAATATCAAGTTGACATTAATCCAGAAACTGTCCTAACGTATACCAAATGAAGGTTCACATGCATTTGTGCGCTTTCGTGTTAGGACCACTAAAGAATTCCAGTTGTTCGAGTTTTCGGTATTCGAGGGAGCGCGAGTAAAAAATAATTAGCTGATTGGAGGATGGAATAGCCTGAAGAGGTGTAGTGGTGAAGAGGTAAGGACACCAAAGAATATTATCTGTAATCAAGAAGGCTTTTGCAAACATCTCGGAATGACATTCAGTCTTTGTGTACATAAAATTAATTTTATACATGACATAGACAAGTAAGAAGCAAGTCTGAACCTATTAGCAAATTTGTCATTTAATTAGGTATATAATTACAATTAAATATTATGTAGCTTTTTCCACACTTGTTCACTGGTTCACAGTGTTCAATGACGCTTCAAATGGATCCAATATAAAAAAAAAGAGTCGGAATTTTCGATTTATTTTCCCTTGGATTGGAAAGGGTGATAAAGTAAAGCGATGGATTCTTGGAAATGATTATGGAAAATGTGTGGACTTAAAATGCCCCTTACTAACTTTTTCTGTCCAGCACTCACACTCTTGTGCCATTGTAGTACTAAAAGAACATTACAAGCGTCTTTTACATTAAATCAAAAATACACCCACCCAACCCAAAACAGAAATAGGGTGTGAAAAATGTATTTTCTTTGTTAGTAATATAGGCAGTGCCAATGTTGAACTTCTTACTTAGAAGACTTCAAAAAAATAATAATTTCAATAATCTTTTATTGAATGATATTAAATTCTTGATGCTATAACAAGGGTTGGAATCAGTATTTAGCTCAGAGAGATTTTAATAATCTATTGTCAGATCAAGTGGAAGTGGATGCTAAAATAATCTTTCACAAAAATGACGCACCTCACCACGGAGTTTAGTCTTCACTTTTCAGCAGCTAGTATTAGCTTTCTGGAACACACATATTTACTAATTGAGAAGAAACTAAAGAAATATGATTCGCACTTGCATTTCAGAGCAATGCTATGTTGTCTAATATTCAATCAATTATATATTAAATGTACAATGTTTCAAGATCTCTGACATTCACCATGGCAATATCGAGATAGTGATGTCCAGTTGGCTAAAGTTTTAAACAGTTCACAAACCTTTGACCACCACATCATGTTTTGAAGAGCAATTTATGAGCAATCGAAAATGGTTACATCGATGAAATGAATGGATCTAAACTTTAACTAAAAACAACACTAATTAATTGACAAAAGGTACGTTAAGGATAATAAACGGGAAGCTCAGTCGTATAAATAGAAAAAATATGAAAAACTATGGGGTATACCATTCGCTTGGAAGAACAAGAAGAAAAGAAAAAAAACAGCGATGTGTGGAACGTGGAAAGACAAGTTGGTGCTCTGTAAGTTTTGAGAAGCAATCGCGAGCACATTGAAGTATGTGGACAAATTGAAACAAAATGTACATATTCTCTGACGTCCCGTCTTGATGAAATGAATAACTGCAGAAATGTTGAAAGGTACGACATGGAACAATCAGATGCTGTTAGTATGACAGTTTGAATAAACATTGCGTAAAAATATTGCATCATTATGCATGCACGAGAACAAAATCAGCGTATACGAGGGAACGTACGAATAAATTTGAAGAAATATTCGCAGGCATTAAGTTGAAATTCCATATATGCGTAAGCGTTTACGGCATGCAGATGTGGATATGATGATTCCATATGCACTCTGTGGAACTCGTTTAGTTGTAGCCCATTTTTGTTGCCATCTGTGTTACACGTAATTACAAGTCTAGGAAATACCTAAATTTATAACGTCATTGGAGGGATTTCCCCATTCGATTTGCGTACGGAAACATTTGGATTCGCTACAGGGCGTGACTGAAAACAATCAATTACACGTCCACATATAAAACCGTATCCGTATCCGTATATATGGAGTCATACACGTTACTGTTATCGTGATTTTTGCCGTATCCGTATATATGGAATCATACACATTACTGTTACCGTGATTTTTGCCGTATCCATATATATGGAATCATACGCATAACTGTTATCGTGATTTTTGCTGTATCCGTATACATATTAGTACATATGGATTCTTACCTGTATGGTACGCACGGATATATTTAAATAAAAGTTGCGGATGCATTGAAACAAAAAAATATTGCTGCCATAATGGAACGTCTGAATGTTCTGGATAAGAATTATGGAACACGTGGACATAGTGTTGCAATTCATCGGCTTACGTTTCTTTCTAATGTTGTAATTACATATAATGATTACTACAAAATTTACTGAAAATATCGACCATTTTCATCATTTACATCTTGCTTCCTGTCCATGTTACATCATTTAATCGCTTATTACACCTGTAAAGAGGCGGGCTATTCACATGTAATTACTACTGACTTTTATTGCGGGTTTCACTGATTTTTGTCATAGGAAAATTCATGAAATTTAGTCTCCTGTGCTGTACTCACGTTGAACCATGCTTTGGGTTACTCATTTCAATGTTCTCATTGTATCCATTTTTGACGTTATTTTTATTCTTTTACTGGTATCAATATATAATTTTTACATCTGGTTTGACATCGTGATTTTTGTGACGTAAGCGTTATTCAAGTATTAGTATTTCACATGCCGATTGGATACATGTTTATTGTATTAAATATGTCTTTTTATAGGTATTTTGTAATTGGTCATGTAAAAGTAATGAATACACGCTTTGCTGTGTGGAAACATTTGCTGGAACACTCGGGAAAGACTAGTTATTATGCTTCTCCCTCAGATACAGACACTATTGTCGTGTTCCGACAAACATTTTGTACACAGTAGAACGTTTAATATATACAGGATTCATGACTGAAAGGGCACCGGATGGAATCTTACCATCAGGTAGTCACGGAAAGGCGACCGTTGTACTTCTTCTCAATTCACTTTATCCACTTAACACTGCACTAAAAAAATTTAAAATAGTAAAAACATCAAACCAAACCAACTCAAACCTAGCTATTTGAAGACCATCTCAATATTCCCCTAGCGTACTCACCTATGATGCTGCCTACGATGAAAGAACTTCCGCTGATGAAGCCGATATTTCTCTTGAGCCGAACTTGATCGGTGGATGTGGAATCAATGCGTACCTCGTCGGCAACTCCATCGCCAATATCTGACATCTCTCCATTGTGCACGTGCCGCCTTTCTAGAAAATACATCGCACAGAAGCAGCATAAATACTAATATCATTATAACAGTCGTTTTGCGGGGTACTGAAATGTGATTGTGATTTGCGGAAAATGTGAAATTGAGTTTTCCACTGAATCTAGCAAAGGCTTCAATTAAACGTATATGAGCCACAGTCATCAAGCAACTGAAAATACTGAAGAAAGTTAAAGGCTTTTGGTGCTATAAAATGTGCTCTTTTAGATAAAATATGTTTCTGCAAAGCCTGAGTATGAATCACAAGAACACTTGACTTTTGCACACTATGCATGTCAACTTGCCAAAATTATCAGCACAGGTTGGAACTGGCAGATAACATATACTACAAAAATGACAACGACGGAGGGTAAAAATCTATAGTTAAACGATTGAAATTTGAAATTGAAAAATATGTGCAAAAATAAACGTTTCTAGAATACGAGCGGAAAACCCCATAATTTTCGAGCTTTGATGTATATTATTTTTGTTTTCTTGTATAGGAAGCACTGAACCACAGTCTGCATTATTTTAATTTTGAAAACGTACACTTTAATGTTGACTTGTCCCAAAAATAATGATTTTTCATTTAGATCTTTCAGGCACTTAAGTAATTCTTTACTGTCCCAGTGGGCTGAAGCAGGGATAGGGATACAAAAAAAATGTAATTAATAATAAAGAAAAACAAAAACAATGGTTTCAGCAAACTATCTTCCGATATATTAAGGATGCATTTACATGTTTACATCAACATACATCATTGATCAAAATTCCATCTGACTAACCTAGCAGAATTTTAAAATTATCATGTACAACTTTATACTTGTAAATAAAAAGAATTTACGATTATTTTATTAAATTTTACTTCGTTTACTTCTAAGTCAGCATAAACATAAGCCAGATAAAATTAATATGGATAAGATTATATACTAAATACAATAGAATCTTTTGAGGCGAATTTCCTTGTACATGAATAAGTTCTCAAGCAGCTTTAAAATTGATTTGTATCATTTACTGAATTAAAACACTCAGGTCATTAACATACGAACTTTAACTAAATATATAAATATTGGCTACTGCATTATAATTTATGCAACATTGTAATTTACATTTTAAGAATAATACAAATCATTTTTAATAAACATATCACTTAAACTGAAACATATTTATTTGCCAAATACTGCATTTTTGTCGGAGGTTAACGGGTTATGTCACGCGATTTGGCAGGCGGATCAATCTATCATCTCGCGTATAGTCAATTATGTACTAACGCAAGTAGTGGTTAAAGTTAAGTGTACCGCAAACACCGTGTCGTACTGATTGACCTAGCCACACGAAGAGCATCTGTTGGTACAGTGATCTTAGTCCACACAATGAAATATTGCAAGCCCATTACAAAATTTCCAAAACCAATGTTTTTATTCAAGTCAAGCAGAGAAAATAATTATTTTTTGGTCTCCTGGCCTTCTATTTCTGGAACCATTTTGACCATGGCAAACTTTAGAATGCTATGTTAAAGTGGAAGCAGTACCCATTATGATTTAAATATAAATGGTTTAAAAGGATTGTAAAGTCGCCCTCTTATTAAGAGGGATGGTTAATTTGATTTATCTAAAGATAGACCTTCCTTTATTTTATAGCCCGGTGGGAGTGAACAGATAAAATATCAACAGAGAACTGAGCAAGACTATTGGGAAGAAATAATGCAATACGAGCCCACGTAGACAAGAAAAATAACAAAATTTATTCAACAAGAATTAATAGCGGCAACTCGAATTTAATCGAAGTTATGTTAATAGAATTTATCAGCAGTTTCCAATTTGCATTTATTTCATCATACTAACAAGTGGTGAAAAGAGCGCAATGTCCACGACTGATTGCATCACCTTCCTCTCGTGGCCCGTGTATCACGTCTTCCTATTATCTAGTCTTCCTATTACGAACGCTTCATCTGTTCCTGGACTTCCTAGTTGTTTATTCTGAACACGTCATTTATTTTCGGACTTCAGACTCCTTCTTCTGGCTGTCCTGTCTCTCCCAGAAAGCTGTATCCATAAGAACAAAATTAACCCATAATATCTATATGTACCACTTTCTAAACGTACATAAATTCCCCCATTTACGTTACTCAGAAGCATACTAGCTATCCACACTGCATAAATTCTGACAATCCAATAGAACATCGACCTCGCTTCAGAGATCGGAAATAAATTAACACGTGAGCGGTGTATCTGTCATTACCGTATCTCTTTATCTACATTACCACATGCTCGATTATTATTGCATAAAATTCACAAAATTCTAGCTCACAGCAATCCCTAACTTACAAGATTATTTAAACATTACAAAGTCAGATATAAATATGCGATTATCGTTAACTCACGATAATCAGTATCGTCCTAATAGACAAAGGAAATTATTTAATATAACCTTATGAAATCCTATACATATGAAAACTTGGATAGCATGCAATCCATCAAGTCTATCAATGAAATAGTAAACCTAAAATTAAAGAGATAAATTGCATAACAACTCTATCATCAACAGATTTCCATGAAATTGAATAAACGATACATAAAATGGATCATAGTCATATCAAATACATTTGCAAAAAAACAAAAAACAAAAAAACAAAACAAAACAATCAAAAATAGAAAACTACGTGAAAAATTAAAATTGCGTACCTTAATGCTGTTCTATTTCAGAAAGTGTGCGTCCTAGCGCTAAACCCTGTCTTTTCTTACAAGACAGCCACTTGGTCCCCTTTTCTTGTTTAACGAGGAAATCACTATTCTTTTCAGGTTTCCTCGGAGCATATCTTCTTCTCTCTCAGGATATTTCAAACTAAAAAATTTCGACCCAGGTCGTCACTTTATATTCATATTACTTCCAAAGTCTACACCTTAATTTACTCACACCGACCTTACGCAGCGATTCCTACATTTTCCCAAGATAATAATATCTTTCGTCAGATTTTGGAAAGCTCAGATGTTTACGTTCTCAGGACCGCGTTGCAATGACCTGGTCAAATCTCAATGAATCATAAAAGTTAGCCTTTCAAGTTTAATACTGACATGGGCGGTGGTGGTGAAAAGAAGAAAGTTCGAAGAGACCCTTCATAAAGACTTTTCTGGTTTAAATGTGATAAAATTTTAATGCTCAAAGTATTCAACTTTAAGGTTCAGTACTATTCAAACTTCGACACTTTCCAAGGATGTTCAAGTTTCTCTCTCTCTCTCTCTCTCTCTCTCTCTCTCTGTGTGTGTGTGTGTGTGTGTGAAAAATGAAAAAGAGGACGTTACCAGTTTATGAGCCTCTTAAGGCAATGTGGTTACAGACTAAAATTAGTAGCAGTAGTAGTTGACAGAAGTAGTTCATAATGTGAGAGAGGCAAACATAACAGAAAGGCAGGACAGCATTTTCCCATCATTTTGCAGCATTTCAGAACAAACAGAGATTAACATTATGTTACCCGTTTACGAACTTTTGAAGATGGGGTAAATTTTGTTAGAAATTTTCACAGGCAAGAAAATATCATCTATCAATTTCAAAAGGTAGTATTATATTTATTGTGGAATAATTTCAATTGTCATGAATTCACTGAGTTTTATGCAGTTTGATTGGATATAAATGCTCACGTGTACTGGCCTGGATTTTTAAAAAATTACACAATGTTAAATTCTGCGGACTACTTTTAGTTCCCAATTCCAGGTCATTTTATGTGAGACTTATTCTCTATCAATGCCTTAAACCATAATAATAACGACAAGCCAACGCCCCCGTGATTTCCGACAAAAATTTCCAACACCTGATTAAAATCCCCTATTAGCAGTTAAAACAATCCAATTGCATAGTCTTTCCTGTACTCCAACTCTCGCCCCTTTTGCCAAATTACGCACATGGCAGGCTTTATAAGCCAAACTTTCGAAATTAGTGCATTTTGCCTGGACACTATGTTCCACCAGCTGTTATTACAAGTCAGGGTCATGTGACTAACGGGTCTGTCACTAGAAATAGACAAAATTTGCTTTTTGTAAGATCTAAATGAGCAGAAAGCAAGAAAAGTCGTTTCTCATAATCTCGCAGGTTCCATAATCTCGCGTTATTTACCTTTACAGTTCATTTGCACCATCTGCCGCTCATTTAAAAAGTTATCTTTGTTAAATAGAAGTATTTGATCGAAACTAATGGCAAATTCCTTCAACAATGTTTCCTTTTCAGGAAATAAATAAGAAAATAATTAATTAACAGAAAATTTATCGAAGATCTACATTCCGTTTGACCCCCTATCTAAATACAAGCATCCTCCAGCTAATATAGAGAGTCGAACCACGTACCGTTTGGACGAATAAGGTCATCGACTTGATGTTTACACTCGTACTAGGAGTACATAATTCACCTTGTTTACATGAAGTATTGAAACCTTGACGTCATCCGGGAATGTTGCAGTAAGGTATGACTATCTTTTGAAATAATTGATGATATCCCAAAATATGCAAATGAAATTATACCAGGAATCCATAATACATTATTAAGAGAAAACCTTTAATTAATATGTAATAGGTAATTAATTACTGTGTTTAATAAATATGGAACTAAAGGAGTCAAAATAGAAGAGTGATGTTTCCAGAACACATCACAGTTGCCTCAAAAGTACATGATCAAGTCGTTTGTCTACACGCGTAAGGACGTCAATATTTCATATTTTAAAACTGTTAGTTTTAAGTATGATGATGTGGCATGTTGCTGCTGAGATCGTGTTTATTTCATACCATATTTTGCGCCCGTACAGCGATTAATCCTACCGACCACTACGGGCACATCAACACCTTCAGCTTTGGAAATTATCTGGAATACCACTAAATACGAGGATCTCATTTGATATTTCGATACATGTAGCATGTTCAATAGACGCTGCTTATTGCCAAATTGGCATCATTTTTCAATATTTCCTGGATACAGAAATGGAGATAATTGATATGAACACGTACGCAACTTTCATTAGCAATTAAGTTACTGTCTTTTATTTATGATTTGTTTCTTGGTTAGTACCGCGAGAATAGTAAACAACGAAAGCTTCAACAACACGTTCCATACGCAATGGCATTGTTGGAAAAAGAAATATTATGATTTAAACACCACTAATCCAATTTAATTTTTTAAAATGACCGTATTTCATTGGATTACAGGCATGGCCCATTCTAACACTTTACGATATAATACTATATTATAGCTGACGGCTCACGGCAAGCGAAGACGAGGCTATGCATTCTGAAGCAGTGAAGAAGCTAACGAAAGAAAACTACAAGCTACCTAAAAGTAAATGCTGATATGAGGACAGAACGGCAATTAAGAAAATTGGAATTATAAGGAATAAATGATCGTGGTTGGGTATTTATCGAAGTGTAAATTGTTACACAATAAGTCAAAAACATGAAGTCCTTCGGACTTTATTTACTTTGTGAGTGATTAGGTAAAATTTACACATTGATAAACACCCGAACATCATCATTTAATCCTATAACGACTGCAGTAAAATTTGCTGTATGCACCCAAATTAAGATCTGCAATGTGTTGCTGTACACGAAATGAGACTACAATGTTGCAAAAGTTCCTAAACTACAGGCGGTACAACAGTAAAAGAAAGTACGTCTTGCTCTATCGGCAGTCTGAAATTAACCAATTTAAAAGAGAACATGCCATCTTACATTTATATTTAAACTATAATGACTGAGGTTTTTGTTTTCGAAACGCATCGTTTGACTGTAAAATAACAGTGCAGGATAGAAAGGGTCATACTCAAATTGCGTGTACGCTGTAAAGCTGTGTGTTTTGTTCTTTATCATTTGGAAAACGGTAGATCTAACGTTAAAATTTTTCTCGTGACACATCACATTGCCACATTGTTAACATACATACACAATGTTATGATATCTGACCTGCACAGGCACAATTGAAGATTTTATATAATCTATGAAATTCATCTGTTGAAGAAGAATGGTTCTACAATATTGCTGGTTGCAAGTTTTTGAAAACAAATTACAAAACCAAAGTAACATTCCACGTAATTATTATGACTGCTGACAACTTTTGGAGAAATATGTTAAAACGGGCATAGAAAAAATTCAATCTCAATCAATTTGAAAGAAATTTCATATGTGTTTGTGTGTGTGCGGGCGTGCGTGCGTGAAAGATACTCGCACGCACACACACAGAGGATCGACAACCTCATTACGCCGGAGGAGGAAAATATTTTATTCCAACTTCAAAAAATATCAAAGCAATTATGTTTTTATGGCGTGTTTTCTAAACAAAATTTCAAAAACACACATCCCGTTTTAAAAAATCACATTGAAAAGAAATATCGACTTTTTCGTTGCAAAATATCACAAGATTGATGGGAAACATAGTCTACTAAAATCCTTCTTGATCTAAGGTACTCACAGAAAGTTATACCCAAACACTGTTTGGTGCGTTTTTTTTAATTTGGTTTTTTTTCTTTTCAAGGGTAAAAATATTAATTCATCACACATTGTACGATAAGTAGTGCGTTGTTTATCTTCTTCTATAAAAAGACTAACGGCCAGAAGGTGAAAAACACATCTAATTTTCTATTATGTGGCGAACGGTCAGGTGATAAAGAACAAATCTAATTTTCGATAAAGTGGCTAACGGTCAGGAGGTGAAAAACAAATCTAATTTTCTATAAAGTGGGTAACAGTCAGGAGGGACCATCTAATTTTCTATAAAGTGGCTAACAGTCAGGAGGAAGAAAAAAAACATCTTATTTTCTATAAAGTGGCTAACAGTCAGGAGGTAAAAAACATCTAATTTTGTATACATTGGCTAACTGTCAGGAGGTAAAAAAAACCCCAACAAATCTAATATTCTATAAAGTTACTAACGGTCAGGAGGTATAAAAAAACACATCTAATTTTCCATAAAGTGGCTAACGGTCATGACGTAAAATACACATCTAATTTTCTATAAAAAGGCTAATGGTTAGGAGGTGGAAAACACATCAAATTTTCTTTAAAGTGGCTAAATGTTCGGAGTTAATAAAAAAAAAAGCATCTAATTTTCTATAAAAAGGCTAATGGTCAGGAGGTAAAAATACATCTAATTTTCTTTCATAGTGACTAACGGTCAGACAGTGAAAAAAACATCTAATTTTCTATAAAGAGACTAACGGTCATGAGGTGAAAAACACATCTAATTTTCTTTAAAGTGACTAACTGTTCAGAGGTGAAAAACATCTAATTTTCTGTTATAGTGACTAACGGTCAGGTGGTTAAAGCATATCTAATTTTCTATAAAGCGACTAACGGTCAGGAGGTGAAAAACACATCTTATTTTCAATAAAGTGGCTAACGGTCTGGAGCTGAAAGCATATCTAAAGTGACTAACGGTCAGGAGGTAAAACAACACATATAATAGTCTATAAAGTGACTAACGGTCATGAGGTAAAAAAAATAATATCATTTTCGATAAAGCGACTAACGATGAGGAGGTTAAAACCATCTAATTTTCTATAAAGTGGCTAACGGTCAGGTGGTAAAAAACACATCTAATTTTCGATAAAGTGGCTAACGATTAGGAGGTGAAAAACACATCTAATATTCTTTAAAGTGGCTAACGGTCAGGTGGTAAAAAACAAATCTAATTTTCTGCAAAGTGACTAACGGTCAGGAGGTAAAAAAACACATCTAATTTACTTTAAAGTGGCTAACGGTCAGGTGGTAAAAAAACAAATCTAATTTTCGATAATGTGGCTGACGTTCAAGAGGAGAAAAACACATCTAATTTTCTTTAAAGTGGCTAACGGTCAGGTGGTAAAAAAAACAAATCTACTTTTCTATAAAGTGACTAACGGTCAGGTGGCATAAAACATATCTAATTTTCTATAAATTGGCAAACGGTCAGGAGGCAAAAAACACATATAATAGTCAATAAAGTGACTAACGGTCAGGAGGTTAAAAAAACACATCAAATTTTCTATAAAGCGACTAACGGTCAGGAGGCTATAAAACACATCTAATTTTTAATAGAAAGGCTAATGGTCAGGTGGTAAAAAACATCTAATTTTCTATAAAGTGACTAACGGTCAGGTGGTAAAAAGCATCTAATTTTCTATAAAGCGACTAACGGTCAGGAGGTGAAAAAGACATCTAATTTTCTATAACGTGGCTAACGGCCAGGACGTAAAAAACACATCTGATTTTCTATAAAGCGACTAACGGTCAGGAGGTAAAAAACACATCTAATTTTCTATAAAGCGACTAACGGTCAGGACGTAAAAAACACATCTGATTTTCTATAAAGCGACTAACGGTCAGGAGGTAAAAAACACATCTAATTTTCTATAAAGCGACTAACGGTCAGGACGTAAAAAGCATCTGATTTTCTATAAAGCAACTAACGGTCAGGAGGTAAAACACACATCTAATTTTCTATAAAGAGACTAACGGTCAGGACGTAAAAAACACATCTAATTTTCTGCCAAGTGTCTAACGGTCAGAAGGTGAAAAGCACATCTAACTTTCTATAAAAAGGATAACGGTCAAGAGGTGAAAAACACATCTTATTTTCTATAAAGTGGATAACAGTCAGGAGGAAGAAAACCCATCTAATTTTCTATAAAGTGGCTAACAGTCAGGAGGAAAAAAAAACCATCTACTTTTCTATAAAGTGGCTAACGGTCAGGAGGTATTAAAAAAACCCACATCTAATATTCTATAAAGTGGCTAACAGACAGGAGGTAAAAAACATCTAATTTTGTATACATTTGCTAGCGGTCAGGAGGTTAAAAGAAAAACACATATAATTTTCTTTTATAGTGACTAACGGTCAGGAGTTGAAAAAATACATCTAATTTTCTATAAAGTGGCTAACGGTCAGGAGGTATTAAAAAAACCCACATCTTATATTCTATAAAGTGGCTAACAGTCAGGAGGTAAAAAAAACATGTAATTTTTTTATAGTAACTAACGGCCAGGAGGTGAAAAACACATTTAATTTTCTATAAAGTGGCTAAGGATCAGGAGGTAAAAAAAATCTAATCTTCTATTAAGTTACTAACGGTCAAGAGGTAAAAAAAACACATCTAATTTTCTATAAAGTTGCTAACGGTCAAGACGTAAAATGGACATCTATATTTCAATAAAAAGGCTAATGGTCAGGAGGTGAAAAACACATCTAATTTTCTGTAAAGTTACTAACGGTCAGGGGGTAAAAAACACATCAAATTTTCTTAAAAGTGGCTAACTGTTCGGAGTTAAAAAACACATCTAATTTTCAATAAAAAGGCTAATGGTCAGGAGGTAAAAAATACATCTAATTTTCTTTTATAGTGACTAACGGTCAGACAGTGAAAAAAGTATCTAATTTTCTATAAAGGGACTAACTGTCATGAGGTAAAAACACATCTAATTGTCTTTAAAGTGACTAACTGTTCAGAGGTGAAAAACATCTAAAAATTTGTATAGTGACTAACGGTTAGGTGGTTAAAGCATATCTAATTTTCTATAAAGTGACTAACGGTCAGGAGGTGAAAAACACATCTTATTTTCGATAAAGTGGCTAACGGTCAGGAGCTGAAAGCATATCTAATTTCCTATAAAGTGGCTAACGGTCAGGACGTATAACAACACATATAATAGTCTATAAAGTGACTAACGGTCAAGAGGTAAAAAAAATAATATCATTTTCGATAAAGCGACTAACGATGAGGAGGTTAAAAACACATCTAATTTTCTATAAAGTGGCTAACGGTCAGGAGGTTAAAAAACACATCTAATTTTCTATAAAGCGACTAACGGTCAGGAGGTAAAAAACACATCTAATTTTATGTAAAGTTACTAACGGTCAAGAGGTAAAAAAACTACATCTAATTTACTTTAAAGTGGCTAACGGTCAGGTGGTAAAAAACAAATCTAATTTTCGATAAAGTGGCTAACGGTTAGGAGGTGAAAAACACATCTAATGTTCTTTAAAGTGGCTAACGGTCACGTGGTAAAAAACAAATCTAATTTTCTGTCAAATGACTAACAGTCAGGAGGTAAAAAAACACATCTAATTTACTTTAAAGTGGCTAACGGTCAGGTGGTAAAAAAAACAAATCTAATTTTCGATAAAGTGGCTAACGGTCAGGTGGTATAAAACACATCTAATTTTCTATAAAGTGGCTAACGGTCAGGAGGTAAAAAACATATAATAGTCAATAAAGTGACTAACGGTCAGGAGGTTAAAAAAACACATCAACTTTTCTATAAAGCGACTAACGGTCAGGAGGCTATAAAACACATCTAATTTTGAATATAAAGGCTAATGGTCAGGTGGTAAAAAACACATCTAATTTTCTATAAAGTAACTAATGATCAGGTGGTGAAAAACATCTAATTTTCTATAAAGCGACTAACGGTCAGGAGGTGAAAAAGACATCTAAATTTCTATAACGTGGCTAACGGCCAGGACGTAAAAACCACATCTAATTTTCTATAAAGCGACTAACGGTCAGGAGGTAAAACAACACATCTAATTTTCTATAAAGCGACTAATGGTCAGGAGGTGAAAAGCACATCTAACTTTCTATCAAAAGGATAACGGTCAGGAGGTGAAAAACACATCTAATTTCTATAAAGTGGCTAACAGTCAGGAGGAAGAAAAAAAACATCTTATTTTCTATAAACTGGCTAACAGTCAGGAGGAAAAAAATCTTCTAATTTTCTATAAAGTTGCTAACTGTCAGGAGGTAAAAAAAACATCTAATTTTGTATACATTGACTAACGGTCAAGAGGTAAAAAACACATCTAATTTTCTATAAAAAGGCTAATGGTCAGGAGGTAAAAAACACGTCTAATTTTCTATAAAGCGACAAACGGTCAGCAGGTTTAAAAAACACATCTAATTTTCTTATCGTTGCTAACGGTCAGGAGGTAAAAAACACATCTAATTTTCTATAAAGTGGCTAACGGTCAGGAGGTAAAAAACACATATAATAGTCTATGAAGTGACTAACGGTCAGTAGGTTAAAAAAACACATCTAATTTTCTATAAAAAGGATAACGGTTAGGAGTTGAAAAACACATCTAATTTTCTATAAAGTGACTTGCGATCAGGATGTAAATAACACATATAATAGTCTATGAAGTGACTAACGGTCAGTAGGTTAAAAAAACACATCTAATTTTCTATAAAGCTACTAACGGTCAGGAGGAAAAAACACATCTAATTTTCTATAAAGTGACTAACGGTCAGTATGTGAAAAGCACATCTTATTTTCTATGAAAAGGATAAAGGTCAGGAGGTGAAAAGCACATCTAATTTTCTATAAAGCGACTAACGGTCAGGAGGTGAAAAGCACATCGAATTTTCTACAAAGCGACTAATGGTCAGGAGGTGAAAAAGACATCTAATTTTCTATAACGTGGCTAACGGCCAGGACGTAAAAAACACATCGAATTTTCTACAAAGTGGCTAACGGTGAGGAGGTGAAAAACACATCTAATATTCTATAAAGTGGCTAACGGTCAGGAGGTAAAAAACACATCTAATTTTCTGTTAGAGTGGCTAACCCTTAGGAGGTGAAAAATACATCTAATTTTCTATAAAGTGACTAACGGTCAGGAGGTGAAAAGCACATCTAATTTTCTATAAAATGGATTACGGTCAGGAGGTGAAAAGCACATCTAATTTTCTATAAAGCGACTAATGGTCAGGAGGTGAGTAGTATAGGGGGCCACTATAGCCTCAATGGGAATTAGCATTACAGAACCCCCCTGGGCCACTATAGCCTCAATGGAAATTTAACATGGAGAAAAACCCTGGGCCACTATAGCCTCAAGGGAAATTTAACATGGAGAAAAGTCTTGGGCCACTCTAGCCTCAAGGGGATTGAACATGGGGAAAAAAGCATGGGCAACTCTAGCGACAAGGGAAATTGAACATGGGGAATTGTAACAGGGTCCAGACCTGATGGGTCTATGGAAAGGGAACAGGGGGAGAGGGACATAACACACACACACACACACACACAACGTACGCGCGAAGACACACACACACACACACACACATATAAAATAATAATTCGGGGTTAGGCAATTGAAAGTCAATCTCTTTTCGAGAAATAGGAGTGGCCCTGAAAAGGGCCTTTGGATTTATGTTAATATGCCCTTAACATAAAGGGCATCTGTGGCATCTTCTTGTCCTTAAGCTGCGTCTTACAGCAGGGCCATACATCAGAGTCCTCTTGAGGCAACCTTGTCTTTCTATGTAGACTCTTCGTATCCACAGACTGCTGGTGGTCCTGTGGACAACGGTCCACTTGGATCGGACATACATGAGCATGTCCGTCCTGAACATCACTGAAGACACGAGGGTGGAAGATTCAAAGTCAGTCCACATCTTGCGGCTACAAGAATAGGTGAGTGAGTGATTGCACTGAACTGCGCTTATTTATAGGGAGAGGAAGGATTGAAACGGATTGAGTTCGTTGACCAATCCAAACACGCGTGACGAAATTCAGTCAGTCCGCATCCAATCGGAAGAGAGCAGTCTGTGATGTCACGTGGCCTATATACATTCGCTAGCGCCTGTGCGCTGTCAATCTATGCGACAGTGATTCAACATGACGGAAACTCAGAAAACGATCCATGGGGGTGCACCGACGGTGGATACTACCCAAGGGAACCCGGACTTACTTTCAGAAGCCGTAAACTGGGATTTTGTGGATTTTCTGACCTCGCAAGAATTTGTTCCAGAACCTTCGTTACCATCTTTACCGCACGTGGAGAATTTTGGACAGAGACAGAAAGAAGAATTGGAGAAATTTATACAGAGACAAAAGGAAGCAGAACAAGCTTTTCTGCTACAGCAACAGCAGCAAGAAGAAGAGGTAAGAAGAAAAAAACAGCAAGAAGAAGAAGAAGCAGCAAAGAAACAAGAGGGTGAAAGTCAAACGGTCACGGTACTGTTGGACATTTTAGCGGAGTTAAGAAGTCTGAAACAAATGTATCAGACTTCTTTATCACGACCGAAGAGAATACGACCTTCCCGAGCTAAACACGCCAACCCTGTGACTAAGCCTACCTTACCACCCTTAGTGATTTCAACCCAATCATCATCATCAAAAGTAGGCCTCGGACGTGGCAAAGGCTTAAGACAGTTAAAGTTGATTGCTTAAACTCACCCCTACACCAAGAAAATAACGGCCCTTTTCAGGGCCACCCACTTCTCTCGAAAAGAGATACCATTTCAATTGCCAATAACTCAAAATAACAACCCATTTTACCCCTATAGTACGTGTCTGTGTATGAGTGCGTGAGTGTAGGTTCTTATTTTAAAATCATAACCCAAAGTCACTTACCTTTTATCATTAATGTATTCTGTTATCCATAGTTACAATTCAATTCACAACATAAACACTCTTAAAAAAGTTCATTCACTTCTTTTGTGTCATTATTTACTCTCTCTGTTTTTTAGATTTCTTCACAGGCTTTTCCTCTTCTTCCTCCTCACTTTCTTCCCTTCTTCTTTTCTTCTCCTGTTTCTTTTTCTTCACCTGTCTGCTTTCTTCCTCTTCTTCTTCCTCTTCTTTCTCTGAAGAATCCCTCTCTTCCTCTGACTCCTCTTGTTTCTTTTTGGGGCAATTTGGAGACCAATGTCCTTTTTCTTTACAATAATAACAGGTATCTTGACTTTTGTCTCTTTTAACCCCTGTTTTTCTTTATTGACGGTCTGGAAACTCTGAAGACCAATGCCCTTTCTTTTGACAGATATAGCAAGTATCTTCACTTTTATCTCGAAAGGAAGGAGAGTAGTCCGAAGGCTGGTCTGAAGAGAATTTTCTAATGACCCCTCGCAACGCTCTGATGAAACGTTCCATCTGGCTAGTCTCTTCCATCGTTGTGATCAGGTAGAGAGTGAAATGAATAGTGAAAGGACAAGACACGTACACTTTTATATACGCTGGTCTGCCAGGACTATAAAGTAGCTCCTGGTGTTTAAACTTGAGTCATTTGACTTTTTTGCTTTCAAGATAAAACGATGTAATTCATTTGAGAAGAAAGAAGAAGAAGAAAGTAAGAGGCAGAAACGTGATCTATCGCCTCGTACCAGAGCTGAAGTCTTGGCACAAATTCATGCCAGTGATTTTGAAGACGACATGAGTGAACCAGAATCCAAGCCCTCTCAACCAAGTTCACCGCCCTTAGTTAACCCTGACAAATACTATTCCATTCGAGAGACAGAAAAGCGCTCCTCTAGAAAATTTAGAACCACGGCTTACACCTACACGGTGAAGTTTAAAGATTTCAAGTCCGAAGTACCCTTAGAGAAAGCAGAAGGGTTCATCACCGAGATGTGGGATTCTTTACTCACCGCACTCAAGCGACAATGTCAACCCAAAGAAGACGATCGCTTGACACTATCCATACAACACGATGGTTTGAAGTCCCCTTGTTTGGATCGAGTTTAGCAGACCCACAGAACTGACCCCTTCCAAAGTCATGGACAAGATACAACAGGTGCAACAATCCAATGACCAGTTTGACATCACCGATGGAAAAGCCACACTGAAAATGGCTCACGTCTCTCTTCCTCAAGGGACTGGACGCAAAAAGATGTTATTGGTGAACGATCTTCGCAGCATTAAGCGTAGCCTCGTCCAAATTTACAACCCTCATGACCAGATGTGTTTAGCTCGGGCTATCGTGGTGGGGCGAACCTATGCCAACAAGAACGACACGGCAGAATGGAAAAGAGCCTGGAAAACTATTCGACAATCGGACCGAGCCAAACAACGAAACGAAGCAGAACTCCTGTTACAACAAGCGGGCCTGTCCAAAGACACACCCTGTGGCATTCCTGAAATGCAAACATTGCAAGATGTCCTAGCTCCACGCTACACCTTGAAAGTGCACACTCAAGAAGTGCGCGGACCACTGTTGTTTCGAGGCCAAGATTTTAAGGATGGAAAATACATTCACCTTTATCATCACGATGACCATTTCGATACCATTACCAATATCACTGGATTCCTGGGATACAGATATTACTGTGAGAAATGAGACCGTGGTTATAATAATCGAGAGCAACACAAACATTGCGGATGGAAATGCTCAGGATGTTTGGCCTCTCCACCCTGTCTGAGCGAAGGACCAGTGCCTTGTTCAACTTGTCTGCGCACGTTTGTCAGCCCTACCTGTTACCAACAACATTTGAAGACGCAAGGTTCACAGCAGAAATGTGCTTGTCAACTCCTGAGATTGTGCCCTACGTGTGGACAAGGCATACGTACCAATAATGCCAAGGCACACGTATGTCGAGGAAAGAAAAAATGTCACATTTGTCACCACATCGTGGACTTGGAACATCAATGCTACGTGCAAAAATACCAACCAGAGAAAGAGGATGGTCACAAAAATGAAAAAGGCAATTTCATCTTTTTTGATTTCGAATGCATGCAAGAGACCGGATTCACATTCCTAATTTCTGTGTGGCTCATCGAGCGTGCGACAAGTGCATTCAAGAACCTATTTTCAGTCATTGCCCTCACTGCAGCAAGATTCCTGGAGGGCGTGAAAAAATTTTTCGGGGACCGAACACGCTAGCCGATTTTGCCCAATGGGTCTTAGACCCCGTCGACAAGACGTGGAGCCAAGAGGACATCGAACGTTACGGAGATTGTCATCGTCATGCCACGGTGATGGCTCACAATTTCTCCGGATACGATGGACAGTTTCTTTTGAGGTATTATACGGAACAAGGCACCGAACGACCTAAAGTGACTTTGAACGGAGCCAAAATCATTTCCATGCAAGTGGGACAAGTACAGTTTAAAGATTCCATGAGTTACTTGGCCATGCCTTTGAGTCGAATACCTAAAACGTTTGGAATGACAGAAATGGCTAAAGGGTATTTTCCACACTTTTTCAATACGGAAGCCAATCAACACGCCGTTCTACCCCATTTGCCTGAGGCTAAAGATTACGACCCCGACAACATGGGTACCGAACAACGAGAAGCTTTCTACGCTTGGTACCAGGCTCACGCCTCGGACCCATTCGACTTTCAGGAAGAAATGCTAAAGTATTGTCGTTCCGACGTGGACATTTTACGGCGTTGCTGTGGAAAATTTCGAGAACTGTTCATGGAACACGGAGGGGTCGATCCTTTGAAAGAAGCTTGCACCATTGCCAAAGCGTGTTCCTTAGTGTACAGACAAAGATTCATGCCTGAAAACACCGTGGCGGTCATCAGTCCTCAAACGACCAACTATGTCAAACGTCAATACTCGGTCAAAGCCCTACGTTGGTTTCATTACTTGTGCGACAAGGAAGACAAATGGATTCAGCATGCCCGCAACGGAGGGGGCGAAAAGACCATTGGAACGCATTCGGTAGATGGCTGGGACTTAGAAAACCCCAAGACTGTGTACGAGTTTAACGGCTGCTTATTTCACGGATGTCCCGTCTGTTACCCTGACCGTAAAACTAAAAATCAGTTTCTACAACGAACCATGGAAGACTTGTACCAGGCCACTTGTCAGCGACGCCTAAAGTTAGAACAGGAAGGATACCAAGTGGTGGAAATGTGGGAACACGAGTACGATCACCGTTTGAAAACCGATCCCGAATTTAAATGTCTCGTGGAAAGTTACAAGCTGGTGGACCCCTGAACCCGAAAGATAGTTTGTACGGAGGAAGGACCAATGCCACCTGTTTGATGTACCAAGCCGACGAAGAGAAAGGAGAAGAAATGAAATACTTGGACGTGTGTTCGCTGTATCCCTACGTGTGCAAATATTGTCGCTTTCCTGCAGGGCACCCACAATTGTTCACGGAACACATCGACCTGAAAAACATTCGACAATACGAAGGCTTGATCAAGTGCAAAGTTTTGCCTCCCACGGACTTGTACCATCCCGTCTTACCTCACCATTGTCAAGGCAAACTGATGTTTCCTTTGTGCCGAACTTGTGCCGAAACGTGCAACCAAGACCAGCCTTGTCAGCACACCCAGGAAGAACGGGCCTTGACGGGAACCTGGGTCAGCGTAGAATTGTTCAAAGCTCTGGACATGGGATACCAACTGTTAGAAGTGTACGAAATTTGTCACTTTCCCAAGACACAACAATACCACAAGGGTGACCCCACGCAGAAAGGGATTTTCGCAGACTACGTGGATGCTTTTTTGAAACTGAAACAAGAAGCCAGTGGCTATCCGTCCTGGTGTCACACTCCCGAAGACCAAAATACATTCAAAGAGAAATACTATGCACAAGAAGGCATCTCTTTAGACCACATCGAGAAAAACGAAGGCAGGCGATCGTTTGCCAAAGTGATGTTAAATTGTTTGTGGGGCAAAATGGCACAACGTCCGTGTTTACCCAAGACGGAGTATTTGACTGAACCTTCCCGCTACTTTCAGATGATTCACGACATGAAACACGTGGACGTCGTTCGCGAGGATTTGATCTTGGTCAATTACGAAGAAGATCTGGACTTTGTACAAGACGACCCTTTTGGAAATGTCATCATTGCGGCTTTCGTGACAGCTCATGCTCGCTTAAAACTGTACGAAGCTTTAGAACTGTTAGAAGAACGCGTCCTGTACTTTGACACGGACAGTTGCATTTACATCCATCACCCATGTCAACAGCACCCTGACATCGAAGGAGACCGTTTAGGAGCCTGGACAGACGAGCATCCCGACGACAAGATTCTAAGTTTCGTCAGTGGTGGTCCTAAAAATTACGGTTACGAATATCGGGACAAACAAGGAGAAGTGCACACGCAGTGCAAAGTGAAAGGATTGACTCTGAATTATCGTACCAGTCGAGTGGTGAACTTTGGGGTATTGAAAGAAGCCTTGCAGTCTGGAGAGGACGAACACTTTAAAGTGACCACCTATCAACCCAACAAGATTGTACGTTTACCCACTCACCACATCGTCAGTCGACCCTAGAAAAAGTCTATCAAATCGTGTATCAGAAGCGAGTGCGACTTCCCAATCATTTCACCTTACCGTAAGGACACGTCGGTATTGGTCTGTATATAAAACGGAACCCTAGGCAAGATCGCTAGTTCATTGTGACTACCAGGACCAAGTGAACAAGATGAATACTTTCAGAGAAACACAAAACAAGTTTAGAAAGGCACAATTCAAGTGTGGGGTTTCTGAAGTGGAATGCGCTTGTGAGCCTTGCAACTTTTCAACCTGTGTTAGTGACAGTACCAGAAGAACCCGTCACCCAGGACAGGACTGTCGCGGACATTCTAAAAAGGTCATTCCGGGAGGACACTTGTGTGACCGTACCTCATGTAGAGACTGTAAGAACATTACACACTGTCCCTAGGACATCTTGCTTACCCAGAACATGTTGCACAGAGACTTGTTTATATTCCACTTTGATCGTTTTGATGTGTTTTTTATTCCTGTACATCACTATTTGGCTTTTATGTGTTTTTGTCTTTCGTGTTGTTCATATTTGAAACATTCAATAAACGTGTCCTGAAAAAAGTATATAAACTCTCGTCTTGTTTTTTTCGTGTCACAAGTGACCTTCCTAACACTATGGCTACTTCTACTGTCTCTGCTCCCTCTTCCTCCACTGTCAAAGTCATCGACGAACACTTAGATCGTACCAGTTGGGAGGCTTTGTATCTTCGTCATCCCTTTAACATGCTCACTGCTGGACATAGCGGTTCAGGCAAAACCGAATTTGTCAAACGTTTGATCGAACATAAACATCATTTGATCGATCGACCGCCTCAACGGATCGTGTGGTGTTACAAAGAGTGGCAATCGGCGTACAGCCTCTTGCGAGAAAGTCAAGGCGATTCCATCGTGTTTGTGGAAGGCATTCCTAAAGAAGACGATGGCATCGTCTCTGACTCCCGTCAAACCCATTTGGTCATTTTTGACGACATGTTAAAGAGAAGACGAAGAAGAAATTAAAATGTGGTTCACGCGCAAAGGGTATCACCGTAATGCCAGTGTCGTTTACATCACTCAAAACTTGTTTCAACAAAGTAAAGCCCATCGCACCATCAGTCTCAATGCGCATTACGTGGTCTTGTTTAAAAGCCCTCGAGATAAATCGCAAGTGCAAGTCTTAGCCAAACAGTTAGGAACGCCTTGGCTGACTCAGGCGTACGACGATGCCACTCACACTCCACACGCCTATTTACTCGTCGATTTGAAACCTACGACCCCCGAGGATTTGCGATTTCGTACCCACTTGTTTCACCACTGGTGCCAAGATGGAGGGCCTGTCCTGTACACGTCTCCGTCCTCGACTTAACTTCATTCCACAAAAAATCTGTAAAAACCTCAGACCCTTTTCGTCTGTCTCGCACACACAGTGTGAACATGACGTCCCTTCAGTCGCATCTTCCCGTCAAATTGATTCGTGCCTTGTACGGCATCAGTCGAGAAAAAAATCCACAAATACGAGCTCGTGTCTTAGAAGCTAGTCTCAAAGAAGTCTTACGATGGTTCACGGTGACGGCACGTCAATTACTTCAAGGGATCATTCAGATTCCTCATCAAACCAAACGCTTTTTCGATCGAAACAATGTCGCTTTAACCCAACTGGCCGATCCCCGGATTGACACTCCAACCAAAAAACAAATCATTTTGAAACCTGGAGGGAGCAGTATTCTAGGAGGGGTCATCATTCGCTCTCTCTTAAGATGGGATCCTAATGCTCCCAAAATTTTCCCCAAGACAAAAAAAGCAGTCAAACGAAGCTCCAAGAAGAAAAAGAAGAAGACCAGGTCCCCAAAAAGACCCGTGTCTGCAAGAACTTCTCCAGTGGCGGCAGCCTCCTCTCACCAGACACCACCCCGGAAAAAGAAAAGAAGCCCTCAGAAAAAGAAACTGAGAAAAAGTCCCCAGAAAAAGAAAAGCCCACAGAAGAAAACTAGTCGCAAGAGAGGCACTTCGGCCAGGACGCAACCTTACACTCGCAAACCACGACCTGCCACGGCAGTGACTGCGTCTCCGGTAGCCTCAGGTTCCATCACTTCTCCGTTGATGTCACCAAGAACCGAACAGTACTTGGAGACGTTGATCACACCAAGAACTTCTCCGTTGATGACCCCAAGAACTTCCCCAGTGGCAGGACCCTCCAGTTTCGCAACAGTGGCTGCGGCTCACAAAGTACCTGCTCCCAAAGTCAAAGTCCAAGAAAGATCGGGCATGTTACAAAGTTTACTGGATTTGTCCAAGCAAGAACTGGCTCGATTTAGTCCGTTGCGCACCCCTCCACGACGTGCCATGCCTGTCCTCAAGTTGATACGACGTCAAGACAATCAGTGGCGACGCGTTCCAGTATAAAAAAGGTCTGTGACTAAGTAGGGGTATCAGTGTTTTTGGAGCTGAAGACTCAAAGATGTCACCCTCCAGAAAGCATCCCTCTTCTAAACCCCAAGGAAAGAAAAGGAAAGGACTGCCTCCTCGTTTAGTCAAACATGGGGACATGTTATCTGTCCTGTCCAAAGCTTCTCCACCCCTACGAAAAAAACTCATTCAAACAGCCTCCAAAGAGGTCATCGATACCGTGTGCGAATGTTGTTTGAACGTCTTGAAAGGCACGATCCCTTTGTCCAAACACCAGAAACAATGCTTAGGTAAATATCGTCACGTTCTTCGCCAAATGGTTCAAAAGAAAATTCCCATTCGTCAAAAGAAGAAGATGTTGGTCCAACGTGGAGGCATTTTACCCCTCTTGTTAGGTCCCTTGCTGAAAGGAGTCTTGGGAACCATGTTGGGAGGACTGGTGGGAGCAAGATAAAAAGGCCCTCGGAAGTCCCAAGATCTTAGAATTGACCCCTGACAACCCCATGGAAGGACGAAAACTAGCTTTAGTGCCTTACAAACGATGGATGGAATACCATCGTTGGCAAGAAAAACGCACTCCGCATTTACCTCCCAATCCCCATTTGAGCGAGATGTCCCAGTTGCAACACGAATTGCAGTCCTTGATGGATCGCCAAGATTTGTCCGAAACAGAAAAATCGCAAAAGTACGGTCAACTCTTGCAACGACTGCAACTCTTTCACCAGAAAGCTTTAGACGAAACAGCTCTACCCACTCTGAAAGATTTTAAGACCTTGATGAAAAGTCCAGCACCATCACCAGTACCAGTACCAGTACCACCACTACCAGTGACCAAGACAGAAAAAGGAGAAGAAGAAGAAGAAGGGTTTCAAACTCCACCAGAAAAAGTACGTAAGTTAACAACACCACCTACCTCCAGAATTGGATGGATTAAAAAGATGATGGCCACCCCTTTTTCATCACAAGAGAAAAAGAAAGTGAAGACAGAAGTGAAGACAGAAGTGAAACAAGAACCGATATCCCCCGCTCAGACATCCTCCTCTTCAACACCTATTGCCGGTCGCACACGCAAAGCATTGCAATCCAAGAAAGTACCCCAAGAGAAAAAGAGTAGCATCCTCCAAGAGTGGGTGTCTTATTAACACACAAACACAAAAAAAATGGAAAAAGCCTTAGCCAGCATTTACTACGATCCCTCTCATCCTGCAGGTTACGCAGGAGTTCACAAATTGTATCGTGCTGCCAAAACTCGATTGAAAAGTCTCCGTTTACCTCAAGTGCAACGATAGTTACAAGAACAAGCTACCTACACTTTACACAAACCCATTCGACGCAAGTTTACCAGAAGTCGCACCCGAGTGGAAGGCATCGATCATCAATGGCAAGCCGATTTAGCCGATGTCTCTCATTTGGCCAGCTACAATCGTGGCTACAAATATTTGTTTTGTGTCATCGACGTCTTTTCCAAATTTGCCTGGGTCGTGCCCTTGACTTCCAAATCGAGCAGCGAGTTAGTGCGAGCCCTGCAACGAGTGTTGAAACAAAGTGGTCGTCACCCTCTTCAATGGCAAACGGACAAAGGTACCGAATTTCTGAACCAAGCTTTCCAAAAAGAATTAAAGAAACGTGACATTCATTTTTTTTACCACCGAGAATCCCGAAACCAAAGCCAGCATCGTGGAACGTTTCAACGCATTTTGAAAGAACGCATGTGGAAATATTTTACGCATCACCACACGCTGAAGTACATCGACATCTTACCGCACCTGGTGCAAGCGTACAACCAATCTTACCATCGAAACATCGGACGTGCCCCGCAAGAAGTGACTCCCGACAACGAAGTGTTGGTGTTTGAGCGCCTGTTTGATACGTCCCCGACGAGGGCTGTCCCCAAGAAAAGTGGAGAGTTGACCGTAGGAGATTGGGTGCGCATTGGCAAAACCAAACGCACTTTCGACAAAGGTTACTTACCTAACTGGACGACCGAATTGTTTCGTGTCACTGGACGAGTGCATGGTCGTCATCCTGCCGTCTATAAATTGGGAGACATGAACGGAGAAGTGCTCAAAGGAACGCTTTATTTGCCCGAGTTACAACGTGTCACCAAAAAAGAAGACGACGTGTACGACATCGAACACATTCTCGAACGCAGAATCCGTAAAGTAGGCAAACGACGTGTCAAAGAAGTCAAAGTACGTTGGAAAGGATATCCACCAACTTTCGATTCTTGGATCGACGCTTCGCAAGTCATCGACTATAAAAAGAAGTGACCATCATGCCCTTCACACAGACGCAGCTACGTCGACCACTCCTTCACCCAGTTCTTCTCTGTAAGATTTACAAAAACAACCCTTGTGGGTGTGGTGCGGAGAACGAGTGCCTAAAACGCAAATCGTCTTTTTCTGCCAAATCTTCGTGGTGTATTGTGTCATCGGGGTAGCCATTGCGAATTTGAGTTTGCAACAAGGAGACAAACAATTGTGGACCATTTTATTGAGCAGTTGCATCGGTTACCTGCTTCCTAATACCTCCCTGAAATTCACCTCGAACGGGAACCACGGAAACCTTGCGTCCAGTGCCAGTGCCAGCCACTATTCCAACAACAATCCGATTTTGAGCGGAGACACGCCTCTGACGTCCAGTAACCCCTCGGACAGCCACAGAACTCTGGAATTATGAGTCACCAAAACCAATTTTACTTAACCTTACCCAGTGACAGTTCCATGGAGGTGTTTCCCAACAACACGTTGTGCTGTTACACGGCCAAATTACCTCAGGCCATCCCCTTAGATCACGAAGCCCATTGGGAAGTGGCTTTAGTAGAAATCATTCACCCGACCCAAGTCCTCAATGTCCTTCCCAATCAAAATTTTTTTGATGTAGAAGTTCATGACGAACAATTGCAACAGTGCTTGGATACCTATGGCAAATATGACAAGAAAACCCCTGGCACAAAAAATCAAAAGTACACCACCTATCATTTGTTCATTCCTTCAGGCTATTATTTTAGTGGTCAACATTTGGTGAGCACCATAACCTCCAGATTTAATGTCGTGTTTCTGAAAGCTTTGGAGAGTGTCAAAAAAAGTGTCACCATGGAATACCACAAAGCAGGTCGTCGCTTCTTGATGAAATTTGACGGGAGTAAAATCCTGTCCATTTTATTTTGTCCTGAATTGTTTGACATGTTGGGCGGAGACATGGACATGAGAATGGCCATGCTCAAGAAAAACGAATTACCAATCGTTTACGACAACGAGTCTTTTTAGCAAGTTATTTCGTGCCCCGGTAGAACTGAACCAAGGACTGAATTTGATGTTTGTGTACTCCGATGTGGTGGAGTACAACGTGGTGGGACACACCTCCGCACCGTTACTACGTGTCATTCCTTTCAAAGTGGATTCTGCCACGGCCACTGACGAAGAAGGTGGAAACACTTACCACGTCCACCGCGAATTTGTACATCCTCACTATTTGCCTGTCAGCAAGTCTTATTTGGACACAGTCAACATTGCTATAAAAGGAGATTTGGGACAAAATATTCCATTCACCAAAGGAAAAGTCACGGTGAAACTCCATTTTCGAAAACGGTTCTCTCACGACTCGTAAGTCATGTATCCAGTGTACCGAGGGGTTGCTCGACAGCGAGGACACGGTTTAGGAGATATGTTGAAATCAGCCTTTCGTTCGGTGGCCCCGGTGTTGAAACCGATGGTGACACGCGGATTGCACGCCTTGAAAGATGCGGCACTGACACAAGGCAAAGAATTTCTCCAAAATGTCATCATCGACAAACAAAACCCTAAAGAAGCTTTCTTGAGGGCAGGTAAAAATGTCTTCCTGCAAACGGGCAAAGACCTTTTGGACCGACGAGACACACCTATAAATGCCCTGTACGCTACCGAGTCAGGCATTCAGCAAGGACAAGGCAGAAAGAGACGAAGAAGAAAACACCCTTTCACCAGACTTCAAGCTAGAAAGGCAAAGAAAAGAAGAACCGTTCGAGACTTAGACGTTTTCGATTATTGAGAAACAGACAAAAAAATGATGCACCGAGAGTCTTGCGCTTGTTCCAAGTCGGAACTGGATTTCTTTGCCATGCCCCCTACCATGATGACGATGCAAGAATCCCAATGGGTGGAATTTCATCCCGTCTCCTCTTTGACGGATTCCGCTCCCATCGAGTTTGAAATCAAAGGACAACCCGAAGATTACATCGATCTGAATAGCAGTTACCTGTATTTGAAAGTGAAAGTGATCAAAACGGACAACACCAATCCAGGAGGCGATGCTAGAGTAGCTCCTGTCAACAATTTCATGCATTCCTTGTTCAGCGAAGTGGACTTGTACTTGAATAACAAACTGGTCAGCAGCAGCATGGATACTTACCCATATCGTGCCTACTTGGAAAATCTCTTGACGTACGGAAAAAAAGCCAAGAATACTCATCTGGATGCTTGCGTGGTATGGAAACCTGACACGGCAGGTGTAGGCACGTTTAGCGACACAGTCCTGACAGAAGATGACAATCCTCACAATGTGGGGTTTAACGACCGTCGTAAGAAAATTCTGCAAGGGCGAAGTTTAGAACTGATGGATCGTTTGCATTTGGACATGTGGTTACAAGAAAAGTATTTGCTGAACGGGGTGGATATCCGTCTGAGACTGAATCGTAGCAGTGCCGCTTTCCATTTGATGGCCCATGCCAACGAATACAAAACTATCATTCAAGAAGCCCGACTTTACGTGCGTCGTGTGGAAGTGTTACCTAAAGTGGGAAACGACGTCAGTCAGACGTTGAGCAGAACGACCGCCAAGTATCCGATACGACGCGTAGAAGTGAAAACGTTCACCATTCCCGCTGGACAGCGATCTATGATCGAAGATCATCTGTTCCAAGGACAGTTACCCAAGCGTTTGATTGTTGGTATCGTCAGGAATTCAGCCTTCAACGGAACCCACGATCAAAATCCTTTTGACACATTACAATGTGTCCAAGATTGAAGTCAGTCGCGACGGCAAGACCTTGTGTACCCGACCCTTTGAGCCTAACTTTGGTGTCGCAAAGAATTATTTGAGATCGTACTTGTCCCTGTACGAAGCCACGGGACAGTTAGGAACCAACACCAGTCACGGTATTTCGTACGACGATTATGCAGGAGGCTATGCTTTGTGGGGTTTTGATTTCACTCCAGACCAAGGCAGCGACGAGGGACATTTCCACCCTATAAAATCGGGCCAGATTCGTGTGGAACTTCAGTTTGCAAATCCACCTCCAGATCACACAGTGAACGTCCTCCTGTATGCAGAATTCGACAATACCATAGAAATCAACAGTTTGAGAGAAGTCATTCTAGACTATTAGAAGCCATGGAAGACTGTTATCCCTCTTTGCCTAGTGGAGAAACTTTAGACATAAAATGTGAGGAGACCGTGGAAGGAGAATCCCAAGACAAAGACGAAAGGGACATCGTGATCAAGTCGAGATGTCCAGAACAAGAACAGCAATTGGTCTCCTACTGTGCTACATACCTGCAGACACAGTTACGATATGGATGAAGCATGATTACTATGAATGTCAAAACATCAGTCAAGAAGAAAAAATTCAAAGAATATCTGGACGAAGCTTGGAGTCTGTTTACAAAAGACGTGTTACGTTGGTGGTATAAAGACTTGCGTGAACATTTCTGTCCGCCATTAACGACTCAAGAAATCCATTACATCAAAGCCCTCTTTGACAAATTCAAAGAGAAAGTTGAGATCGAAATTGATCACTTATTATCAGCAAAAGAACATTTAGTGACTTATTTTGATCATGGTTTTTCTAGAAACGATGAGAAAGTAAATCGTTGATTTTGTGACTAGTATGCTTTATTTGTTGTCTTCAGCTAGGAAACGTAGTGTCCATCCATGACTCAATGACTTGCAACAGTGGAAATCACAATTTCATTCACAACGTTGCCAACCCTGTTTAAAGTAGAGTGTAAATTGAAAAAAATGTTTGTCATTTGAAAAAATGTTTGATGTTATATTGTTGGATTATTGTTAAAAAATGTTAGAGTTGTTGGTTAGTGTTAAGTGATTTTGAATAAAAAAAATGTTGTGTTTTGAAAAAAAAATGCCTTTGTCTTTTGTTTGACTATAAGAATGTTGATTCATGCACTTTGACTTCTCTCTATCTTTCTCATGACACTCATTAAACGTTGCGAATCGAAAACCGTGGAGGGATGTTTTCCTTCACGTCCGCGCTTTGATTTTAAGAACCGGGGTAGCCTCCAGTCTAACCATCCATTGTTGACTCATCCTCCTACGAAGATGTGCTCCAAACTAGCTAAGCTAAACGAAGCCTACATGAATTATCATAGGGTCAGACACAGTCTGATACCGAAGCCAGAAGAAATAGAGAACGTGAGAATGCTAAAAGTCACTGAAGACCTGGTCGAAGAGCTCTTCAGAGAAGAAGTGAACAGGGAGAAAGAAGAATGGACAGAGAAGTACAGACTTCAGAGACAGCAGCAACAGCAGCAGCAGCAACCTGAACCTGACAAAGGCTTTGTCGATTGTCGTATCGACACCAAAGAGTTCTTCTTCTCTTTCCGAAGAAGCAGACCTATCGCCAGAAAGTCCATCCTGAGAGGACGTAGCATTCTTAGAAACTAAAAGATTGCCATAGCAAAAAAATAAACAAAAACAAAACAGCCCTTTTCAGGGCTACCCAATACTCTAGAAAAGAAATAACAATCCAATTGCCAATATGTGTAGGTAGAATAGTGCGTATATAAACACTGACTCTTTTATAGTGTGAGTGTTTGTGTTTGTGTATATGATTGTGTGCTTGTAAGTGCTCAAGTACGTTGGTGTGGATAGTATATTAAGATCAAGTTTTGTTTTTTTTTTTGTTTTTTTTGCTGCTTGACGTGTGGGGAGAGTAGATTTAGGGTTAGATTGCTTTGAGTATGCGGATAGTATATTGAAGTGATTAATGAATATTTTTAGAATAGTGGTGGGTAGTATAAAAAAGTGAGTGAGTGTTTCTTTTAGGTCCGCGCGTTGTTGGGTTATGATCTCGGTAATATCAATTTTGTGTCTTAGGGGATGTTTTCCTTCACGTCCACGCTTTTAGTATAACTTAAAAACTAATCGTCAGTTGGGCTACCCATCGTCGACCTGTTAACAGCAAGACAATGAATACAAGGATTGTGAAACTGCTAGAACTCCAGATGCACCTGGAATATGCCAGGCGCATAGTAAATGAACTGTCCGCGGAGGCTATCGTAGAAGAAGCAAGAATAAAGAAGGAAGAGGAGGAGAGAAGAGAGAGGGAAGAGAAGGAAACGAAAATAGGAGAGAGGATGACTTACAAGATACCAGAGACAGAGGATTGGGGTGCTGAAGCGAATCATCCCGCCTCTGCACTCTCAAGACAAAAAGTAAAAAAGACTGGAGTCGAAGATGTGTGTGTGGTGCCAGACCAGGAAGGTGCCAGCATTAGATATGTGCATCTGAAGTTCTAAAACAAACAGCCTTTTTCAGAAGAAGAAGAAACACAAAGGCCCTTTTCAGGGCCACTCCTATTTCTCGAAAAGAGAATGACTTTCAATTGCCTACCCCCGAATTATTATTTTATATATGTGTGTGTGCGTGTGTGTGTGTGTGTGTGTGTGTGTGTGTGTGTGTGTGTGTGTGTGTGTGTGTGTTATGTCCCTCTCCCCCTGTTCCCTTTCCATAGACCCATCAGGTCTGGACCCAGTTACAATTCCCCATGTTCAATTTCCCTTGTCGCTAGAGTTGCCCATGCTTTTTTCCCCATGTTCAATCCCCTTGAGGCTAGAGTGGCCCAAGACTTTTCTCCATGTTAAATTTCCCTTGAGGCTATAGTGGCCCAGGGTTTTTCTCCATGTTAAATTTCCATTGAGGCTATAGTGGCCCCGGGGGGTTCTGTAATGCTAATTCCCATTGAGGCTATAGTGGCCCCCTATACTACTGAGGTGAAAAAGACATCTAATTTTCTATAACATGTTTAACGGCCAGGACGTAAAAAACACATCTAATTTTCTATAAAAAAGGCTAACGGTCAGGAGGTGAAAAACGCATCTAATTTTCTATCAAACGGACAACAGTCAGGAGGTAAAAAATCACATCTAATTTTCTTATAGTTACTAACGGTCAGGAGGTAATAAAGAACACATCTAATTTTCTAAAAGAAAGGCTAACGGTCAGGAGGTGAAAAGCACATCTAGTTTTCTATAAAGTGGCTTACGGTCAGGAGGTAAAAACACACGTCTGATTTTCTATAAAGTGACTAACGGTCAGGAGGTTAAAAAAACATATAATTTTCTATAAAGTGACTAACGGTTATGAGGTAAAAAACACATCTAATTTTCTATAACGTGGCTAACGGTCAGGACGTAAAAACACATCTAATTTTTTCTATAAAAAGGCTAACGATCGGGAGGTGAAAAACACATTTAATTTTCTATAAAGTTCCTATCGGTCAGGATGTAAAAAAATACATCTAATTTTCTTATAGTTACTAACGGTGAGGAGATAAAAAAAACCACATCTAATTTACTATAAAAATGCTAACGGTGAGGAGGTGAGAAGCACATCTAATTTTCTATAAAGTGGCTAATGGTCAGGAGGTAAAAAAAAACACATCTAATTTTCTACAAAGTTACTAATGTCAGGAGGTAAAAAAACACATCTAATTTTCTATAAAGTGGCTAACGGTCAGGAGGTAGAAAAACACATCTAATTTTCTATAAAGTGGCTAACGGTCAGGAGGTGAAAAATCACATTTAATTTTCTATAAAGTGACTAACGGTCAGGAGGTAAAAACACATCTAATTTTCTATAAAGTGGCTAACATTCAGGAGGTAAAAAAAAAACACATCTAATTTTCTATAAAAAGGCTAACGGTCAGGTGGTAAAAATCACATCTAATTTTCTATAAAGCGACTAACGGTCAGGAGGTTTATAAAAAAAACACATATAATTTTCTTTTAGTTACTAACGGTCAGGAGGTGAAAAACAGATTTGATTTTCTATAACGTGGCTAACGGTCAGGAGGTGACAATTACATCTAATTTTCTATAAAGTGACCAACGGTCAGCAGGTACAAAAATCACATATAATTTTCTATAAAGTGGCTAACGGTCAGAAGGTGAAAAGCACATCTAATTTTCTTTTATAGTGACTAACGGTCAGGAGGTAAATTCATATCTAATTTTCTGTAATGTAGCTAACGGTCAGGAGCTGAAAAACACATCTCATTTTCTTACTGTGTGAATTAGAACTGAAGTCAATTCGAAGTTAAGGTGGTAAAAATGTTTTTGTATCCATTAAAATCAATTGCAATGACAGACAAAGTGTATTGCTTTAGATTCAAGACAGACAGTGTGGCAAATAAACGTATGGTATTACTTTTTCGATTTTAGTGTAGACAGACTATACAGTGAATTTGTAATCATGCTAAGAATTCGTGTAATGTAACATATTAAAGTGTAACATAATTGTTCCACATCAATGTGTGTTCTATGTATCTTTGGGTGTGCAAATATCAGTGATTCCCTACCAGTCACTCTGAAATGTTGACAGGGCACATCAACGTGGAACACATTCGTTGGTACGAAGGGATGATCAAATGCAACACCGAACTTGTAGCATCCTGTCTTATCACATCATTGCCAGGGAAAACGTATGTTTCCTCTATGCCGTACGTGTACGTGTGCTGAAACATGCGATCAAACCCAACCTTGTTGCAACAAGGATGAAGAACACTCTTAGGAACGTGGCGAGTGTCGAATTGTTCCTTGCTCTGGATAGTGAATACCGCATGGTAAAAGAATATTACATTTTGCACTTTCCTACTTTAGAAGAATACCAAAAGGACGACGACCTGAGTCCAAGAATTTTCTTAGGCTACGTTAACGATTTTCTAAAACTGCGATAAAAAGTTACACGGAACTCAATATGTTTTAGTGGCTAGGACAATCAGTTTGCGGGCCACTTAATTTCAACAACTGTTTACTTTACTACATAATGTATTTAGGTAAATCAGCAAGAAAAACGTGATGTTAGTTTAGTACATAATGTAGCTAGGTTACTCAGCACGAAAAAGCCCGAGGGTAGTTTAATACATAATGTAGCGAGGTTAATTGGTAAGAAATGGCGTGTTTTAAGAAACACTTAATTTCAGCCCTTGTTTGCTTTCAGCACACAATAATGCTAGGTAAATCAAAACAAAATGGCCGCTTTGTCGTTTATTACGGAACGTGTAATTTTAACTACTGCTCGAGTTAGATCGTAAATGTGGTGAAATCTGTGTTATCTTCGTTATTTGTTATTACGAAAGATTGGTCAAAGTGATGCTACTTTTGTGTACTTTGGTCGTAGTAGCAGATAAAAAAGTAGTCCACGAGTCCGAATAAAGCTTAATATAAAAGTGGTCATGTGAACAGTAAAGTTATCGATTTTCTTTAGCTCATAATTTGAGTTCTTGTCTTATGTGACAATGCTGTCAACCTTGATTCATCGGCAATATTTGTGTATGTCTGTGTGTTTACAATTAAAACTTAAAACCCTTACTCTCCCTTATGTGTGATTGTATAGTATGTTTGTATGTGGGTATAATAGTTTATCAATAAAGACTCCTAACATTTCCTACATGTGTGTGATAGTATAGTATGTGT
Source organism: Sinohyriopsis cumingii (assembly GCA_028554795.2). Lineage (NCBI taxonomy): Eukaryota > Metazoa > Mollusca > Bivalvia > Unionida > Unionidae > Sinohyriopsis > Sinohyriopsis cumingii. Next base: position 139,227,494 of record CM068838.1, on the reverse strand, counting down.
GAGAGTGTGTCTATTTCCCTTCCCTTCTCTTACATCCTACCCCCCTTGTGTAATATTATGTTTGTATGTATGTAATATTACGTGTATTTAAACACTCTTACCCTTGTAATATGGTATAATATGTTTGTGTGAGGATATGCCATGTGTATAAAGACTCATATTCTTGTTTCATAGTGTGTTTGTGTAAGAGTGTGCGTCTATTAAATCTATGGACAATTTTAGCAATAGAGTTTCCCTCGATTAATGTAAACCTATGGGCTCATGTTAATATCCTAACGATAGCCAAGTACCACATGCAACTACCTATATAAATTCGATTTGTTTTATCTACGATGATCGACACAGTTTTCCTGAGCAATGGTTACATAAACAATTATTTTACAAACAGTTTCGTAGTTTTAATTAACGTTCAAAAAACAATCTGGAGTTGTGTTAGTGCTTCAGCTGTAATCAAAATCCACTCTAAAAATACTCCCTGAAGCATCATGAGTTGGTCAATGTGTTGACGATAGCAAGAAAACCATTTTTAAAGGGCTTCAAGTGATGCATGTAGATTTCAATGTATGGACGAGTCCTTTACACGCAATCAAAATCTTTAATTATATTGCAAAAACTAAATTCAGTTTTCCTTTAAGGAAGCAACATACTGGTTTGCAAAATATATCATTATTTTGAATCGCCAAAAACGAACCCAGGTTTGTTGATGTGAAACTGTTTTCACGAATGTAAGTAAATCCGTGTTCATAAAACCGTAATATAAGTGTCCCATTTTGTATATTTGTTAAAACTACGTTAATGTGTGTGTGTGTGTGTGTGTGTGTGTGTGTGATTTGGATTTTTAATGTAGCTTTAACAAATTTTGAGTCATATTGCTACTAGGTCTGCAGTGTGGCAGTTTATAGTGATGTCTAGTACGGGGCCATCATGCCACAGACATGCAGCATCATGTCCCACCCAGTCACAATATCCCGATACTAGAACGACCAGTCCTAACACTAACCTGATAATACTGATCGTCAAGCGAGGCAGCTGCTTGTACCATTTTTATGAGTCTTTAGTATGACTCGACCGGGGTTCGAACCCGCTACCTACCGCATCCGAGGCGGAAGCTTTAACCATTTAGGTCACCAAAGCGATTAAAGCTACGTTAAAATTGTACACACACACACACACAGTTGATCTGAAGTTGGCATGCCGGACTCTTGACCGAAAAGGAGCGATTTGGAATCCTACCATCTGACTAGATTGAATTGCTTTACCCAATTAACTCGGTACTGAATGCCCGTTTTGTGTTGCTGTGCCGCAATGTACCAAAACTAATCGGTACGATTGTGTCTAAAGTTGTATAATTTTGTACGCATTGTCGCAGTCATATATGTATGGTTCTTGCATATTTTCTTTGATTACTCGCATATTTATGTGACGACAGGGTGTATTATTATTTGAATGCATAACCTAACTATAACACGTTTATCTCAATCCTAGTATGCCCTCATAGGATAGCCCTGAATGGCTGCCTCTACGTGTCCTTGGGAAAGGCACTCAGCTACCATTTCCTTGGTCAGGATATAGTTAATAATCTGTTTAAAGGTCCAGTTAAATCCAACAAAAACCTTAGGGGTTGTTGTTGACAAAACACTTCCAGCAAAAACAAAAGAGGGAATCAACTTAATAGAAAAACAAATTTTAACAAAATTACAATTGATCAGGTAAGACATATGAGCAGTAGCATAATGTTCAAGATGGTACTTTGTGCAGTCTTGGTGGATGTCGTGATCGTTACTAATCGTGATGGTTAAACGAAGTATAGCGTAACATGTTTAATGACGGTACATGTATTATGTATATAGCCATGTGCTTTTCTACACTGGAATGTACGGTGTCTCGAAAAGGCCACGTTTAGGGAACGAGTTGACGCTTATTTGTACAATTAATTATGTACATGTTAGTGGTGATTTAGTTACACTTTTCTGTATTTGTGATAACTAGTTATTCATGATGCTTTGTGCAAAACATTTGAACATTGGATTAATTCATTTTTATCTTTGTATAGTGTAATCATTTTCAAAGACAAAGGTTCTATAAAAACCAGAATACGACGATGCAGTTAAACGTTGATGGTAGCCAACATAAAGTGTAAATACAAGACCAAAGTCTTAGATTTCGTACATTTTGCCTTCAACTCTTATTAGGATACACAGAAACTGGTTAGAAATTTAAACTCAAGATTCAATAATTAATAAATTTTAGAAAACTGAATTGCCAAATGTGGTACAATAGATCGTTCAGCATGTACAAAAAGAAACATGAGCGGAAAATATGAATAATCCGGACTCCTCATTTTGAGGAACATCATAATGTCTGGAATTATTATTATTATTATTATTATTATTATTGATGTTGTTGTCATTGCCAAAATAAATGGACAATTGTGTTATTGTCTTCATGATAAAATGCTGTTTATGGTCAATGCAGGCCTTAATACCTTTTTAGGAAGTATTGTCAAGACTGTTCAGGACTGACTAAAACTCCATTTTATTTGCAAACAGTATTTGTAGAAAAACAGCTCGTGTTCAATTTCTCTAAGGATTTTTATTTTCAAAACCCACTTCTCCATGCCACTAAATGGATCATTCATAAGTGTCAGTGGCATTTTATTTTCACTACATACATACTCCATATTAATGTACACTGCATCAAAATCTGTGGTCAAAAGGTGCATAATTGTTTTTATTATAAGTTATTCTTTCACACACACACACACACACACACACACACACACACACACTAAATGGTGCATGATACTTAACTGAAAGAAATAGGATATCACTATTACCATAAATTGTAGCCATTTCTTCACAAAGTACCATACCATAATTTTCAGTTGATTCAGATGTGTAAAAACAATTAGTATTTATCGAGATCGTTCAAGTCCAAAATAACAAAACGGTGACGACAAAATGTGGCAGAAACTTTGGTGATGTATAAAGAGATTAATTTGATTCCTTTTTTTAGGAGGGGGAGGGAGAGAAAATCATTACTTACCTGCCATGATTTGTCTGTCTGACAAGGGTTCATTAACCTACACAGTCCGCCTTACCTTACGCATGAAAATATCCGCTTGAGTGTGAGTTACGTTTTATTATGCAAGTTCATTATACTGTAACTTACCTGCCATGTAAGTCTGTCACACAATGATTCAATCAAACCAACACGTTCCGCCTAGCTCGAAATTTACGCAAGAAAACATCTGGTTCAGTAAGAGTTCCGTAAACTATTTCAGAAATAGTAGTTGACTTTTCAAAGCACCAGAAACTGTTTATACTAAAATAGCTGTACATTATGTACTGTTTTATGCATCTTTTTACTGGACAATATATACCGTATATAGTCGCTTATAAGAAGATACCAACTGCAGACTGCAGAGACCCATGATACGCCGACAGCTCTGGGTTTGTGCAGTTCGTTTGGAGTAATTAGTACAAGAACAACCACGACCCTGATCTGCAGGCGCAGTATGCTGAAGCCGATCTCGGATCTCTGTTGCAGTTTTATTCGACTTCTAGCCGTGTGTATACAGTAACGTGACAGGTTCTGAAATAAATCCAAAACCTACTCTCCTATAAACAGGTTTATTTACATTTTACACTTTTTCTAATTAGTTACCTTTCCCAGTCCGTCATACACCCAACGTGAAAATTTGGTTGAAACGAGTCTACAGATACGTTTTTTCTCACTGCCTAGGGTCACTTGCCCGCAGCTAGACGGCACCGTCGTAACTGACAACACTGATTGTTCAAACCAATGCTCTAGTAAACAAAACCCACAAGAAACACTCTCTTTCCAACTAAGCATCACACATCCGATTTAGTTTGAGAGAGAGCGAGAGAGTACATCTTGCTACTACTTTCGTTTTTATAAATCCCCTTTCAAATGAAAGTTTCTTTTTGATACATACCTTCAAGTTACGTATATTGGACTGGGTAGTACACAAAGCAAACTTTGGAAATTAAACGTAGAAAATATCGACATCTGCAAGCAAAATGGACACGGTCAGCACAAACACTGTCACGTAAATATGTGTACTTAATGCCAATGCTTTAAATATACACGAATGCCAATGCTTTAAATATACACGAACATGTATTCGGGTTTCTTTATCCTCGTACAGGGTGGCCTGATGGTAGTTTATTTTCGTCGTGAGCTATTTAATTTTTTTTTAGCTCAATTTACCCATTTAAACAATTTACAACGTACCTGGGGTGGAGAATATCACCACGACATTGGAGACTGACCTTTTTTTTGCACAAGATTGCAGATTGAATAGACAATAGAGGGAATAAAGGGGCGGCTATCTTCAAAGAGACGAAGTAACTGGTAAAACCGGAAGAGGATGTTTATTCACACCCAAGCCTCGGCCTAGCCGCGTTAAGAAGAAATTTGACTTGAGCCTGAGAAACGAGATAGACTAACGTTGAAAGAGACCACAGTATCAAATCAGGGCTGAGTAAGGGAAATAGGGGCTTGGCACCTGTCCGAAGCAGACCCTTGTTCTACAGGTCATTTTACGAACACTTCAGTACTTGCCAGAATTTTGACCAATGCATACGTCTAGTAAGTTAGGGAGTTAATTCTAAAAGGTGTACTCCAAAAGCACGTCATTTGTGAAATGGAGAGCGGGAATTCAGACTTGAAATGCTTCTTAGATGTGAGAATTCTTCGCCCGAATCGTTGAACATTATTAACTGAGAGTTGTTAGTTTATATGTAGTATGTAGAAATTAATTACAAGAATGATATTCGTATGTAGAAGTTACCTTTATTACAGTTAATCTCACCTAAGTATTTGAGTTATTTACCTATCGTAACGTTTTGAAGAGAATTTATCAGCATGTACGATTGAATTATGTGATCGGAATTAATTGTGTGATTTACTGCTGTATTATTGTATTTAATTATTGCATTTATTAATGAGTTATGTTAGAACTTATACTGGTTTTAATTCTGAATTTGAATACATAGTTGTGAACTATACAGAGTTAGGCATGTTGGCCTTGCGTACATAGCGTGAACTATCTGCATATTTGAGTTTTAACATTGTGTGTATCTCTTATAATTTGTAAGGTAAAGAACGCATCTGAGTGTTGTGATGTTGGTAGTTACTATATCGAGAATTAAAAATGTGTCCTCATGTCACGGAAGTTGCTGATGTATGTATCAGGAGTCGTTAATACCGTTGTTGTATTATTACCCTTATTTTATCGTACAAGCGTGTATGGAATATTTCGATCTGAGTGTATGCGTGACCTAATGATTTTAACCGCCGTTATGAAAGAATGTGTGAGGGGATGAGATTGTCTAGGTCGAAAGGGAGACTAGACTATACGTCCCTTATTATTTACAGAGAAGCCTTCGGTGCTGGTTTGGAGGGGTCCTACTAAATACTGCTAAGCCTGACAAAGCCCGACAAAGCCACACAAAGCCCAACAAAGCCTCACAAAGCCCGGGTCCTACTAAATACTGCTAAGCCTGACAAAGCCCGACAAAGCCACACAAAGCCCGACGAAGCCTGACAAAGCCTGACAAAGCCCGACAAAGCCATGACCAGTCAAATACAAAATGTGTATTTATATTGCTAGTTATATTGATGAATAAATTAACCAAGCCGAAAGACTAGTTTTCAACATATTTATGCAGAATTAAATGACCGAAAATTGGGCGAAAGAGTACAAATTTGAAATCGAATAATGACAAAGTAATAACCAAGTCTGACAATATCGTATATAAACTGTTTATAATAATAATAATGATGATGACTTTGTATAACGCCTAATCTTTAGAAGCTCTAAGCGCTTTACAACATTAGACAACACCTATAACATAAAAAATATATAATGATATTACAACAACAACAACAACAACAACAACAACAAATTACCATGAAATTAAAAAACGTAATAAAACGTGCTGAAAATATTTAAGGTAGGGAACACTATTAGGTTTTTAAGTTTGTTCTTGCAGTCGAAATAAGTGAGTTTTAAGAGCACTCTTGAATGGGATCACTTTGTCTTTGTGTCTAAGTTCAGTTGGCAATTCATTCCACGTTGCTGGGCCCTGGTATGCAAAAGAACGTTGTCCATATGACTTCGTTTTTCGTAGCGGGAATAATGAGTATACGATTGTCAGAAGAGGAGCTTAAGTATCTTGCTGGTGTGTACAGGTGGGTGATGTCGGATAGGTATGTTCGACTGGAGTCCGTCGTGAAACGTAGCACAGAGAACAAATTTTGTGTTTGATTCTGTATCGAATGGATAGCCAGTGTAGGGTACAGAGCAGGGAGGTGTGCTCTGATCGTGGTACTCTAAGTATGACCCGAGCAGCTGTGTTTTGAACTTTTTGAAGTTTCTGAAGTAGATATTGAGATGAACCAGACAAAATTGAGTTACAATAGTCCAGTCTTAAAAGTACTATTGAACATACAAGTGTTTTAGTGTCATCAATTGAAAGATATTTGCGAATGTAGCTGATGCGTCTCAGCTCAAGATATGCAGCCTTGCATATGTTCATGACATATTGGTGCTACGTGAGAGTACTGTCCAGAGTGACACCTAGGTTTCGTACTGACTGTGTGAATTTAATGTTGGTGTTACTGATATTTATTGTTTGAGGTAAAGAACGTGACCGAGAAAGTCTTTGTGTTGTGATGAGAATGGCGTCAATTTTATCATCATTCATCTGCAGCTTGGTACATGTCATCCATGATTTCACATCAGAAATGCACCTCTCCACACCTTGGATGGTAGCATCAACTTCAGTTGGGTAGCACGATTTGTTTATTTGGGTGTCGTCAGCATACAGTTGGTGAGACACTGGATGATGATATATGACACTTGAGAGCGGCTGAGTGTATATAATGAAGAGAACAGGTCCAAGAAAAGACCCCTGTAGAACACCATAACATAGATTAACAAGGCTGGAGTGAATTCCATTTGCAGACACAATTTGTGTCCTGTTGACCAAGTAGGGCTGTATCATGAATGCCAAATACAAACTGGAGACGGTGAAGTAAACTTTCATGGTCTATTAATTCAAATGCTGCAAACAAATCAAGGAGGGTGAGGACTTTAATCTTTCCGCTATCCAAAGCAGAGAGAATGTCATTAACTACTTTTAGAAGAGTAGCAGCAGTACTGTGGTAAGAGCGATATGCAGATTGTATGTGGCCGAAAAGACTGTTTGAATTCAGATGAGATACAAGCTGGGATAGAACAACCTTTTCTAAGATTTTTTATATGAATGGGATATTAGAAACTGGGCGGTAGTTCTTTAAATTAATATGGTCGATTGTCGGTTTCTTCAGCAGAGGCTTTACAATGGCAGTTTTGAAAAATGATGAGAATTCCCCGGATGAGAGACAAGGGTATTAGTAACATCAGTTAGTGAAGGCAATACTGGATCTAAGTACTTAAGCTGCAGTGATGTTGGAATTGGATCAAGTTCGCATGACTCTGGTGCACTCTTCATCACGATTGTACGTACTAAATTCTTAGAGACAGGTTCAAATGCTGCTAATGGTTGCCGCTGAAATTATGTATCCCAACTGTATGGTGACGACGAGTCTATTGATATTGTGTTATCAAACTTATCTCTAATGATTTGTACTTTGTCACAGAAGAAATTTTCAAACAGGTCCGGAAGGATGACTAGGAGAAGGTAGTTGGAAGTGGTGTACATTTGTTCCTTGACATTAGCTTGTTAGTAATCTCGACGAGCTCTTTGCAGCTGGAACTTTCATGATCTTAGTACTGTAGTGGGCTGATTTCGCTGCATGGACTATGTCTGTGACGTTCTTTTAGCGGCTTCATAGATTTGCTTATGAATAGTGAGTCTGGTGGAAAGCCAAAGCCTCTCAGCTTTACGGCGGTCTCTTTTCGGAGTGCGAAGCTGGTCTCTAACAGTGTTGTACCATGGAGAACACTTTTGAATTGATACTCTGCATTTGGTGGCTGAGGCATGTTTGTCGAGCAATGAACGCAGGCACTTATAGAGTTGTTCTGCTGTAGGAGGTAGGCAATTTGTTAGGTTTGCTTGGATGTCAAGCATTAGTTTGGTTCTATTTATCGTACGGAGGTTTCTCTTAGTAGCAAATAAAGGTGGAGGATTAGGGACTGATACGTCAAGATGGCATATAATGCAGAGGTAATCTGATGCAAGTTCATGGGGTACCAGGGAGGAACGTAGAATGTTATCATCACGTCTATGAAGAATCCAGTCTAAAATGTGACCATGCTCATGGGTGGGTTGGTTAACTGACTGTTTGAGGTTGAAAACATTAATGGAATCTAGGAGTTTTTATGTGTTTGGGTTTCCGGGACAGTCAAAGTGAAAGTTGAAATCTTCAAGAATAATCAGGTTGCCACTTATCGAATTTCCATACTCCAGGAGATTCGGAAACTGATCCAAAAAGAGAGATTCAGTCAGCATGTTTTTCTACTAGGAGGAGAGCGGTATAGGCAGAAAAAATGGACTGACCTTTGTTCCAGTATGAGTGTGGTTTGGACTAGTTCAAACGATGTGTGGTAGAAATTGAAAGTTGTGGTGTGGTTAAGACGTTTGATCATGGAGTTCTTTGTGATGACAGCAATTCCACCTCCGCGAGAGTGGCGGGGGTACGACTTGATGGAGTAACCGGTGGATGTTAGATCAGCGCACTTGGGCTCATCGCCTGATAATTTTAGCCATGTTTCTGTCAGAAAAAAAAACGTCGATATTCTGATTGTTGATAAAATTAACTATTTCCGTGCGCTTTTCCGGTGGTCCTACTGATTTGGCATTGAATAATGCAATACGCAGAGGTGTCTCTTGGATAGTTGACACAAAAGTTGACGATTTAATATGGATTTGAATTAGGTTATCTAAATTAATGGTCGATTTTTTAAATTGCTGAGCTGGAAAGGGCATAAGGGAGATAACTGGAATTCTTCGTCCTGTTATACGCCGGCCAGCTTTAAAACAATGTTTCTTTTTTCGCTTCTGTTTACATTTAAGTAATGATGAATGTAGTCCCATTTCGTTTTGTTTTGAGCACAATCTAGTGTGGAGAGCCAAGGAGTGAGCATTTAAAGCAATTAATGAGGGTCCATCATAGCATAAACGGGTTGACTGGCGAGTATCACGTGATGACGGTTTGTTCAACAACAAAGGAAGTTGTAGCAGTGGAGCAAGACAGCTGAGAAAAAGTCTAATTTTTCTCGTTTCCAAAAGAAGGAGATGAAGAAGCCCATACGAACTGAACAGCCAGTGCATGATGAACACAATAACGTAGACGAAGACAGGCAACAAGCACATATATCACGAAAAACAGCACACAAAAAAAAACAGAACAGCTGCTTCAAGCCGGTTAAGCTAATTTAACTTATTATCGAAATAAAATGATATTTTATCAACATATCCTAATCACACAAAGCCAGACACAGTCATACAAAGCCTAACAAATCCTCACAAAGCCTCACAACGCCTGACAGAGTCATAAAAGTCATATTAGACAAGTGTATTTATATTGGAAATTATATTGACAGATAAATTAACCAAACTGAAGGATTAGTTTTCAACATAATTATGCCGAATTAAATAACAATATAATTTGGCGGCAAAGTTCGAATTCGAATAATCAGAAAATTATATGTAAAATGTTTATTATTTGATATATTGTTCATTTGAATGATTATCGAAACAAAATGCAATATTTCAATATGTCATAATTATACAACGTCTGACAAAGTCATACGAAGCTCGACAAAGCCATACAAAGCCTGACAGTCGTGCGAAGTCATATTAGAAAAATGTATATTGTAAATTATATTGATGAATAAATTAACCAAACAGAAGGACTAGATTTCAACATAATTATAATTAATGACAAAGTACTGATAAAGTCTGAAAAAAACATATTTGAAATATTTGTTATTTTATAAACTGTTCATTTGACTGATTGTCAAAACATAGGTTGACAAACTAAACAAACCTTTCGATGTTTCATACGAAAGGCATAGAAAGCCTGACAAAGCCATACAAAGTGATAATAAAATATGTACAATTGTTGTATGTTGGTTTTGCCGCATAATTACAAAGAAAAGTTTAGGATTTACTAAGTACACCATAATGAATGACTGGTAATTGGGAGACAAATTCCAAATTCACTGCATCTCAAAAAATAGGTATATAGAGCCTGACAAAGTCTTAACTGGAATGTTTATGATTTGAAAATGTCTGTATATAATAAACTATCAACAAAAATGGTTCGTTTTCACACAGGCACATAATGTCATAAAATGGCATGATATAAATGTGTTACTTGAGTTAAAGGTAGCACGGTCCTGCTCACCTACTTGTAATTGTAACAGGCGTTGACGCGTGTTAATGGATTACAGTAGCACTTCACTACAATATGCCGTAAATTTTATATCAACAGTAAATAATTTCCAGTATTGTAAGTTTAAAAAATGTTTCTATCCTTGTACTGAGTTAAAAAGATAATAAAAAATAATGATCATAGACAAAGCAAACATTTTCTAATTCTGTTATATTTATAGATAAAACTTTTATATCAACACTATATATTTTCGAATATTGTAAGTAATTGCCATGTATTTGCCCGTCGTGATCCTGTCATTTTTTCTCCCAACACTTGACGTAATTAAATATTTCTTTATAAATTGACACGAGGATGTTTCACTGTCAAACAAAAGGAGAAAGAGTAGAATTAATAAATAAGAAAATTCAAACTCCATTTGGGAAGATATTTGTATAATATTACACTAACCGTAATTAAATATTTGTAGAATGTTACAGTAATGTACAAAAAATGAAAAGAAGAAAATGCTTGAGAAAATGCATGATTTAATATTTAACGTAATTCACAATAGTTATATATGTCTTTGCGCGTCTTTGCTGTGTTTAGTAGGATCGATACGTCCCAAAGCTTATTGTGTTTAGTAGGACCGATACGTCCCAAAGCTTATTGTGTTTAGTAGGACCGATACGTCCCAAAGCTTACTGTGTTTAGTAGGACTGATACGTCCCAAAGCTTATTGTGTTTAGTAGGACCGATACGTCCCAAAGCTTACTGTGTTTAGTAGGACCGATACGTCCCAAAGCTTATTGTGTTTAGTAGGACCGATACGTCCCAAAGCTTATTGTGTTTAGTAGGACCGATACGTTCCAAAGCTTACTGTGTTTAGTAGGATCGATACGTCCCAAAGCTTATTGTGTTTAGTAGGACCGATACGTCCCAAAGCTTATTGCGCGCGACATTGCCCATAACCAAAGAAACTACGCGATAATAACTGGAGCTGGTAACCGCGAAAAGTTTTGTAAAGGGGTATACCACAACGAAATAGTACATCCTTGCTATTATTTGGAGAAAATAAAAAATTATCTTGAGAAAAAGAAAAGAAAATATTTCATCTAAAAAGACGAATACGGTCCCCACAGAGAATAATAAACTGGGCTGGATAAAAAAAAAAACATTGAAATTGCACCAAGTAACCTACAGTATCATTTTTCATAACGGTATGTGTACACTTCCCTTGGGACCTATCTAAAGTGTTTATAACTTTATATAATCAATGATACAGAGTTGCAGTTGCCGGTCGACACAGTAAGGTATATATCTTGGTTACGGGGCACACATATGTAATGTATTTAAGGCACGGGGTAACAAGACCATTCCCCCTGGTAATACTTGTACTAGGCATGGAAAATCCACTGCCAGTAGCACCGAAAGTGGAAATATCAAGATCAGTATTAGTATGAATCATGCCATACGTCGGGCCAGGTTGGTCTACTCCAAACTTGGGATGTCTTGCTGGAGTTGCTTTTACTTCGGGGTCTTCCTTCTTTGTTTCAGATCGTGTTTTTACTCTGTCTTTCCTCAGTTCTCCTATTCGCTGTTTAAGCACGCGCGCCATTTCTTTGCGTTCTTGTTCCTCTCGGTGCTCTACTTGCTGGATGTGCACATTTACTAAATCGCTAAATTGTTTAATATATACATCGTCACTTGGGACTTGAGGAGGTAGCTGGGGGTTAGTCCCACCCCCACCCCCGACCAGTCACATAATGGTTCGAGGACGAGATGCAACAATTTCTAGAGCTTTATGGAACGCGTCAGTTGCCGCAAGAATCCTTTTTGGTTGGTTCAACAGTCGCTTTAAATAATTCTGATGTACTTTCCACAAAATCCCCCCTTGCTTCTAGTCGTGCATGTAATTGTTGTTTGATAGAATCTCGGTCGGACAGGTGTATATATATATATATATATATATATATATATATATATATATATATATATATATATATATATATATATATATATATATATATATATATATATATATAGAGAGAGAGAGAGAGAGAGAGAGAGAGAGAGAGAGAGAGAGAGAGATACTCTGTTTAGCTCTGATAATAAAATCACTTTGTTCAGAATATCCTAGCTTCAAGTTGAATTGTTTGAAAAGTCATAGTGTTTAATTTACGTGGCTTGATATTCATTAGTGTTGCAGATCTGAAACTAGCAAATTATTTTCCAGTAAAACGAAACGATTCCATTGCTAATTTAGGCTTAAGTAATAAAATTAATACACCGTGCAGAAAGATTTAGAGCATGTTCTGTCTGGAACTTCTTAATCTCTGACAGTCTGCACATTCCCAGCATATGTATGTATGGATTGTTAGAAGTTTATGCTTTTAAAATAAGTAATAGAAAGGAGTGAAAGACAAATAGCTTTGTAAAATTTAACAAATATATTTATTTCCGTAGAATACAAAGTGAAAATGTGAAACAAACAACTTACAGTATTGCAAATTAAATCCCAAAATAATCAAAGAATTACAAACACAGGTCCTAGTAACATAAAGTCCTGAATACAATTCAGTAAAAGTCCAGAAAATATCCTAAAACGGAAGTCGATGACGTGTCTGTAGTAGCTATTAAAGTGTTTATGTGTCAACATTCTCCTGTTGAATCACATAAATATAATTCCAAGTTCGAATATAGTATAAATTCCAGTAAATGTCTCTATCCAAGAATTTTATCAGAGCACTTTGTATTTCCAGAGAAAATTACCACTTGAATTCAATAAATTGAACAGCAACAAAAAAAATGATCCCAGCTCAGAACTCCTGGTCACAACATATAATACAACTTAAAAGTGCTAGATGTTAAAGAACGAATGACCAAGACCTCACAATTACAAGGTTATATAGTTATCTACTTGACCTCAGGTCACAATTAGCATTTTCTGTTTTAAAAACAATTACCTAATGGAAAATAACCTTCTAGAATGATCCTGATGTTTACAAAATCAAAAACATGACCTGTAAAATAAACTTGAATGTCCCAAACCCTAGCCCAGATAAACATATTTAATTCTTCTGTTAATAAAAATTCTGATAGCAATCTCATAAACATAGAGAATAAAGAAGTTATGCATTAGTTGTTTACATTAAATAATAAAAAATCAACTTGGGTCAAGCAGAAATGAATTCAATTTTAGACAAGGTCAAGTCCAACGTACAATGTTACAATACAACATCATGTAATGAAATGTGTTTTGAAAACTAACAAACATTTAAATTAAATATACATAACAGGATGTATGTATGTATGTATGTATGTATGTATGTATGTATGGATGGATGGATGGATGGATGAATGGCTGGATGTATAGTACATAGGGCTTAAACGGCACGTCAACACATCCCTGACTATATACTGCCAATTAAAACTAATGTTCTAAAACTAATTGCTAAAACGTCTTTGAAGTTACAACTTGTAAATGACTATGCAATCTCCGTAGGTTGCAACACTACCTCATTAAGTCATATTAGAGTCTTTAATGCACCTTATTTATAATATATGAGTTCAAATTTTTGACGTTATGGGTATTTATAAGGTCAAATTTACTGAAGCATGGAGTTGAATGTGGTGCTTGAGTATATTTTGTGTTCGTGTCTCAAAGCTGCCTTTTGTATTTATTTTGCGTGGTAGCACTAAAACGTTTCTAAGATTGGTATATGGGATAAATGCTTAATTGTGTGTTGAAAATACATTCATACGTTATCTCCATTTGTCTCTTTCGTTATTTTAAAACAAACTGCATGATTTTGTGTCATATACAGAAGGGAACGATTCTGGTACAGAAACACGTTTGTGCTAACCCAAGTTCTGGAGTAAGTTCTGGTCTTCAACGCGCATGAGCAGCTGACTTTTTTTTCTCCAGCGCGGTTTTATACGTTAGTAGTAAAGGGGGTAGGTATAGCTTCAATGGGAATTAGCATTAAAAACACCCTTGGGTCGCTTTAGCGTCAAGGGAAATTTAACATGGAGAAAAATCGTGGGTCGGATTAGCGTCAAGGGAAATTAACATGGAGAAAAAATCGTGGGTCGGTTTAGCGTCAAGGGAAATTGAACATGGGATTTTTTTTTTTTAAAAAAACATTTTTTTAAATTTAAATTTAAATTTAAATTTAAATTTTTTAAAAAAAAGGGGTAGGCAATTCAAAGGCTACATCTTTTCGAGAAATATGGCTGGCCCTGAAAAGGGCCTTTGGTTTATGTTAATATGCCCTTAACATAAAGGGCATTTGCGACATCTTCTTGTCCTCAAACTTCGTCTTACAGCAGGGCCATACATCAGAGTCCTCTTGAGGCAACCTTGTCTCTCTATATAGACTCTTCTTATCCACAGGCTGCTGCTGGTCCTGTGGACAACGGTCCACTTGGATCGGACATACATGAGCATGTCCGTCCTGAACATCATTGTTGACACAAGGGTTGAAGATTCAACGTCTGTCCACATGTTGAGGCTCCGAGAATAGGTGAATCAATGCAGTGAACTGCGGTTATTTATAGGGACAGAAAGGATTGAAACGGATTGAGTTCATTCACCAATCCGAACACGCGTTACAGAATTCAGTCAGCCCGCATCCAATCCGAAGAGAGCAGTCTGTGACGTCACGTAGTCAATATAGATTCGCTAGCGCTTGTGTACAGTCAATCTATGCGACAGTGATTCAACATGACGGAAACTCAGAAAACGATCCAATGGGGTGCACCAGCAGGGGAGACCGCCCAAGGGAACCCGGACTTACTTTCAGAAGAGGTGAATTGGGATTTTGTGGATTTTCTCTCCTCGCAAGAATTTGTTCCGGAACCTTCGTTACCTTCTTCACTACCGCAAGTGGAGAATTTTAGACAGAGACAGAAAGAAGAATTGGAGAAATTTATACAACGACAAAAGGAAGCCGAACAAGTTTTTCTCCTACAGCAACAGCAGCAAGAAGAAGAGGTAAGAAAAAAACAACAGCAGCAACAGCAAGAAGAAGTAACAGCAAAGAAACAAGAGGGTGAAAATCAAACGGTCACGGTACTGTTGGACATTTTAGCGGAGTTAAGAAGTCTGAAACAAATGTATCAGACTTCTTTATTACGACCGAAGAGAATACGACCTTCCCGAGCTAACACGTCAACCCTGTGACTAAGCCTACCGTACCACCCTTAGTGATTTCAACCCAATCATCATCAACATTACGCAGTTCAGAAGTAGGCCTTGGCCGTGGCAAAGGCATAAGGCAGTTAAAGTTGATTGGTTAAACTCACCCCTACACCAAAAAAGGCCCTTTTCAGGGCCAGCCACATTTCTCGAAAAGATATACAATTTCAAATTGCCAATAACTCAAAAAAAATTATTCAACAGCCCATTTTACCCTTATAGTACGTGTCTTTGTATGAGTGCGTGAGTGTACGTTCTTATTGTAAAATCAAAACTCAAAGACACTTACCTTTTTATACCTAATTTATTCTTTTCTCCATTGTTACAATCCAATTCACAATTCATAACACAACACTTTAATTAAAAGTTCATTGACTTCTTCTTTTTTAGTCTCTCTGTTTTTTCAATTGCTTCACCGTCACACTCTTTTCCTCTTCTTCCTCCTCCTCGCTTTCTTCCCTTCTTCTTTTTTTCTCCTGTTTCTTTTTCTTCACCTGTCTTCTTTCTTCCTCAGAAGAATCCCTCTCTTCCTCTGAAGAATCCCTCTCTTCTTCTTCCGAACAATTCCTCTTTTCTTCTGACTCCTCTTGTTTCTTTTTTGGGCAATCTGGAGACCAATGTCCTTTTTTCTTTACAATAATAATAGGTATCTTGACTTTTGTCTTTTTTATCCCCTGTTTTTTTTTCTTTTTTGACGGTCTGGACATTCTGAAGACCAATGCCCTTTCTTCTGACAGATATAGCAAGTATCCTGACTTTTATCTCGAAAGGAAGGAGAGTAGTCCGTAGGCTGGTCTGAAGAGAATTTTCTAATGACCCCTCGCAAAGCTCTGACGAAACGTTCGATTTGGTTAGTCTCTTCCATCGTTGTGCTCGGCTTGAGAGTGAAATGAATAGTGAAA
Organism: Sinohyriopsis cumingii; assembly: GCA_028554795.2. Lineage (NCBI taxonomy): Eukaryota > Metazoa > Mollusca > Bivalvia > Unionida > Unionidae > Sinohyriopsis > Sinohyriopsis cumingii. The sequence continues at coordinate 139,211,042 of CM068838.1, read as the reverse complement.
GAACAAGACAACACACCCTTTTATATACGCTGGTCTGCCATGACTATAAATTAGTCTATGGTGTTTGAACTTGAGTCATTTGACGTTTTTCACTCAAGATGAAACGATCCCATTCATTTGAGAGGAAAGAAAAAGAAAGTAAGAGGCAGAAACGTGATCTATCGCCTCGTACCAGGGCTGAAATCTTGGCACAAATTCATGCCAGTGATTTTGAAGAGGACATGAGTGAACCAGAATTTGAAACCTCTAAACCAAGTTCGTCACCCTTACTCAACCCTGAAAAATACTATTCCATTCGAGAGACGGAAAAGCGCTCCTCTAGAAAATTTAGAACCACGGCTTACACATACACGGTGAAGTTTAAAGATTTCAAGGCCGACGTACCCTTGGAGAAAACAGAAGGGTTCATCACCGAGATTCTTTGCTCACCTCACTCAAGCGACAATGTCAACCCAAAGAAGACGATCGCTTGACACTATCCATAGATCACGACGGTTTGAAATCCCCTGTTTGGATCGAGTTTAGCAGACCCGCAGAACTAACCCCTTCCAAAATCATGGACAAGATTCAACACGTACAACAATCTAATGACCAGTTTGACATCACCGATGGTAAAGCCACACTGAAAATGGCTCACGTCTCTCTTCCTCAAGGGACTGGACAACGCAAAAAGATGTTATTGGTGAACGACCTTCGCAGCATTAAGCGTAGCCTTGTTCAAATTCACAATCCTCATGACCAGATGTGTTTAGCCCGTGCCATCGTGGTGGGACGAACCTATGCCAACAAGAACGACACGGTAGAATGGAAAAGAACCTGGAAAACTATTCAACAATCCGATCGAGCCAAACAACGAAACAAAGCAGAACTCCTGTTGCAACAAGCTGGCCTGTCCAAAGACACACCCTGTGGCATTCCTGAGATGCAAAAATTGCAAGATGCCCTAGCTCCACGCTACACCTTGAAAGTGCACCCTCAAGAAGTGCGCGGACCTCTGTTGTTTCGAGGCCAAGACTTTAAGGACGGAAAATACATTCACCTTTATCATCACGATGACCATTTCGATACCATTACCAGTATCACTGGATTCCTGGGATATGTTTATTATTGTGAGAAATGTGACCGTGGTTATAATAATCGAGAGCAACACAAACATTGTGGATGGAAATGCCCAGGATGTTTGGCCTCTTCACCCTGTCTGAGTGAAGAACCAGTGCCTTGTTCCACTTGTCTGCGCACGTTTGTCAGCCCTACCTGTTACCAACAACATTTGAAGACGCAAGGTTCACAGAAGAAATGTGCTTGTCAACTCCTGAGATTGTGCCCTAAGTGTGGACAAGTCATACGTACCAATAATACCAAGGCACACATATGTTCAGGAAAAAAAAATGTCACATTTGTCACCACATCGTGGACTTGGAACACCAATGTTACGCGCAAAAATACCAACCCCCACCAGAGAAAGAGGACGGTCACAAGAATAAAAAAGGCAATCTCATCTTTTTCGATTTCGAATGCATGCAAGAGACTGGCATTCACATTCCTAATTTCTGCGTGGCTCATCGAGCGTGCGAGAAGTGCATTCAAGAACCTATCTTCAGTCATTGCCCTCACTGCAGCAAGATTCCAGGAGGGCGTGAAAAAATCTTTCGGGGACCAAACACGTTAGCCGATTTTGCCCAATGGGTCTTAGACCCCATCGACAAGACGTGGAGCCAAGAGGACATCGAACGTTACGGAGATTGTCATCGTCATGCCACGGTGATTGCTCACAATTTCTCCGGATACGATGGACAGTTTCTTTTGAGGTACTATGCGGAACAAGGCACCGAGCGTCCTAAAGTCACTTTGAACGGAGCCAAAATCATTTTCATGCAAGTGGGACAAGTACAGTTTAAAGATTCGATGAGTTACTTGGCCATGCCTTTGAGTCGAATGCCTAAAACGTTTGGAATGACAGAAATGGCTAAAGGGTACTTTCCACACTTTTTCAATACGGAAGCCAATCAACATACCGTTCTACCCTATTTGCCTAAGGCTCACTATTACGACCCCGACAACATGCGTACCGAACAACGAGAAGCTTTCTACGCTTGGTACCAGGCTCACGCCTCGGACCCCTTCGACTTTCAGGAAGAAATGCTAAAGTATTGTCGTTCCGACGTGGACATTTTACGGCGTTGCTGTGGAAAATTTCGAGAACTGTTCATGGAACACGGAGGGGTCGTTCCTTTGAAAGAAGCTTGCACCATTGCCAAAGCGTGTTCCTTAGTGTATCGAGAACGATTCATGCCTGAAAAGACCGTGGCTGTCATCAGTCCTCAAACGACCCACTATGTCAAACGTCAATACTCGGTCAAAGCCCTACGTTGGTTACATTACTTGTGCGACAAGGAAGACAAGTGGATTCAGCATGCCCGCAACGGAGGAGGCGAAAAGACCATCGGAACGTATTCGGTCGATGGCTGGGACTTAGAAAACCCCAAGATCGTGTACGAGTTTAACGGTTGCTTATTTCACGGATGTCCCGTCTGTTACCCTGATCGTAGCACTAAAAATCAGTTTTTACAACGAACCATGGAAGACTTGTACCAGGACACATGTCAGCGACGCCTAAAGTTAGAACAGCAAGGATACCAAGTGGTGGAAATGTGGGAACACGAGTACGATCAACGTATGAAAACCGATCCCGAGTTTAAACGCCTCGTGAAAAGTTACCAGTTCATGGACCAGCTGAACCCGAGGGATAGTTTGTACGGAGGAAGGACCAATGCCACCTGTTTGCTGTACCAAGCCGACGAAGAGGAAGGAGAAGAAATCAAATACTTGGACGTGTGTTCGCTGTATCCCTACGTGTGCAAATATTGTCGCTTTCCTGTAGGGCACCCGCAATTGTTAACGGAACACATCGACCTGAAGAACATTCGACAATACGAAGGCTTGATCAAGTGTAAAGCTTTGCTTCCCACGAACCTATACCATCCCGTCTTACCTCACCATTGTCAAGGCAAGCTGATGTTTCCCTTGTGCCGTACTTGTGCCGAAACGTGCAACCAAGACCAACCTTGTCAGCACACCCAGGAAGAACGTGCCTTGACGGGAACCTGGGTCAGCGTAGAATTGTTCAAAGCTCTGGACATGGGATACCAACTGTTAGAAGTGTACGAAATTTGCCACTTTCCCAAGACACAACAATACCGCAAGCGTGATCCCAGTCAGAAAGGCATTTTCGCCGACTACGTGGATGCCTTTTTGAAACTGAAGCAAGAAGCCAGCGGCTATCCTTCCTGGTGTCACACTCCCGAAGACCAAATAAAATTCAAAGAGAAATACTACGAACAAGAAGGCATCACTTTAGACCACATCGAGAAAAACGAAGGCAGACGATCGTTTGCCAAAGTGATGTTAAATTGCTTGTGGGGTAAAATGGCACAACGACCGTGTTTACCCAAGACGGAATATTTGACAGAACCTTCCCGCTACTTCCAGATGATTCACGACAAAACCAAATACATGAAACACGTGGACGTCGTTCGAGAGGATTTGATCTTGGTCAATTACGAAGAAGATCTGGACTTTGTACAAGACGACCCTTTTGGAAATGTCATCATTGCGGCTTACGTGACGGCCCATGCTCGCTTAAAATTGTACGAAGCTCTAGAACTGTTAGAAGAACGCGTCCTGTACTTTGACACGGACAGTTGCATTTACATCCATCACCCGATTCAACATCACCCTGACATCGAAGGAGACCGTTTAGGAGCCTGGACAGACGAGCATCCCGACGACAAGATTCTAAGTTTCGTCAGTGGTGGTCCCAAAAATTACGGCTACGAATACCGTGACAAACAAAGGGAAGTGCACACGACGTGCAAAGTGAAAGGACTGACTCTGAATCATCGTACCAGTCGAGTGGTCAACTTTGGGGTATTGAAAGAAGCCTTGCAATCGGGAGAGGATGGAAACTTTAAAGTGACCACTCACCAACCGAACAAGATTGTACGTTTACCCACTCACCACATCGTCAGTCGACCCCTGGAAAAAGTCTATCAAATTGTATACCAGAAGCGAGTGAGACTTCCCAATCACTTTACGTTGCCGTACGGTCACGTCGGTATTGGTCTGTATATAAAAAAGGAACCCTAGGCAAGATCGATAGTTCATTGTGACTACCAAGACCGAGCGAACAAGATGAATACTTTGAAAGAGACATCGTTCCAGTTTGGGGATTGTAAAAAAGTTGTATCTTCCTCTAGTGTGACTAATATTGGATGGATAAGACCCAGACATTGCGACGGAAAATGTCCGGAAGGAAACTGCGATTGTCCATGTGGTTACCATTGTAATTGCGTAACGGAGTTTGCAGACGAGTGCGATTGTGAGCCTTGCGATGGGTACGATGCTGTACCTTGTGACCTGAGCGATGCCGTAAAGCATCATGGGAACTTTAGTGTCCCTACCCCTATCATAGAAAGTGATGCTGTGCGTGTCAAACCTGTGGGATGCGAAAGTGATGCCGCTCGTCCTCTTGGACATTTTACTGGGTTTCGTTTTAAAGGGGAATGTTCACCTTCACGTCTACCCCCCTACGGATGTCATCCAGCCCTGAGCAAACTCCTACCCATGTCACTCAACCCTCATCGAAACGAACCTGTGAAAGACGAATATTCGTTTCCTGTGCGTTTGTCGGAATACTGCGACTTTGAAAATCGTCTTGAATCGTTCAAAGGAAAATGGCCAAAGTATCTGGGAGGACCGACCCCCGAAGAATTAGCCAGAGCCGGATTTTTCTACTTGGGCGAAGGAGATAAAGTCAAGTGCTTCAGTTGCGGTGTGTCACTTCACCACTGGGAACCGCAAGGTTCGGCCTACGTTGAACATGCTCGATGGTCACCGAATTGTCATTACTTACCCTTAGTGGGACCGAGACATTGAAGGAACTTACCATGTCGTTGACGAAGAAGAAACCAGATTGGCTAGGAGTCAAATGTTGGACATCACCGAGACCAGTATTTAAACTGCATTTCAAAAACGATATTGAATCATTACCTAAAGAACTGCAAGAGAAGATTTACAAGGAAGTTTGGCAGGGGTTTGCCAGAATGAAATCTCAATGGGTCACTGTAGAACTTTTGTGCCGAGAAATTCACAAGAGGAAGGTGAAAAAAGTCAACCAGTGTGTTAGATTTCTTTGGGTCAAGGCTGCATTCATCCTATTATATTACTTTAGACCGTTAACATCAAAAGAGTTCAGTGACATTCTTGGACGTTACCCTGAATGGCAGTGGTCAGAAATTACTCACTATGTGGATTACTTTTGTGAATTGTACGGACTGACCTATTCATGAATACTTTACAAGAGAACATTCGTGCTTTGCCTGTGGAGATGATAGAAAGGATTTACCGAGAGCTGGTCAAAATACAAGTGAAACGTAAAGAACAATTGCATCCGTTACGTCACCAGATCTTTAACCACTGGTACCTGAATGGTATAAGAGAACTGATTCATCAGAAATTGTTTCAGTGGTCAGACCTTGTTCAATACTTCCATGCCCCCGATGATCCACGTGTTGATCATTTTGGTTACTTCGAGGTTCACCTAGAGCAACCCCTTGAGGAAGACGAGGTAAACGATTACCAACATTTGTTACGTGGAATCTACTTAGCGGAAGAGGAAACTTCTAATCGAAGTCTGAAGTTCAGATTACAGTATGCAAGATTTACATTCCCAACTGGAAAACGAACATCACTGGCTAGAAAGTACGTGTATTGCATCCAAAAAAAAGAGACTATAAAAACAGGCTGCCATGCCACGACTTATGTCGTATGTCATCCAACAGATTCCGTGGAAGGAACTCAATGACCATATTCAAACCGTGGATCATTACCATCAATTATTACAAGAACTGTATCCATTCAATTTGGGACGACAAGTGGTGTGTGTCTTAGTGACTTGTTTTTTGGGATTCCGTTTACCAGCCGATTCTTTGTGGACTCTTTACGATCAGTACTTACCACCTCAATGGCCTTAAATGGTCACGAAAAACTCCTTTTGCTCAAAGCCTTGCGTTTTCATCTGGATACTTCTCGACCTCAACAGGAAAAAAGATTCGTCAACTTTTAGCTACCCAAGACGTGTATGACGATGTGTGTGTAGCTTGTGACTTACATCCCCACTGGACAGATGTCCGTGCCTGGAAAGAATGGGGTTTTGAGGCTTGGACCCAAGAAGTGGCCCAGTATGCACGAGAGTTGTTCAAGGAAAAAAGTTACTTTTCAACCCGTGTTAATGACGTTGCCAGAAGAACCCGTCACCCAGGACAGGACTGTCGTGGACAGGCCTGAAAGACCCTTTCGGGAGGACACTTGTGTGACCTTACCCCCTACTATAGAACTGGTTAGAACATTACCCAAAACATGTGGTTGTTGTACAGACACTTGTGTTTATTCCACGTTCATCGTTATCATGTGCCTTTTATCCTTGTACTTAAGCCTTTGGCTTTTATGTATTTTTGTCTTTCGTATTCATGTTTGAAAAAAAAACATTCAATAAACGTGTTCTGAAAAAGTATATAAACTCTTGTCTTGTTTGTTTTCGTGTCACAAGTGACATTTCTCACACCATGGCTACCTCTACTGTCTCTGATCCCTCTTCCTCTACTGTCAAAGTCATCGACGAACACTTAGATCGTGCCAGTTGGGAGGCTTTGTATCTTCGACATCCCTTTAACATGCTCATTGCTGGACCTAGCGGTTCTGGCAAAACCGAATTCGTCAAACGTTTGATCGAACATAAACATCATTTGATCGATCGGCCACCTCAACGGATCGTGTGGTGTTACAAAGAGTGGCAATCGGCGTACAGCCTCTTGCAAGAAAGTCAAGGCGATTCCGTCGTGTTTGTGGAAGGCATTCCTAAAGAAGACGACGGCATCGTCTCTGACTCCCGTCAAACCCATTTGGTCATTTTCGACGACATGTTAGGAGAAGACGAAGAAGAAATTAAATTGTGGTTCACGCGCAAAGGGCATCACCGTAATGCCAGTGTCGTTTACATCACCCAAAATTTGTTTCAACAAAGTAAAGCCCATCGCACCATCAGTCTTAATGCGCATTACGTGGTCTTGTTTAAAAGCCCTCGAGATAAATCGCAAGTGCAAGTCTTAGCCAAACAGTTAGGAACGCCTTGGCTGACTCAGGCGTACGACGATGCCACTCAAACGCCACACGCCTATTTACTCGTCGATTTGAAACCTACGACCCCCGAGAATTTGCGATTTCGTACCCACTTGTTTCACCACTGGTGCCAAGACGGAGGGCCTGTCCTGTACACGTCTCCATCCTCGACTTCATTTCACTCCCCATAAAAAGATCTATAAAAACCTCAGACCCTTTTTCGTCTGTCTCACACAGTGTGAACATGACGTCCCTTCAGTCGCATCTTCCCGTCAAATTGATTCGTGCCTTGTATGGCATCAGTCGAGAAAAAGATCCACAAACACGAGCTCGTGTCTTAGAAGCTAGTCTCAAAGAAGTCTTACGATGGTTCACGGTGACAGCACGTCAAATACTCCAAGGAATCATTCAGATTCCTCATCAAACCCAACGCTTTTTCGATCGAAACAAAGTCGCTTTGGTCCAACTGGCCGATCCCCGCATCGACACTCAAACCAAAAAACAAATCATTTTGAAACCTGGAGGGAGCGGTACTCTAGGAGGGGTCATCATTCGCTCACTCTTAAGATGGTATCCTAATGCCCCCAAAGTTATCCCCAAGACAAAAGTCCAACGAAGGCCCAAGAAGAAAAAGAAAAAGACCAGGTCCCCAAGAAGAATAACTTCTCCAGTGGCAGGACACTTCTCTTACCAGACACCACCCCGGAAAAAGAGAAGAAGTCCCCAGAAAAAGAAACAGAGAAAAAGTCCCCAGAAAAAGAAAAGTCCACAGAAGAAAACTAGTCGCAAGGGAGGCACTTCAGCCAGGACGCAACCTTCCACTCGCAAACCACGACCTGCCACAGCGGTGACTGCGTCTCCGGCAGCCTCACGTTTGTCCACTTCTCCGTTGATGTCACCAGGAACTGAAGAGTACTTGGAGACGTTGACCACACCAAGAACTTCTCCGTTGATGACCCCCAAAAGAACTTCCCCAGTAGCAGGACCCTCCAATTTAATGGCAGTGGCTGCTGCTCAAAAAGTACCTTCTCCCAAAATCAAAGTCCATGAAAGATCGGGTATGTTACAAAGTTTACTGGATTTGTCCAAGCAAGAACTGGCTCGATTTAGTCCGTTGCGTACCCCTGCACGACGTGTCATGCCTTTCATGAAGTTGATACGACGTAAAGACAATCAGTGGCGACGCGTTCCAGTATAAAAAAGGCCTGTGACCAAGTAGGGTATCAGTGTTTTTTTGGTGCTCCTGAAGACTCAAAGATGTCACCCTCCAGAAAACCCCAAGGAAAAAAAAGGAAAGGACTGTCACCACGTTTAGCCAAACATGGGGACATGTTATCTGTCCTGTCCAAAGCTTCTCCACCCCTACGAAAAAAAACTCATTCAAACGGCCTCCAAAGAGGTCATCGATACCGTGTGCGAATGTTGTTTGAACGTTTTGAAAGGCACGATCCCTTTGTCCAAACACCAGAAACAATGCTTAAGCAAACATCGTCACGTTCTTCGCAAATGGTTCGAAAGAAAATTCCCATTCGTCAAAAAAAGAAGATGTTAGTGCAACGTGGAGGCATTTTGCCCCTCTTGTTAGGCCCCATACTGAAAGGAGTCTTGGGAACCATGTTGGGAGGACTGGTGGGAGCAAGATAAAAAGGCCCTCGGAAGTCCCAAGATCTCAGAATCGACCCTTGACAACCCCATGGAAGGACGAAAACTAGCTTTAGTGCCTTACAAACGATGGATGGAATACCATCGGTGGCAAGAACAACGCACCCCGCATTTACCTCCCAATCCCAATTTGAGCGAAATGTCCCAGTTACAACACGAATTGCAGTCCTTGATGGATCGCCAAGATTTGTCCGAAACAGAAAAATCGCAAAAGTACGGTCAACTCTTGCAACGACTGCAACTCTTTCACCAGAAAGCTTTAGACGAAACAGCTCTACCCACCCTGAAAGATCTTAAGACCTTGATGAAAAGTCCAGCACCATCACCAGTACCAGTACCAGTACCAGTTCCACCATTACCAGTGACCAAGACAGAAAAAGGAAAAGAAGAAGAAGAAGAAGAAGGTTTTCAAACTCCACCAGAAAAAGTACGCAAGTTAACAACACCACCTACCTCCAGAATTGGATGGATTAAAAAGATGATGGCCACCCCTTCTTCCTCACAAGAGAAAAAGAAAGTGAAGACAGAAGTGAAGACAGAAGTGAAACAAGAACCGATATCCCCCGCTCAGACATCCTCCTCCTCCTCTTCAACACCTATTGCCGGTCGCACACGCAAAGCATTGCAATCCAAGAAAATACCCCAAGAGAAAAAGAGTAGCCTCTTCCAAGAGTGGGTGCCTTATTAACACACAAACACAAAAAAATGGAAAAAGTCTTAGCCAGCATTTACTACGATCCCTCGCATCCTGCAGGTTTCGCAGGAGTTCAAAAATTGTATCGTGCTGCCAAAACGCGACTGAAAAGTCTCCGTTTACCTCAAGTGCAACGATGGTTACAAGAACAAGCTACCTACACTTTACACAAACCCATTCGACGCAAGTTTGCCAGAAGTCGCACCCGAGTGGAAGGCATCGATCATCAATGGCAAGCCGATTTAGCCGATGTCTCTCATTTGGCCAGCTACAATCGTGGCTACAAATATTTGTTTTGTGTCATCGACGTCTTTTCCAAATTTGCCTGGGTCGTACCCTTGACTTCCAAATCCAGCAACGAGTTAGTGCGAGCCCTGCAACGGGTGTTGAAACAAAGCGGTCGTCACCCTCTTCGATGGCAAACGGACAAAGGCACCGAATTTCTGAACCAAGCTTTCCAAAAAGAATTAAAGAAACGTGACATTCATTTTTTTACCACCGAGAATCCCGAAACCAAAGCCAGCATCGTGGAACGTTTTCAACGCACTTTGAAAGAACGCATGTGGAAATATTTTACGCATCACCACACTCTGAAGTACATCGACATCTTACCGCACCTGGTGCAAGCGTACAACCAATCTTACCATCGAAGCATTGGACGTGCCCCGCAAGAAGTGACTCCCGACAACGATGTGCTGGTGTTTGAGCGCCTGTTTGGTACGTCCCCGACGAGGGCTGTCCCCAAGAAAAGTGGAGAGTTGACGGTAGGAGATTGGGTGCGCATTGGCAAAACCAAACGCACTTTCGACAAAGGTTACTTACCTAACTGGACGACCGAATTGTTTCGCGTCACTGCACGAGTGCATGGCCGTCATCCTGCCGTCTATTAATTGGAAGACATGAACGGAGAAGTACTCAAAGGAACGTTTTATTTGCCCGAGTTACAACGTGTCACCAAAAAAGAAGACGACGTGTACGACATCGAAAGCATTCTCGAACGCAGAACCCGTAAAGTGGGCAAACGACGTGTCAAAGAAGTCAAAGTACGTTGGAAAGGATATCCACCCAGTTTCGATTCTTGGATCGACGCTTCGCAAGTCATCGACTATAAAAAGAAGTGACCATCATGCCCTTTCACACAGCAGACGCAGCTACGTCGACCACTCCTTCTTCACCTAGTTCTTCTGTGCAAGATTTACAAAAACAACCCTTGTGGGTGTGGTGTGGAGAACGTGTGCCTAAAACGCAAATCGTCTTTTTCTGCCAAATCTTCGTGGTGTATTGTGTCATCGGGGCAGCCATCGCCAATTTGAGTTTGCAACAAGGAGACAAACAATTGTGGACCATTCTATTGAGAAGTTGCATCGGTTACCTACTTCCTAATCCCTCCCTGAAATTCTCCTCGAACGGGAACCACGGGAACCTTGTGTCCAGTGCCAGTGCCAGTCACCACTCCAACCACAACCAGAACCCCATTTTGTGCGGAGACACGCCTCTGAAATCCAGTAACCCCTCGGACAGCCACAGAACTCTGGAATTATGAGTCACCAAAACCAATTTTACTTAACCTTACCCAGTGACAGTTCCATGGAGGTGTTTCCCCACAACACGTTGTGCTGTTACACGGCCAAATTACCTCAAGCCATCCCCTTAGATCACGAAGCCCATTGGGAAGTGGCTTTAGTAGAAATGATTCACCCGACCCAAGTCCTCAATGTCCTTCCCAATCAAAATAAATTTGATGTGGAAGTTTATGACGAGCGAGTGCAACAGTGGTTGGATAACCATGGCAAATATGACAAGAAAACCCGTTTACAAAATCAAAAGTACACCACCTATCACTTGTTCATTCCCCCAGGCTATTATTTTAGTGGTCAACATTTGGTGAGCACCATAACCTCCAGATTTAATGTCGTGTTTCTGAAGGCTTTGGAGGATGCCAAAAAAAGTGTCACCCTGGAATACCACAAAACAGCTCGTCGCTTCTTGATGAAATTTGACGGGAGTAAAATCATGTCCATTTTATTTTGTCCTGAATTGTTTGACATGTTGGGCGGAGACATGGACATGAGAATGACCATGATGAAGAAAAACGAATTACCCATCGTTTACGACAACGAGTCTTTTAGCAAGTTATTTCGTGCCCCAGTAGAACTGAATCAAGGACTGAATTTGATGTTCGTGTATTCCGATGTGGTGGAGTACAACGTGGTGGGACACACCTCCGTACCATTACTGCGTGTCATTCCTTTCAAAGTGGATTCTGCCGCAAACGCTGACGAGGAAGGTGGAAACACTTACCACGTCCACCGCGAATTTGTCCATCCTCACTATTTGCCTGTCAGCAAGTCTTATTTGGATACGGTCAACATTGCTATAAAAGGAGATTTGGGACAAAATATTTCATTCACCAAAGGAAAAGTCACGGTGAAACTCCATTTTCGAAAACGGTTCTCTCACGACTCGTAAGTCATGTATCCAGTGTACCGAGGGGTTGCTCGACAGCGAGGACACGGTTTAGGAGATATGTTAAAATCAGCCTTTCGTTCGGTGGCCCCGGTGTTGAAACCGATGGTGACACGAGGATTGCACGCCTTGAAAGATGCGGCACTGACGCAAGGCAAAGAATTTCTCCAAAATGTCATCATCGACAAACAAAACCCTAAAGAAGCCTTTATGAGGGCAGGCAAAAATGTCTTGCTGCAAACGGGCAAAGACATTTTAAGCCAACGAGAAACACCTATAAATGCCCTGCACGCTACCGAGTCAGGCATTCAGCAAGGACAAGGCAGAAAGAGACGACGAAGAAAATACCCTTTCACCAGACTTCAAGCGAGAAAGGCCAAGAAAAGAAGAACCGTTCGAGACTTAGACGTTTTCGATTATTGAAACACAGAAAAAAATGATGCACCGAGAATCTTTGCTTGTTCCAAGACGGAACTGGATCTGTTTGCCATGCCCCCCACCATGATGACCATGCAAGAATCCCAATGGGTGGAATTTCACCCCGTCTCCTCATTGACAGCCTCAGCTCCCATCGAGTTTGAAATCAAAGGACAGCCCGAAGATTACATCGATCTGAATAGCAGTTACTTGTACTTGAAAGTCAAAGTTGTCGATGAGGACAATTCGACCCTAGATGGCGATGAGGTAATAGCTCCCGTCAACAATTTCATGCATTCCTTGTTTAGCGGAGTGGACTTGTACTTGAACAACAAACTGGTCAGCAGCAGCATGGATACTTACCCTTATCGAGCGTACCTGGAAAATCTCTTGACGTACGGAATAGACGCCAAGAACACTCATCTCAATGCCTGTGTGGTATGGGAAGCTGACGAAGCAGGCCAGTTTGAAACATTCGAAACTGATGCAACCAAAACACCAAACAATGACGGATTTGTAGAACGAAGAGACAAAATCAAAAACGGACAAAGTTTAGAACTGATGGATCGTTTGCATTTGGACATGTGGTTGCAAGAGAAATATTTGCTGAACGGAGTGAATGTCCGCCTGAGACTGAATCGTAGCAGTGCCGCTTTCCATTTGATAGGTAATACTGTTTGCAAAACTGCCATCGAGGAAGCCAGGCTCTACGTACGACGCGTAGAAGTGTTACCTAAAGTGGGTAACGACATCAGTCAGACGTTGAGCAGAACGACCGCTAAGTATCCGATCCGACGCGTGGAAGTGAAAACCTTCACCATTCCCAAGGGACAGCGATCCATGATCGAAGATCATCTGTTTCAAGGACAGCTACCCAAACGTTTGATCGTTGGTATCGTCGAAAATGAAGCCTTCAACGGAGCTTTGGCTAAAAATCCTTTCTACTTTCGACACTTTGGCGTGTCCAAGATCGAAGTCAGTCGCGATGGCAAGACCTTGTGTACCCGACCTTTCGAACCTGACTTTGAGAAGAAGAATTACTTGAGATCGTACTTGTCCCTGTACGAAGCCACTGGCCAGTTAGGAACCAACACCAGTCACGGCATTACGTACGAGGATTACGCAGGAGGTTATGCTTTGTGGGCTTTCGATTTCACTCCTGACCAAGGCAGCAACGAGGGACATTTTCACCCTATAAAATCAGGCCAGATTCGTGTGGAAATTCAGTTTGCAAACCGAGACCCTGATGTAACGGTGAACGTCATCCTGTATGCAGAATTCGATAATACCATAGAAATCAACAGTTTGAGAGAAGTCATTCTAGATTACTAGAAACCATGGAAGACTGTTGTCCCTCTTTGCCTAGTGGAGAAACTTTGGAGATGGAATGTGAGGAGACCGTGGAAAAAGAAGAAGTGATCATGATGAAGTCAAGATGGCCAGAACAAGAAGCCCATTTAGTCTCCTGTTTTGCCAAACACTTGGTCGACAAAATAACGGAATTGATCAAGAAAAATTGTTATGGATGTCAAAACGATCATCCCAGTCAAATTCAACACGCTAAATGCCTGATGTTGAGTCAAGAAGAAAAATTGGACGAGTATCTGGACGATGCTTGGAGACTCATCTCAAACAAAGACGTGTTGCATCAGTGGTATAAAGACTTGCGTGAACATTCTTGTCCACCATTAACCACTCAAGAGATCCATCGTATCGAAGCTCTCCTGAATCAGAGTGAGGAAACAGAACGAATAACCGTTTATTCGTCAGACATTTTCAAGCAAAAAGTCAGGATCGAATTGACGACTTATTATTACCTGTGAAGAAAAAAAACAAATGGATACCTGGGAACTTTATTACCTTTTGAACCACAGTTCGTATACGGCTTCTTGGAATCCTGTCGTCTGTGCTAAAGATGAACTCCCTCATCGCAAACCTAAAGACCATCTAGCTTACGTGATCAACACGGACGACAGTCATCTCCCAGGAACCCACTGGGTAGCCGTCTACTTTCCTCAAGAAGGCTGTGTGGAATATTTCGATTCGTACGGATTGCCCCCTTTGGAAGACGATATCATTGACTTTATGAGAAGAAATGCTCAGACGACCCGATTCAATAATGTGAAATTACAAGGCACAGATTCCTTGGTGTGTGGACAATATTGTGTGTATTTTCTGCATCATCGCAGCCTGGGCTATTCCTTAGAACATTTAGTGACTCATTTCGATCCTCGTTCTTCTGCTAGAAATGATGTGAAAGTAGATCGATGGTTTTGTGACCATTATGCTTATCTTTTGTCTCAAGCTAGGAAACGTAGTGTCCATCAATGGCCTAATGATTTCCAATAGTGGAAATCACAATTTCATTCACAACGTTGTCAGCCCTGTTTAAAGTAGATTGTGGATTGAGAAAAAATGTTTGTGATTTGAAAAAAAATTGTTTGATGTTATAGTGTTGGATTATTGTTAAAAATGTTAGAAATGTTGTTTAGTGTTAAGTGATTTTTGAATAAAAAATGTTGTGTTTTGAAAAAAATGCCTTTGTCTTTTGTTTAGCTATAAGAATGTTGGATTGATGCTCTTTCATTTCTTACTATCCCTCTCATGAACGTTGCGGCTCGAAAACCGTGTGGGATGTTTTCCTTCACGTCCGCGCTTTGACTTTAAGAACCGGGGTTGTTTCCAGTCTAACCATCCATTGTTGACTCATCCTCCTACGAAGATGTGCTCCAAACTAGCTAAGCTCAACGAAGCCTACGTGAATTTGCATAGGGTCAGACACAGTCTGATACCAAAGCCAGAAGAAATAGAGAATGTGAGAATGTTAAAAATCACTGAAGACCTGATAGAAGAGCTCTTCAGAGAAGCAATGAACAGGGAGAAAGAAGAATGGACAGAGAAGTACAGACTTCAGAGACAGCAGCAACAGCAGCAACAGCAGCAACCTGAAGCTAACAGAGGCTTTGTCGATTGCCGTATCGACACCAAAGAGTTCTTCTTCTCTTTCCGAAGAAGCAGACCTATCGCCAGAAAGTCTATCCTCAGAGGACATCGCATTCTTAGAAACTAAAAAAGAATGCCATAGCAAACAAAAAACAGCCCTTTTCAGGGCTACCCAATACTCTAGAAAAGAAATAACCATCAATTTGCCAATGTGTGTAGGTAGAGTAGTGTGAAAATAAACACTAACTCCTTTTTCAAAAAAATGTGAGGGTATGTGTTTGTGTATAGGATTGTGTGTTTGTGTGTTTGTAAGTGATAAAGTAGGTTGGTGTGAATAGTAGATTAAAATTATGTCTTTTTTGGTGTTTGAGGTGTATATTTGGGGTTAGATTGGATTGCTTTGCTTATGTGGATAGTCTATTGAAGTGATTTATAAAAAATTTTACAATAGTGATGGGTAGCATAAAAAAGTGAGTGAGTGTTTCTTTTAGGTCCGCGCGTTGTTGTTGTTTTTTTTTGGTCATGATCTAGGTAAGATGAATTTTATGTTTTAGGGGATGTTTTCCTTCACGTCCGCGCTTTCAGTATAAATTGAAACTCGTTCGGCAGTCCAACTACCCTTGTTGATTGATCAACACCAAAAATGAACACGAGACTGGAGAAACTGTTGGAACTTCATGTGCATCTGGAATATGCCAGGCGCATATTAAATGAACTGGCCACGGAAGCCATTGTCGAGGAGGGAAGGATAAGAGAGGAGGAAAGAAGAAACAAAAGAAGAGGAGGAGAGAAGATATAAAGAAGAAGACGAGGAAAGAAGATACAAAGAGGAGGAGAGAAGATACAAAGAAGAGGAGGAGGAAAAAGAGAGAAGAAAAAATTTCAGAATCCCAGAGAGCGAAAATTGGGATTCTGAAGCGACATATCCTGCCTCTGCTCTCTCCCCCCAAAAGGTAAAAAGTAACTGGGGGATAAGATGTGTATGTGGCGCCAGGCCTGGAAGGTGCCACCATTAACCAGGTGTCCATGAAGAACAAACAAACAAAACAGCCCTTTTCAGGGCTACCCAATACTCTAGAAAAGAAATAACGATCGATTTGCCAATGTGTGTAGGTAGAGTAGTGTGAATATAAACACTAACTCTTTATTAATAGTGGAAGTGTATGTGTTTGTGTTTGTAAATGTTGAAGTAAGTTTGTGTTTGTAAATGCTGAATTAAGTTTGTGTGAATAGTAGATTATGGGTTTATTTATTGATTCTTAGCGTATGTAGAGAGTATAGTTGTGGTTATATTATATAAAATGAGAAAGTAGGGGATGTTTTCCTTCACGTACGCGCGATGTTAGGTCATGATCTAGGTAAGATGAATTTTATGTTTTTAGGGGATGTTTTCCTTCACGTCCGCGCTTTCACTATAAGAACCCACAGTGTTCGTTGTTCAAACCATTCTGCAAAGAATAAAAAGAAGATGGCGTCAAACCAAATGGACAAAATACAAACCTTGCAAGACGTTTTAGACAACTTAGGAATAATGGAACAGATGCTAATAAGACTAGTTGAAGACCATTATTCCTATAGTCCCCATCGTGTAAAGATGGAAATTAACAACTTAAGAAAAGCAAAGGACAAGATTAGTAGTGTGATGAAGGAAATAAAGGAGGAGAAGGAGGATGAAGAGGAAAAGATAAGAATAAGAACATGGAACGAAAAAATTGAAAAAGAAGAAGAAAATGAAAAGAGGAAGAAAGAAGAAGAGGAAGAGAAGAAAGAAGAGGAGGAGAAAAAAAAAAGAAGAGAAAGAGTGTTGGAGATAAAATAAGAAGTTGGTGGAGGAAAAGAAGAAATTAGAAGCAGAAGAAAACCCAAAGGCCCTTTTCAGGGCCCCCATATTTCTCGAAAAGAGATAGCCTTTGAATTGCCTACCCCTTTTTTTAAAAATTTAAATTTAAATTTAAATTTAAATTTAAAAAAAAATTTAAAAAAAAAAAATCCCATGTTCAATTTCCCTTGACGCTAAACCGACCCACGATTTTTTCTCCATGTTAATTTCCCTTGACGCTAATCTGACCCACGATTTTTCTCCATGTTAAATTTCCCTTGACGCTAAAGCGACCCAAGGGTGTTTTTAATGCTAATTCCCATTGACGCTATACCTACCCCCTTTACTACTTACGTTTACTTACATTTTGATGGAGTGATTTTGTTGGAAATTTGTCAATGCATGATCCACTTTGCTCTTGATGAAATTAATATATGGAAATGCTTCTCTTTTGTTTAGTATGGGTTAGATGTTGGGTTGAACATAATGAGATTTAGGATATCTCACGCATTACTTGGAGAGGGTGGCATGACCCTAAACGTAGTAAATAAAACAAAAATTTCATTGTTATGCTTGTCCATGGACTGTTCGGGTTTCTCCATTTTATGACAACTTAAAAAATGTATACATTTTGCTCATTATGCAGCTCCATTTTGAAAACGGTATCATAGGTTGTGAGAGGGTATGTCTTTGTCAGCGGCCTTAGCGAAAAGCTGTTTAACACTACCATTTTTAACAGTTTGAGGTATATCGGGTTACAAACTCGTTATTCCACTGCACGTTATAATTTTTGTTTTCAATTGTGCATGTTGATCTAAGAAACATTGTAGTCGGTGGGTTATTGGCTTGTCTTTATTGCCGAATGACACGGGGAGGGGTGGGGTTGGCGCAAACATTACTGGTTATTTGCAGCAGAGGTTTCCAATACGTTGGCCACAACATGTTAACTAACTGCACTCTAAATTAACATATTAGATGGATTAATAGGTTGCTAGCCTGTGCGCACAACAAAGAGGAATATGTAGTGTTATTCATGATCAGTAATTTTATCAGTATTGTTTTGTGGGTTTCACGAAATTTTTGGAACACAATATAACGCGAAGACTGGTATATTTGGACGTAGAAGAACTTGCTAAGAAACAACGACCTACAGGAAGCTACTGGCACGCTTTTTCACATATCCACTTTGGTCGAGCCGAGACTCGAACTCATGTAGTTGTGTCCACTTTGGTCGAGCCGAGAATCGAACTCATGTAGTTGTGTCCACTTTAGTCGAGTCGAGACTCGAACTCATGTAGTTGTGAGATGTGTGAGTGATCTATAAAGATCGCCGGCGTAGACCAGTGGGCCTTTCGGGTCCAATTATGGCGTAGTACAGATATGGATGACTTGACATATTTTTTATTTTCATTAATGAACATTTAAATACTGTTCATATTAATTCGTCGTATTTTAATTCAATACTTGAAATTGAATGGCATTACACTTATGCCTGTATGAAATCTTTCCTAGTATAAAGAGACTGTGACTAAAAACTTAAGAAGCAAAGAAGCAACAGCACACACACACACACACACACACACACACACACACCAACATCGTCTTCCTTATAAATCTATAGAAACTATGATATTTGCAGTATGCGCACTAAACCTGTATCGCCCTAGCAACGTGAGTAATGGAACTGGATACTACACAATGCATTGAACCGCCTTCCTAATTAATATTAAATAAAGGTCCGTAGGGAACTTGCTTTGGCACGCAGCAAGGATGATTATTACCGTGTTATTCACAATTAAAATCATATCAAGTGATACAGAGGAGAAGGTTTTGAATTTAAACATAATTATTGATCAACTTGTACTCGTGTTACTTTGTAGGATTTTAATTTCATCATTAAAATTGACTGAAACTACATTTATCCCTGAATTAAAACTTTCCAAGCAGAAAAGCGTAATTAAACAACTTTATGAACTCTTCAAAGGTGCTCCCTGCACTGTCTCGTATCCTGATTAGAGTTTACTTTATTAACATGACTAATTGACACCTCTTGGAAATCCTAAACTTACACCACTTATCCATTAGCTGTATGAGATTCGTATTACAGTGTTTCTATTCGAAACTAATATCAAAGTTACCATGTTCAAAAATCATAAGAAACGAATCCCAAGGTCACCAGGGTCATAGGTCATAGGTGTTATTTCACTATCTGGGGCAAAATATGAGGTATACCAAGTTAGAAAGTTTTTACTTTTTTTAGCTTTAAGGAACTTGTTTTCTGCTTTGCATGTCAAAATGAAATACTTTGTATCTAGTGAGTTATTTAGATAGTCTTTATTGTCGTATTTTAATTTTTGTAACATACTTTCGTCTTTGTAACATATTCTCGTGGTGATATATACTGCTGACGCTTCTCGTGCTTGGGTAATACATATGCAGCAAAGTACACTCCTTAATGGTAATTTAGATGGGTCAATACTTAGCTTATATTTTGCGCCCAGGGCAAATAGATACGTGCTTTTTACAAGCAATCATATTATTATGTACAAGGAAGATGGAAGATTTTACAAAGATATGAAGTTCCTTGATTAAGCAGCTACATAATGTATACATTTACTTCTTCAGATTTGACTTTCATATTTGAAATTGATTGAATTACTCTTGTCAGTGAATAAACGTTTGCCTCGCTGAAAAGTGTGATTAAAAACCTTAAACGAAACTGAAGCAGGACAAACACAACCCCCTTTTCATTCGTATAACCGGTTCTTTTGAATGGATTCAATACGTGCTAAACATTGTTTTCTTTTTTTAAACTTTAGAACTCTTAGTACCTGAAACAAACGTGTATTGGAAACCTTCACCAGTTATCGACCAGATATACAAGATTCATATTACAGATGTATTATTGGAAGCCAAGGTCACCAGGGTAAATTGTCATAAATTAAAACGTGCACCGTTTCAATAAAAAAATGTGGCCAAAATATGAGGCATACTATAAAGTCTTTAATCCTGTAAACATTGTAATATTTAGCAGCAGGGGGGGCGAATCGGACATTTTGTCCAATCGTGATTTGGCTTAATTAATACTTTCTGCACTCTGCGGATCCGGTGTCGTCAGCGCCTGGTAAAAAAAAACGACGTTGTCGTCGGGGGATCGTCCAATCGTCATTTGGTTTAATTAATACCTTCTGCGCGCCGATCCCCAGCGTCGTAAACACATCGACGACCGCGTCGATGTCATTGCCCCCCTCTGCTGCTATGATCTTACAAACAGAGTGATCACTAACTCGTCCTCTTGTAGATCATTTAGGTTATTTGACTGATCGGTAAGTCTAAAATTAATTCTCGTTAAAAACCGATTATGGCATCGCATATAGACCGGATTAATTGGGCTCTCAACGATTAAAAATCCCGGAGGGGCTGTTGGTGAAAACGAATAAAGGATGTACCCCTGTTGAGCCTGATTTGATTGCTTGGTATCCACCTGGTAACTCCCTTCGATAGCATCACACACTAGATTGATTGCTATCACCGATGCGATATTTACGTTGTATGGAGCAATATGCCTACCACCATCTCCGTTATCGTATCTGAGGATAGTTGGTGGGGCGAGAAGATCATTAAGATATTTTTTTAGTCCTGGTGCGTTGTATCCTGGAAACTTGAAATCGGGTAAATTGGCTTCTGCGATATTATACTCGGTTAGGAATTTTTGTTTATTATCATCGCTGTTAGCAGATATTACCCCGACGATTCGTTCATTGATATATTCCATGTCTGATATAAGTTGATTTAACACCTCAACGTGTTTTTGTGCTTTTGTTTTCTGTAGTTTTTCTATTTGTGATTGGTAAATACGATTAATCTCGACAAACGCATCATCGATATCATTTAAACTAATTGTGACCGCGGCGGACAATTTAGGAGTTTTCTTATACGGAAACTCCCATTGCATGGTATCCCTGTCTTGAAATATAAACCTACTGGGTAATAACGTGCCTTTCATGACAGACAAATTATCTCGATAACTGGGATTAATCTCATGATACGATTGCGCAATCGTGTTAAAGTCCGCGGGGTTTTTATGAGGTGGATTCTTAGGCCATCCTAGTATGGTTCTTATTGAACTGTTATAGATATCAACCATGTACCACGGTGTGTTTATTTCAATCGTCGATGATAACGTCGGTTCATGAACCGTAATAGCGATTTTTGACTCTTTTCCCGTGATCGATTTTATCCTGCGTTGAAGTTCGTTATTGATTTGTTCTATTTGGTATGACCCAGTTGGTATTGTAACCTCCTTCCAGTCTGGGGTCCCATCGGGTTTATTTGTCCATGCAAGAACCAGCGAGTTATTAGGTTGTTGTCCGTTAAATGCTTCCGCTCGGATATTAGGCCAACTGTGATATACTCGCAATTTTGCCAGCGCTATTTCCTTTACTGGAACCGGTGATGGGAAGTTCACACTAAATTCGGGTTTCGTTGACGTTATCGATATCATACTTGTTTGTACCGGAGTGGTGTTCTCCGCGATCCGTTGAAGCAACTGAAACCCTTCGGGGTTCAGCGACATTATTATTATTCGTTGTGTCTAATTTCAACAACCAGAGTCCATTGAAGTGGTTCCGGCTTCCAGTTGAAAATCCTCGATTTTTGACATCGCGGAGTTATGCAACTGGACCATCGTGGAGAATTCAACATCGGATATAAACGAGTTATCAATCGACAACGAGATCAACCCGGATAATTTCGAGTACGCGTCGGATACTATTTGATGTTTTACTGTATACTCGTTGAGTTTTTTCTGAAAACACGATGATGTTTTCCTAGTGATTGCGTTGGCGACTCCAGCAATTGTTGTCATCGCGGAGACAGCGATTGGAACAGCGATCGGGGCTATCGTGGTCACCGTGGATAAAACGACGCCGGTACCGGCTACTATACCCGACACCGAGTACACGACCGCGTCGATGGCGGTTATTTTTCGGCGGTATTTTTTTATTTTTGCGCGGTATTGTTCGGAAAGCGTTTTCAAGTTCGCGGAGAATTCTTTTGCGGTATCGAATCGATATTGATGTGACGTTGGTGATACCTCTGATTCAATTACCCTGGTGGTCATTTTTATTCTAAAAGAGCTAGTGTTTTTAATTACTCACTTAGATTCACTACAAACTCCGCATACCATGTAATGTTTGTCCTAAATAGACCGCTATCAACGGCTTCAATTATAAACCGTTCGGTTGTATCCTTGTCTATAATTGTTGATATTGTATTGTTAAACCCGGATGAACTCGACGATGATATACTGAACTGCATCGATGAAATCAATGTCAATCGATAAATGCCCTTAACAGTTGCGGTGATATCTATTGTATTATCCGCAGGAGTCCAATCGAATGATCCATGCCGAATTGTGTGTACTCTATTGCTGATGATCTCATGATGGATTTTCATTCCTTCGAGTTGCACTGTCATTTCAGGTAGTTTGTCCTTAATCGCCGCAACATCAGTTTTAATCGTTCCTATTTCCTGTATATGCGTGTCCACATCTTTTTTGTTCGCTGCAACCCTAGTAATGAGTGCATTTATTTCCTGTATATGTGTGTCTATACTTTTTTGTTCGCTATAACATTAATTTTGAGTACTTCTATTTCCCCTTCGTGCACGTCTATGCTTTTTTTGCTCGCTATAGCATTAATGTTGATTGTTTCTATTCTCTGTCCATGCGCGTCCACATTATTTATGATCGTTGTAACATTAGTAATGAGTGTATTTATTTCCCGTTCATGCACGTCTATACTCCTTTTGTTCGTTGCAACATCAGTGTTGATTGTTTTTATTTCCTGTCCATACGCAGTGATATCATTTATAGTTATTGTAATCTCATCCGGTTTGACATTTTTTTTACGAAAGAATTTATCGACGGCGTTATCAATCCTGTTAAAATTTTTTCGTACCGAGGTAAATTGGCCCGACAGCGTCGTAAACTCCGAAATAGTATTCTTTATTGTTGCAATATTCGGTTCGGTTACCGGCGGGGTCCCAAAAAAACTAGCGGTAGTGAGTTGTATATCGGTTACCAATTTATCCAACCTTATAAAATCGTTTCGGATTGATATTATCGTCGATAGATGTTCACCTGGTTTGAGTCGTCCGTCGCCGGTATACAACGCGATAGAGTTCTCGGCGGCATCACGCTGTCGTGTTAAAACGTCATCCAGCGACACATTACTGGATTTCAACTTACCCTGGCGGTTTTGAAATACAACTATTTCGCCCGGGTCAACACTGGTTAAATTCAACGTATCAGCGATTTCATCCTCGATTAGTCTTTTTATGTCATCGGTGGCGGGCGTTCTCGTGGACTTTTTCAGCGCCGAAACCGGTCGTTCCCAGATATCAATCATCGTTATTGTAAAAAAAACAGTGTTTCTAATTAACCCGCAGGGCCTCTACGACCCCACTAGTGTATTCGTTTACAACCACATGGGGTGGTTTTCGCGATGATGAAATCGCCGCGAGTACGTTCAATACCTCACGGCCACATATCGGTGGGTCACTTAATTGCTGTGTTGGCAGCGTGGAATAAAAAACCCGGGCTGAACACGCCCGGGCTGAACACGCCCGGATATACCGCATGAACTCGTTCGGCGGGGCTAACCCGTATGAATCAAAATAGACGATCGCACGCGGATCAATTGCGTATGCAACCCAATGAGTTCCCGCTCCGGAGGACCCATCCGGTTTCAATACTCCTTGGTGCTGCCGGTAATTGATCCCTCATGAAAACACCTCTGAAGTTTTTTATCGCTAGCGCGTTTGCGGCGTCTATTAAATCAAAATTAGACATTGGAGTCATAGACTCTTGAGTCAATAAACGGTTCCCGGTAGTCTCAGACCCTTCCCCGAGTACCATGAATACGGAGTCCCCGGTAGTCTTAGACCCTTTCCGGCTACGGGTCGTTTTTTTTTATAGCCTTTCCCAGTTGCCTTCTTCAATGCCATCCCCGCCGCGGTACCAACGGCCCCCAACGCCGCCGCCTTAGCCACTGCTGGGGCCGCCGCGGCAATCAACGCTGGAATCGCAGCTAACAACGGAAATATCCCACCGGTCTTTTCCATGTTTTTAATTGCTGCGGCCGAAAAATCTATCTGAACACCCTTTTTATTCTCCATCGCATTATTGAAATGTTTTATTTGACGCGCCGTCAACGATATCTTATGATTACCACCCGCCATCTGTGACGGCTTCAGCGTTATTGTGGTCCCGCATTGTTTAGCCGACTTTGATCGTAATTTCTTGACTTGACCATCAGTTAGTGTAACGCCGACAACACTATACGACATTTTATTGTAAACGCGTTTGTGTTTTCAATTACATGTTTTCTACTGGTGCATCAATGATTCTCATTCGTCCACCAACACCTTCTAGCAGCATTGATTTATCGCTTAGAATGACGGCAACCGCTCTATAATCGGCACCACCCGGGGCTATACGAGCTCGGAAGTGTATATCAACGACGGATTGTCTCGTTAAATCAAGATGTTCCAACGAAAAATAATAAATCGGATACAGGTTTTTAAAATCAAGTTGTGATATTTGCAAACCAGTGTCGACGTTTTGATCACGACCCATATATGACAGCAATCGATGGTACACACGTGCGATATGGTTGTCGCCGTAATTAAGCTGTATATCCTCGGATGGTTCCTGTTGTCCGTTTATTCTCAGCGAAACATCCCTGACTCCTAATTGATCAAATATCATATGGCTGTGTTCTTGACTGCCCAATCGATTCCTATTCTGCAGCGCTATGAATATATGACGCGGGGCTGAAACACCCTGTTTTGATGCCAGGTGCCATGTAAACGTATCGGCGACGTTATCCTCTTTAGCATCAGTTGTTACCGCTAGCCAACTCAACAACGATTTTCCTCCCTGTTCCATAAATGCTAACAATCGTGCTTCCGTGGTAACTGATGGAGTCAGCACCGGCATCCACAATGCCATTTTAGTTAAAACAACCTTACCGGCAGCGACGCCAGCAGCACGCCATATTGCATTGTTATCATCGCCCCTTCGCGTCAGCGCGATTGTATGTTTAGCCCCATAGATAACTTTTCTGACATTTCTGCAGAATCCGAATATGTGATGGAGTGGAATCGCGCATGAAAACTTTCGGCGTGGTCTTTGCAACATTCCTACTCGTGTTGCGAATCCTAGATTGTAATTATCGTTGGTACTTTTTATAATAGTGAAATCAGCGCCTGGTCTTGCCCTGCGGTCTGGATTGGCTGCTTCAGCCTGTGGGTCAACTGCGGTATCTCTTGCCGTCAGCACGTTGATGTACTGAATGTGATCAGCGTTATCGGTGGAGTCCTTTGCGAACATCATAGATGGGCCCGCCGATCTTTTATAATCATCCGAGTATCTCGCTAACCCAATTATCGTCGTTGCAACATCAACCTCGCGTTCTATTGATTCAATTTCTCGCCCGTCAATAAGATATCTGGCACTCTCAAATAACGCCATGATACCGTTGTTGACGAAACCAACTCGAACACGATGGTTATCTTCGTACGGTGCATTATCGGCAGCATTTGTCACGAGTTCTCCCTCAATTTCGATAAACGCTTCACACGGCAGAAAGTATTTACTGGTATCTTGGACTTGAAGTTCAATTCGCGATCGTAGGTCGGGTTGCGCTGCATAATAAGAATAATACTGATAATCACGAACAGCATCATCCCTGCGCACTGGGGCATCCATATCAAACGCGGGATCAGCGGTTCGCGCAAACATTTCTATTATTTATCATGTTGATGTTTTCAATTGCGATTTTTTCGTCGTAGACCACTTCCCGCTATCGCGTTCATGAGCGCGTTGGTTGCCGCATCGGTGGATGGCTCAGCCATTGATGACTCAGCCGCCAACGACTCTAGTTTTTCTTCCACGGCGTTATTTATTACTTTACTGACATTTGCAGGCATTACTGTCGTTGATGGCATCTGTTTTCTTTTTAAAAACCCCCTGGATTTCACCAACGACATTAGTTTGTCCCGCGCGGCTGAAAGCGCCTTTCCGGCAACATCAAATCCCTTATCACGAATAACATCAATAGCCTTCATTCCTAATTGTTTGGCCAACGGCGCTACTTTTGGAGCCATTCTTGTAAATAACCCCGCAATGGTGCTACCGAGACCATCTCCATAGTACGCGCGGTAAACAGGCAATCGCGAGTTTACCACGTAGACAAGTACTGGTTTATCATGGTTGTAGTGTATGATCATCCTTATTAAAAACACCGGTTTTTCAATTAATCATCCACTAACTCATCTATGAGCGTTCGATACGTATTAATGTCCATGATACCGCCTGCAAATAAACGCTTGCAAATATCAGCGGCCTCATTGATTATTTCCGTAGAGTTATTTCCGGCTCGTTTTCCTCCGATTAGTACTTCCAGCCGTGATATATCACTGAGAACACTACCAGGACAAGCGTTTTCAACTAGACCACTACCACTTGGATACCCCTCTCCGCTTGTTTTTTTAGAACCAGCTTTTTCTTTTCGCTGTTCTTGCTGTTGTTGTATATCATAATCATCAATTCCCCTTTTAAATTCTTTATATCCCAATTCTTTTGTATCCAAGCGATCAATCTCTTTATTCGTTTTATACAACCAATTAACCCAGTCATCTCGTTTTATACTACTGTTTTTATATTCGTCTTTTAAAAAGTTTTTTCTTGAATGATAGCTTTGAGCGGCAAAATTACCAAAAATCCTATACTCGTCAGGTTTCAGTAATTGAGGTCGTTTTATTTGTGCTATAGCCTCTTCAGTGAGTTTATCCACAAAGGAAACCCCTCTTTGAGTGGAAGTTTTTTGAAGTTCACCAACATCACCCTGTTCAGAATCATCAATATCAGCTAATCGTTCATACTCTCGTTGGGTTTTTATATCACTGGAAAGTTGTTTTATCCGTTGCTGTTTTTGTTCTGTTTCTGCTGCTATCTTTTCAAGTACAGGAAGAAGAGGCGCCTCTTTCCGTTCGCCCTCCTTAGGAATATCTCCATATATTGCCCGTTCTGTTGCCGCTGTAACATCCCTAGTCGCTTTAGTTACCGGGGCAAACAGTTGTTCGCTTCCAACAGTAAAATCAGTTTGTAGTTGCTGCCGCGTTTGAAGTTGTTCTCGGACCCTGTCTCGTAACGGTATGAACTTTTTAAGCGCTGCTAGCCGCTCTCTGGCCAGCCGAGTAGTAAGTGATTCACCTACCATTATTGCAATTGCGAAGCAGTTTCTAATTTCTCGCCGAGTATACCATCGGGGACTCCACGGAGTTTTCGTCTATAATCCTTCTAATATTTTTGATCTTACTAGAAATCTCCCGGCGTCGTTCATAAACACGTCCGAGTTTTTTTCGTATTATTTCAACGGCAGTAAATAGTCCAATGAATGCATTTGCGTCATTGTGGTACAAGTTTTCATTAATCGTATGTTGTAATCGTTTTATAAAAAAGTACTCGCGGGCCAGGGTAAAACGCCCCCGTTTCGATTGTTCGTTAATAATCTCATAATCGGATAGTATTTTTTCGCTGTCGAGACCATCAGATAATTCAATTCCCTGATTTTTTAATTTTGAAATCTCGGATAATATATTATTGACGTCTTCGATATTCATTATTCTTACAGAACATCTTGTTTTTAAATAAAAAAAAAAAATTGAACCCCCGCGCAGTGTGTTATTTTACAGACAATTCGTCATGGCGACCTCGTCACGGCAACCTCGTCACGGTGACCTTGTCACTCGCTGATATTTACATACGAAAATCGAATTCTGTGTCCGGTCCTTTTTGAGATCGCTGTTTTAGTTATATTTTCTGCAACAAATCGTACTGCGGGCATACAAATACTGAAGTATTTTCCTGCCTCATTCATCGACTGAAATGTTTTTTCTTCGTGCGTTGTTGTATCAAATGACTTTACGGGTTTTGCTTTCTTTGAACACTTACCAGTTTGACCTTTTTTAGTATTTTCGCTCTGAGAGATAGCTTGCAGATTACACAGTTTGTTATTTTGAGGGCATCCATCAATATGATCAATAACGAGACCGTCGTTGATCAGTCCGTAAAAACATTCATAGATGATTCTGTGACAGAGATATTTGTTTCCTCCAGCACTAAATATCAAATACCCGTGATTATTTACGGTGCCAACCGGCTTCTTCAGTCTACGGTTCCTAACAACGCCGTCGCGAGATGCCTCGTAATTGACGAGCAGGGGATGCGGCTGAAATTCCTGGTCCATTTGTATAATAATACTACTTGTCTAATTTATTATTTGGTTTAATTATAAACCTTTCAACGTAGTCTTGAGGAGTTTTGATAACGAAGTCAGCGGTGGGGTCAATTACGGAGCTTTTTATTCGCCTGTCATAATAGCGTTTTAGTTCCCTGTATCGTTTGCCGCCACAATTGATACACAACTGCGATTTTCCTCTTACACCAACGTGGCAAACCAAGCACGGGAGGGGGCCAAGAGAACCATTACGAACGCTTTGTAAATGATACCCGGAGAATTCACCTCTACATGATTTATTGCACGGGGTTGTCGACCCAATCATCAACCATTTGCAGTGATTCATTATACTATATTGTTTCATTTAAATACTTGTTTTAATTATATGGATGAGTTTGAGAGATTAGCAGCAATCAAACCCTGGAAAAATATTAAATTCAATCTCGATAGAGTCCTCAAGGACGTACCAAAAGCGTTAATAGACGATAAAACCCTGTTGAGTAAAATACGCGATTGTATCAGTGAATTCAAGCGTGATGGTGCATCTCATAGCTGGTCAACATTTCGAATTGATGGCGTTGTTGATGCTACCCTGAACGACAACCGCGCAGCAACGATAATATCACAACTTGGTTCCAGCAAGTATTTCTTCAGAGTAAAATTCATTGTCCGGGTGGAATCAGGTGATTGGATCATACGTGATAAATTTGAACCAGTTCTCAGCGACAAGAAAACAGTCATTGTTAGCCGCGACTCCAAGCCGGGGCTGTTAACCGGAGTTGACAGACCATACTATGAACGAGCGTATCCTGAAACAGCAGTTGTTTATGGAATATACCCGTTAAATAAGAAACCTGATATCCGAAAACTGAAACCAATGAGACAATCAACAGGGATAAATTGTGTAGCAGAACGAATAATAGAGCATTTTACAAATGCATGTCGAGGAAACAAATTAACTGATCTACCGCGTAGCAAAATTAACCAGTGGGAACTAACCGTAAAAGAGCGTGGAGCAACCATCAGCGACATAGCGAGATTGGAAACATCGCTGAGATTTCCAATAACCGTTACAACGATAACCGGTGAAGTATTATACGAATCAAAGTACAAATCGAAGGGAGCCCCAATCAAAATTATTGATCATAACGAACACGCGTGGACGCCCGCGATCACAGTGTTTCCACGGGATAGAACGGTAAAGTATATCCCGGGGGAATTTTTGGGAGAGGACGGTTTTCTCGCGGAGAGGAAACTATTTGATGCTATTGCTTGTTTGTGTAAAAACGACCCTGTATCAGTGTGGTTACTTCGCAGCGCTGAAAACGATGCGGATACCTTTGATCAGTTTGTAAGACCAAACGGTGAATTATACCGCACTGAAGCATTTCACAACAGGATGAAAAAAACCGCCATAGAATTTGAGGAGCATGATGAACAACTGCTAACAAATTGTTTTACGATTCCATCGGTTGCGGCTCATGTTGCAGCAAAGAAAAATGCGTGGAGACCAACGCGCAAGGAGTTTCTACCGGATATACAATCCAGTTGTTTGGAGTATTATCACGGTGGACTATGGAACACCGAATACAACCGCGACGCTATGATTTCCGTTGATATGGTTGCCTGTTATCCAGCGAGTTTTCTCGGGTATGGATCCGCCGCTGAGTATTTCAAACGATATGGACACCCCAGACATGAAATGACTCGTGTTGCTATTAATGGACCACTGCCTGATTTTGATTTAACTGGATTCGCTCGCATAGTATCATTTGAATTCGCAGCAGGACTTCATCGCTGTTGTTATATTTGGATCGGTAGACACATGTCTGAAAAGAAGTGGCTGCCAATAGCGCTGCTACGGTATATGATTGATTGTAGCATGCTAGTTTCGTTGATTGTCAGCGACGCAATAATATCATACAGGGCGCAGACTGAAGTCTGGTTACCAGAACCGGAGCGTCTAGATAGTATAATTGACGAGTCCAGAAAGCGCATTGATGCCGACGAGGAATATATCATCGAATGGTCCAGGAGGGTATTCAACCAACGAAACAGAGAGGCAAAAGATCTCGGTAGAAGAATAATCGGTAAGTTCACACAGGGTGGAAAAAACTACGACTACAAACGATATTGCTCACGGCTGATTATAGATGACGCAGAATATGATTTCGTAATCAAGGACGCAGTGGCGAAAAATAGATACGTGAACTGTGAAACAGCTTTCTTGTCCAATGGAACAAAGTTGGGTACAGTTGTTACCTACAGCGACGGAGACAGCCCAGCATATCCACATTTGAGGGCATCTATGCTGGGTTATGCCGCTATCAATTTATTCTCGATGATAAATAGATTTCCCGACACCGCGGTTAGAGTAGCCGTTGATTCGTTTTATATTGACGCGATGTATAGGGGAAACATAGCCGAGTTTACTAGTCCGGACGAGAGTTGGGGTACATGGAGAATTAAAAACGAAATACGACGCGATTATTCCCCGTCAGCAGATGTTACCGTTGAGAACAACTACCTACGCGGTGATAAATTATCAGAATGGTCTAATGCACCACCGTGTTCTGATCCAATTTGTAGACACAAGACGGTTTATTTAAGCGGCTGTGGCGGGTCAGGAAAGACGATTCGGGCAATTGAATTATTTCGAACGCGGGCAAGTATAATCGTGCTTACACCGACCCATAGACTAGCGCGAGAGATAAAACAACGAAATGTTGACGCCGTTACTTATCACAGCTTTTTTCGATACAGCGGCGGTGAGTGGACTCCTGATCGAATGGGGGAAAAATTTATTCCTGAGGTTATCATCTGGGATGAGATATGTACTGTTTCGTTAGATGTTTTACAAATGTTTCTTGAGTGGTTGCTGCGCGCGAATACAGCGGTGATCATGTGTGGGGACCATGGTCAACCACCACCATTTGTCGGCGAGGGTCCACATGATTGGTTGAGCGGGTTCGTGGACTATTATGAAGAAACCGATACTGATTACCGGGCACTTGATGAACAACTGCGCGAGGTTAAAAAACTAATCAGATTAGAGCCTGATAGAATTCAATGTGAAATAATCCGCGAGGTGATTCCGGAAACACCGTTAAATGAATTCTGGGAAACATGGAGACCAAACGATTTGATTGTAGCGAGTAGAAAGATAGTCAGAGACACACTTCAGCGGAAGTTGTTTGCGTTGCATAAGGAAAAGTTTCCAACGCGTCCAGTGCCGTTATGTTATAGACCCTCGGATACACGGCGGCAGAACATTGAAGTTGAAATCCCGGGCCCAACAGCGTCGGGGGCAAAAAAACAAATTCTCGTGCTGAATGATATCGTGCTCGTTGATATCAGCGTCGTCGAGGACGCGCTACGTGCTGATAAATCCCCGTGGACGCTAGGATACGCAACAACAATACACTCCTCGCAGGGACTGACTATCACGGACACAATTGTTTGGATAGTTGATAATCGCATCGAATGGTCAAATCTAGTCTATCTTGCAGTGTCCAGAGTACGGAGGATAAATCAGCTTCGAAGAATTGTTATTGACGGAGTCAGTGACGGAGTTACCGACGGGGTCATCGATGCAAGCGTCGTTGATAGAAAACTCTCGGGTTACCGCCAACAGGATAAAAAAAAACAGCGTCAATTTGATATTGATGCCGAATTAATAATCTCGCTACGACAACAACAGAATAATCACTGCGCGAGTTGTAATTGTATAATGAGTTGGCGCTATTCGGATAAAGACGCTCGCCAATTTACCGTGGACAGGATCGATAACAGTCTCGGTCATGTCAAAAACAATGTGTGGTTGACCTGTCTTGAGTGCAATAGACGCAACGGCGCTAGTTAAGACCACGCGGGGGTAATTGAGTATCGTCAGGTATCACTTGTAGTTGCTCGCGTGTAAACCCGCGCCGAGGAGCAGTTGAATCCAGTCTATAGATCGGTGGCCTACCAGTTGATCGTGTTATCGTTGATATGTTATGTGTGGTAACACTCCAAATAGGATCAGTAGCCCTTTTTTTACCGCCTTCAAGCTCTCCTGGTTCATATAGATATCTCACGGTAACATCGCCGAGAATCGGCTTGAAAACTCTATCTATTTTTGATCTTCTGGGTATATACTCGTATTTAATCGCGTCGCTGGGCTTCATGTTGATTGCTCGGGTAATCTCGTTATTTAACGCTGCAATTACGCCTGGCAACCTTTTGACCCATTCACGAGATCGTTTTTCTTGGATGAATTCCTTCGCGTACTGATATCCAAATAACCGTTCAGCAAGAGTCCGATTGAATCGTTCAACAATTGCCTGATCACGATGTAGCGCAGTATGACCTCGTCGTACCGCGACGCTATGATGTTTCAGCGTTGATAAAACAGCACCGCGAAATTCACTACCAGGATCAACTTGTAATAGATTTGGCCAGCGCAGAGGACCTCTTCGATAAATCCGCCCAAACGCATCGGCTACTTCAGTTGCTGACTTTGTTTTTAACGGCTCCGCTTGTTTGTATCGACTCGCAACATCAACTACGGTTAACGCGTATTTGTAACCGTTGTCATGCGGCAGAAATAGTATAACAGCCTGATGAACTTCATTAGGTACGCTGACATCAAAGCGCGAGAAGTTGATTTGTTTAGGCGGTGGTAGATAGATTTGCCATATAGCCTGTTTGGATAACCAATTAGCCGCAGTGGCCCTCGTTACTTTTGCAGCGCTTGCAAGCTTACCAATTGCGGCCTTCCCCTTCCAGTATCCTCTCGGAGAATAATAGATGGAATCCATCGTTTTTCTTGGATGATTGTTATTAATTACCAGCGCAAATCATTAATTTACCTTTCATAGCCGATTTTACCAACCATGAGGCCAATTTTTCTTTGACGGATTTATCAGGAATAGAATTTAACGCGTGAATTAATTTTACATCCGCGATATGACGCTGTTGCAGATCGCTACTTTTGTAAGCAACATCATGATCATGACACGCCTTATCGATAGCGTTTATTGGGTACTCACCGGGTTTGGGCTGATTTTGATCATCGAGTCTGATATCTAATCGTGTTCCGGGGCCACAGTAGCTATATCCTGGGAGGTGCTTTTCTCCTGGATACTTTGCCCACGGTGTTCCGGGGAGTTTTGATAACTTGGCTGCAATATCACCTCCTCGCTTTTTTTTAAAACATCCCCGGGTTTAATAGAAATAAATCTAAACTTCTTTGTACCGCATTGTACGCACTTACCAGTAAGCGCCGATCTATTATTTCTCGTTGTAACGGTTGTCATATCATTTGTGCCAGTACGCACTCTGCACTTCACACAATATAGATCCATAATTTAGTATAAAGATATGAATATAATTGATTTTTCGGCGACCAAAACAAGAGAACCAGTTAAGCATGTTGCAGTGTTACCAAACTCGATCCGGATGATTATCATCGGACCATCTGGATCCGGCAAGACGCAATTGTTACTCAATTTAATAATGAGATGGATGAAGTGGGATAAGTTGTATTTGGTTGCTCCTAGCGTAGATGATCAACGATGCTACGAGGTGTTGAAAGATTTCAACGAGAATGCATCAGCGATCGCTAAAAAAAATGTTATTGAGTTTATTGCGGATATCAATGATGCACCAGGTATCGATGATATTGATGGCAACGTTAACAATCTAGTCGTGTATGATGATGTTATGTTAGACAATCAAAAAAACCCAGCTAGGATATTTTCCAGAGGCAGGCATAAAAACACTGACATGATATATGTCACTCAACGATACACTCAGATTCCAAAAGTAATTAGAGACAACTGTAATATTCTTGCTGTATTCAACGGCGTTGATACACACACGCTACGAAATATTTGGCAGACATGGTGCGGTGGTGACATGGACTTTAATGTTTTTCGAAACTTTTTTAGTCATGCTCAGTCGACCCCACATGGATTTGTAACGATAAATCTACATGATCCTCGGACACGATATCGTATCGGACTTGACCAAATATTCGGTTAAATTGTAAATAGCCACTTAGCAGCAGGGGGGGGGGGCGATGACATCGACGTGGTCGTCGATGTGTTTACGACGCTGGGTATCGGCGCGCAGAAGGTATTAATTAAACCAAATGACGATTGGACGATCCCCCGACGACAACGTCGTTTTTTTTTTTACCAGGCGCTGACGACACCGGATCCGCAGAGTGCAGAAAGTATTAATTAAGCCAAATGACGATTGGACAAAATGTCCGATTCGCCCCCCCCCCCCCCCCCCGCTGCTTATTTTTACTTCTTACATGTTGAAACAAGAAACATTGTATCCATTTATCTGTAGCTGTTTTCCTTCAACAAATATTAATTACTGTTTATTGTAACTTCTTCAGTGTTTTTTGTTTATGCTTAAAATTGCTTAAAATTGAACTGTTACGTAGACTCCTCCAGCTGAAACGCGCGATGAATTAGCTCAGACCTCACGAAGTATGTCCCCTTCTTTCTTACTGATGGATAAATAGAAAAGATACAAATATTAGAATGCGCGTTACATTTATTTATTCTGACAACGGCAGTAACAAACATAGATAATACTTTGGAATATTCACCACTTATTATCCCAAAGCAATAATATGATCACTAAGTAGGGAAAGGAATGATGTCACAACGTTCCTAGTACTAAACAGATATCCATGCATTAATGGCAGAAGATAAAATAAAGACCCTTTGGAACGTATTTTAAATGACATTTTGTCGAGATAACTTATATGGACTTGCATTTGGATGGATTTGTACCCAGGAGTGTGATTTGATTTAGGCTCTAATAAACAGTAACAAAAGAAAGAGCGAAAACAAGCGTTGAAAAATTTAACAAATAATTTATTTCCCTGGAAAGACAATGTCAAAATGAAAAAATAAGAACTTACGGTTTTAAGAATCAAATCCAAAAATAGTCCAAGAATACTCCACGAATTAAATTTTAGAAATCCTAGTAATGAAATGTTCTAACGAATTCGAGTCCCGACGAAAAATCCAAAATGGAAGGCGATGACATAGGGTATAGCCTTTATAGTACAGATGTATCTACAGTTCTTTGCTGATTCACAAACAATATTCCGGTGTTTGAATTCCGAATAAAATTTAAAGAAATGTCTTTGTCCAATAATTCTGTATGAGCACTCAAATATTTCCAGGAAAAAGAATTAATCTTTTAGAATCCAAACAATTTGAATACAAATTAAAATGTAACTCCGAACTGTCACAACAAAAGGAACACCTTTATGCCCCAGTAAGACCTGTTTAAATTATCTCAATGTCTAATTAAAAGTCCCTGAACACTAACTATTATGCAACATATGTCCTTGTGAGTTCATAGAAGACATAGCTAAAAGAAATCTCAGCTGTGAAAACGCCATGAACTAAGAGTCCAGTTTAACTTTTCTCTAGCCATTTTGAGAGTATCATAAAAACCAATATATGCTTTCAATGTACAGTAATTTGTATAGAATACAGGCTTGCGAATTTCTTGACATGTTAAATTTTTGCATAAACAATACCACCATATCCTATAAGATGCACGTGTTGTTCGAGTAATTTAAAGTGTGTAAGTGAAGCAGCTAAATTCGTCTACGACGTGGTAAGACCCGAAAATACTCTTCCTATGAATATACATATGAAGACAGAAGGATTCCAGTTCTATATAGAGGTACATTATATCTGTGAAAGTAAGACAGCATTGTCATACACGGGCGAATATTGAAAGTCCTGCCATAAGGATCGTAACTTAAATGTCATTTTATTCATCATTTTTTCATCTGAGTACCTCTGAGTAGTCCTCATGAGTTACCTTATCATATATATTAGTGATCATGATTTACATTTTCATATCTATGAGTAGTACTCATGATTTACCTTATCATACCTATTGGTACTCATAATTTACCGTGTCATATATATGAGTAGTACTCATGAGTTACCTTATCATATATATGAATAGTGCTCATTATTAACCCTATCATCTCTATGAGTATTACTCATTATTTATCGTATCATAGATATGCATAG
Organism: Sinohyriopsis cumingii; assembly: GCA_028554795.2. NCBI lineage: Eukaryota > Metazoa > Mollusca > Bivalvia > Unionida > Unionidae > Sinohyriopsis > Sinohyriopsis cumingii. The sequence continues at coordinate 139,174,499 of CM068838.1, read as the reverse complement.
TACTCATGATTTACTTTATCACTCGCTATTTACCGTATCATATATATCAGTTGTACTCATGATTTACCGTATCATATATGCTGATTAATAATACTGATACTTCCTCGAATTCCTGACCATACAATGAGGAACATTTCATAGTCTGTAAATAATTAAAATTCTCTTTTGTTTTTTTAAACAGCCAACACAGGTGCACTGTATAATTTGCTGGTAACGAACCTCTTCACATATCTGACAAAGGAGCATGCCATATCGCCGTGTTTTGCAACCGCAAACCACCTCGTTCTTAGTACGACCCACCAACTCGTAAAGATATTCGAACATAAACCTATCGTAGCTTATTTCGGTGGAGAAGCCAAAATCAACGGACGCAAAAGGTTTCGGTCAGAGATACACAATTAGGGACGAGATTTGCATAATCTTCCGACACATTTTACGGACCTTTCTAAAGAGGCGTGAAAGATGTCTGCAGGATCTGCTATTTGAACGCCACAAACAACAAATTCCTGACACACACGTTCCACTATTGTACTACCCACGGGATAGCCGGCGCTAAGGTATCATTGTTACTGCTCCAGCAATGAACGAGTAGCTACCGTTTGTGCAAAACGATATTGTCAAATTGAATTTATCAGCTACTAAGAATCATGTTCTTTCTGCACACATCACAGACTGGCATTTTCCTTTCCTCAGATCCCATGTTATTGCTATAAAAACACAGCACAATGATTACAGACAGCTGCATCTTATTATCCAGTGCAGAGTGCTTGCTTGTGTACCGCGCTGAGTGTATCAACTCAAGCGGGTCGCTGCGCCACCGGCAAGGGGGAGGGGGGCAGTAAAGCATTCGTCTATCGAGCAGGAAATCCTCACGATTTTCAAGAACTTTTGCATATATACGCAGCACGGCAATGCCGGTGGTCACATTCTAACCCGAGCAGGCCTGCTGTAGGTCGATGACATGTTCCACTAGCACAAAAACCGCTGTTCCTCCTGCAATAACTGAGCCTACGAGACAAAAGACACACAGTCGTTTAGTGAAGATACCTTGACAACGCCCAGGAACGCTCAAAGGACATTGTGAGATTTATATTTTTAGAGCGAATTTACAAAAGAGAAGCTATCAAGTTTGTCATTCTATTCCAGAAGGAAATCAGTGGTTTTGATATCAGCGACATGTATGATAACTGATGACTTGGTCCGGCGGTAAATGCGTGTATCGCCCAAACAGGTTTTACGGCCTGGCACACACCGTTTGCGACTGAAAATACCAACCACCGCCAAGAGATTCAGCTCAGTGTTGACAAGTATATCTGCCACATTATTGGTTCATTGAGCCATGCCTTAGCAACATATTATGAGACTGTAGGCTTCTGTCAGCTATTTTGTCTCTACCATGCCCTTCCAGTTACATCTGTAACGTATTACCGTAAACTTAGTATCGATTGTATTATGTGATTTTAACATGCCCTTGTCCACGTTACTACGTCATTCCTAGTCGGCCATACAAAAACGTCATTGCAAAATTAGTCCCACCCTGTTTTGCGACAGAATGGCTCACAGCTTTGCGCCCCCACCCTTTTCCCGGTATTCAGCGTAATGCTTATTGTGCTTTCGTTTCGAGTTTAAATTTAGCTTGCGACATTAACGACGTTATGCTTCTTACAATGAAGGGATGGTTGCGGACAAGAATATAGCAAAAGGTGGTTTCATACCAAAGGGCAAAGCTTCACCGGGTTGTCTGACCAACGGTCCACGAGCTCCATTGACTTGATAAAAGGTAGCACATACTTGTCTGTTATATCGATTAATTTGGCTTTAACCGAAACGGCTTCTTGCACAGACATGGTGGGGTCAAAAACACTTTTATGACATTTGCTATCTCCGCATCGGTTTGGTTAATAATAATAATAATAATAATAATGAGGACTTTGTATAGCGCCTAATCTTTAGAAGCTCTAAGCGCTTTACAACATTAGACAACACCGATAAGATAAGAAACATAATAATATTATTACAAAAACAAACAACATGAAATTAGAAAAACATTAAAAAAATAAAAAACATGCTGAGAATATTTCAGGTAGGAAACATTATTAGGTCTTTTAAGTTTGTTCTTGCAGTCGAAATAAGTGAGTTTTGAGAGCCCTCTTGAATGTGATCACTGTGTCTTTGTGTCTAAGTTCAGATTCATTCCACGTTAAAAGGGCGCTTGTCCTTTATTTTGCTTGCCTATAAATACAGGATGCATGTAGCAATATCATGGGATATATTATGCACAATTGGAAACAATAAACATTCTATTGACCAAACCTCGAACTCGACCGGTGGCTCTAGAATAGGTGACCCGCGCGTATTAGTTTCTGTTAAGACTCAGAGAGATTTCGTTCAGGTGGAGCTCTACAGTTTCTATTTTTGAAACAGTCTGATTTTTAATGCAAAATAATTATCCCGGTATTTCTCATTGGTTATTCTGACTGTTTCAAAATGACCTTGCACCTCTTAGGTACTGATAAAAGAACATTAAATACCCTTTATTTTTGGTATATTTTTGATGCGTGTAATATTGGTTATAGAGTATACAGCTTGGCTTTACTTCAGATGTGCACCTATCAAAAAACTGCTTGCTTCGCTTCGTTATTTTCACTTCCTGGACTTGAGGGATAAGTTGCAAAAAAAACAAGACCATAACGTATTGACATTGTTTAAAAATTTAGTAATTCATTCATTGCGCTTGGTTAGCTGGTTTTGTCAAGTCGGGCAAAGTTCATTTTCCCTATTTTACTAACTGCTACAGATAGTTACATTAGACTAACTAAAGGTGATGTTTTTGAGCACATTGAATCAGTCATTTTGGTTAGCTCTGTGCTTAGATCATGTACAATTTCACAAGTGCAATATCTAGAGAAATTGCAGCCATAGTATATGAAAGTAACATAGGGGTATGCCAACATTATCTTCACTAAGCATGTTGCAAATATTTACAACTTCACCCTACACCTGTTACTCTCATAAGTTCATAATACTGGGTTTTACGGAGCTAGAACGCACACGGCAGCCAAATTCCATAGCGTGTATCAACATCCCGCATCGTCATGTCCATCTAGCAGAAAACAACCTTTACTGGACGCATTGCCGACTGATCAACAATACCATGCTACCAAGTTATTCGTGCGGACGGTGAGTAGTGTGGGGAGTCGGGTACTGACTCAAAACGAGTTGTGGTCTGAGCGACGATGGCATCCAGTAAGTGTCCAATAGTATGTTAGATTCACCGGTTAATATGTTGGAATGCACCATCGCTCTTGAAATGAAAAAAAAATAAATAATGCGAAATTGAGTACCAACTGACCATGTGTCTACCTGGGGCTGGCTTCTTTACTAACAACGCTGCAAGTATCTTTAGAACATCGCTCTTGTTTAATGTAGCCCGAAACGTTGAAACTCTTTGTCCTTAGGTGGACAATACTTGCACTGCCAGCAAATGTACAGGCACTAGTGCCGCTTTAAAGACCACGAAAAAATATGTCATGGGCTTGCGCGCTCTCTGCCGGACTGGAAGATCTGTCAGAACAACAGCTTTCTGACTCCGGGACTATTACCAGCGCACCTCCACCATACAATTTGAGTTTTCAGTAACAGACAAACCAATAATACGGTACCAAAGTAGGTTTTGTTAAGTTTTCGTCTGCGCTTGTTATACTAACTTTAAATGAATGGAATCCGCATTCGTCCGTTAAATCATGCAAATTAGCAGTATATAGTTTTGAACATCGAAAGCCACTATCATTATTTCTTGGAACAATTACCTGCTTAGGTGCGTAAATTCTAAACCCAACTGCAATAAAGGAGGTCAGAAGTAAATTTCGCCAAAAAAATAGAAAAAAGCATTATATTTAAACCACACACACACACACACACACACACACACTATCTCTCTCTCTCTCTCTCTCTCTCTCTCTCTCTCTCTCTCTATATATATATATATATATATATATATATATATATATATATATATATATATATGTGTGTGTGTGTGTGTGTGTGTGTGTGTGTGTTCCCTCGCGCGCGCGTATGTGTGTGTACATACATACATACATACATACATACATGGGCCCCAAGTGGCCGAGTGGTCTAAAGCGCTCACCGTTACGGATCATTGCCATCTCACCTCTGTCTGCGTGAGTTCGAGTCTCAGGCTATGCTAATGTGGGTACGTGAGAAAGCCTGCCAGTAGCTTCTTGTGGGTCGGTGGTTGTTCCCGGGGTTTTCCAGGGTTCTTCCTCCACCAATCATACTGACCGCCATGTATAGCCTATCTTGTACTGAAAAATGGCGTTAAACCCTACATACATACATACATACATAGATACATACATACATACATACATACATTAATTACTATTAAAAAAACACTTAACACAACATGTCCCAAGCTTCACGTGGACTTTTATATGGTATTATAATCCATGTGGAAACACTGTAAACAGAAAATAGACAGCTAAAGTGCAGGAATTATTTAAAAAGTTATATAACGAGATTATTCAGCATCACTTTATAGTTAAAACAAGTAAAACCAAGACTTGCTCATCTCCCATTGGAAACATGGCCATGTTAACACTGCGGCACCAGAACGCCGACAGAAACGTAAGCGTAAACTGTGTCAAGACCTGCTGGTTGATATTGAAATACTCGTTGCAAAAGTTATTATGCTCCATGAAGACTGCCTTTGGATTATCATTATTAACATTTTGTCACTAGTTACCAGTAAGATTGCAAAAGAGAATTTGCAAGCAACATAAATTATAACTGAGTCTACTCAAACACTTATATGCCTGCATAAGAAAATACCCAGTGCCAGCTTATCTGAGTTTTGCTTTCCTTCAAGGTGTTGTGGCGAGAAGTTTTGAAAACAGGGAAGGGCAGTTTTGGAAGTCAAAAAGGGCGGCGGAAGCCTCCCAGTGGTTGCTCCAGTAACGCATCCTGCAGCTCTCTGAGTCTGTTCTCATGTTCTGCCACACAGCAAACCGTGTACTATCCATATATTCATACACTAACATCATACACTCACTTTACACCGTGTAACGTGGATGTTTTACATTATCTGCAGTCAGATATTGGAATTTTATGTGCTGTTTAAATACAGATTTTATTATTTGTTCCTTTAAACTTTTCGTGTGTAAAAATAACGACAATACTCGATTTCCCTATGTACTCGGTAAACATTTTTAATCTTCGAGCTCCAACTCTCTCCACTATTTATATATGTTGTGTGTGTGTGTGTGTGTGTGTCTTTGAGGTATGAATCAAAATTATAAAGTGCAAAACCTAAAGCTAAATTAAGTAAAATACACCCCCTCCAACTATGTTTTTAGGAAGTAAGTAGCACTACAAAAGACATAATGATAAAGGAACGTGTTAGTGAGATCCAAACTACTGACTACCGAGAATGGACAGATCTGGTATGTTTAAGTGTGAATTTAATGCTTGCAAGTTGTGTGATTTTCTAATTAATTTAGAAATAGTTAAAACCTTGACAACATATGCAAGTTTTAAAAGTAACCACCATATTTTATGCGATACACACACTATGATATGTGTGGTGAATTGTTTACACAATAAACCAGCAGGTAGAGGACAGCGATAGAAGCTGACATACTAGGAGGGTGGTATGTTTCGGACATACGACTGCAAAGACAAATTAAGCATCTACCTAAACATTTTAGTACAAACTGAAGTAATGATCATTTGAAACCGACTGGCATTAATCACTATATCTGATGGTCAATAGGTGATGGAACAAAAATGAACAATTCTGATTTCAGCTGACATTATCAATAATATTGCCTTTACGTTGTAACCTGGATAGTGATCTTGAGCATAATTTTAAAAATAAATGTTTATTTTGTTAATGTCCTTATTCAGACATTAATGTTTTTCTTTCTTTTCTTTCGTTGTTTCTTTCTTTCTGTTTTACTAAGCATTGTGAAGAATCATTTGAGATTCAGACATATATCTATCTAGCGCTACATGCATATAAAGCGACCCAAAAATTAATAATGAACTTTTCTTTAACATTTTACTAATTCTTTCCTTTTTCCATTACATCACTGTTTTAAATTAACTACGCCATATATAAGCAATCTATCGTCAGTAAACAATATGAAATTTAAGCACTTTGAAGAGAAGGCGATTATTTGGTTAATTGTACTGCTATTTTTAACGGCATCAGCAACGTCAACTATGTCCTTTTCCGACAATTACGTATTTTACAACGGTATATATTGATTCATCAGTGTCATCTATACCTCGTGCAGGGACAACGATGATATGTACACAAAATATTGGAAATTTGGAAATGACATTGACGACCACGTTGGATGAGAGATGTTAGTCGAGTTGATGACATCATCATCATCTATAGAAAATATAAAGTTAACAGCGCTTTCAACACAAAATACTGCAATAACTTTCTATCCAGAGATTACAGTATCCATGCCAATATCAGTACTGTCAACTACAGGGACAACACACAAAACATCTTCTCCTGCAAGCACACATAACAACACTTCCATCTACACAAGACACTGAAATAACATCATCAACAACAGCAACACTCGCATACAGTTATGAAACATTTACAAGCTGGACATTCTCTCCTTTCACAAACACCATTAGCACCAGCGAGTCACTTTTACCAATTGCATTTATAGAAACAGTAACAACAATGACATCTTCGCAAAATACCGAACCAACTAAAGAAACACGGACGTTCGTTGATTCTATGGCAATAACAGATTGGGATGAGACATTATTGCCAAAGTCATCTATGCCAACCAAAGAGACAGAAATATCATTTAAAGAAGAGACTCAATCCACAACAGAGCCTGTGACCAATGTTCCTTTAATATAAATGACTTCTATAATAATTCCAACAAAATCATCAACAGCTACTACAGTGACAACACCAGTATCCCTCATAATCACAGAGACAGTGCTTCCTTTTCCAACCGATACTAGCATATCGTCAACAACAATTTTCAGCCAAAGTTGTATCATCGACAAGAGAAAAAACAACAACAGCACATATGACGACCTTAAGAACAACTGAAAGCACTTTAACAACGATGAAACCAGATAATTACAAAGTAGGAAGAGGTGAGTTCTAGATATAAAATATGGATAGGCAGGGAGAAATTATTGCCAGTAAATATGACATCTTTGCAATATGCATAGTTATTGCCAATATAGAAGTTAGTAAGAACGGCATGTATGCAATATGCATAGTTATTGCCAATATAGAAGTTAGTAAGAACGACATGTATGTAATATGCGTAATTATTGCCAATATAGAAGTTAGTAAGAACGACATGTATGCAATATGCATAGTTATTGCCAATATAGAAGTTAGTAAGAACGACATGTATGTAATATGCGTAATTATTGCCAGTATAGAAGTTAGTAAGAACGACATGTATGCAATATGCATAGTTATTGCCAATATAGAAGTTAGTAAGAACGACATGTATGCAATATGCATAGTTATTGCCAATTTAGAAGTTAGTAAGAACGACATGTATGCAATATGCGTAATTATTGCCAATATAGAAGTTAGTAAGAATGACATGTATGTAATATGCATAGTTATTGCCAATATAGAAGTTAGTAAGAATTGCATGTATGTAATATGCATAGTTATTGCCAGTATAGAAGCTAGTAAGAACGACATGTATGTAATATGCGTAATTATTGCCAATATAGACGTTAGTAAGAATGACATGTATGTAATATGCATAGTTATTGCATGTATGTAATATGCATAGTTATTGCCAATATAGAAGCTAGTAAAAACGACTTGTATGTAATATGCGTAATTATTGCCAATATAGAAGTTAGTAAGAATTGCGTGTATGTAATATGCATAGTTATTGCCAGTATAGAAGCTAGTAAAAACGACATGTATGTAATATGCGTAATTATTGCCAATATAGACGGTTAGTAAGAATCACATATATATAACATTCATAATTATTGCTAAGATAGACAGTTAGTAACTATAAGAGGCTATATAAATTGAAATTTTGGCGTGCTTGACAACCAGTGCCGGACTAAACCATGTGTAGGCCGGTAGGCCCTTAGGCAGTCGAAATCTTGGCCCCACTCGCAAATTATCTCCTAATATGTTTTATCAATATTATTTTGATCCGTTGTCGCAGGGCCCCTAGGCCGGTGCCTACTCTGCCTATTTGGTAATCCGGCACTATTGACAACCGCTTTGAAAATAAGTGTTTTGAAAAGAAAGTCAATTAATTTATTGCTTGTTGGAGATGTTAGAACAATGGAGACTTACTCTTCCTTCACAGTTCATATGAAATGACAAGCATACAGTGAACTTGCAGTAGTGGATGTGACTGCATTATTCGCCATGGTAGATAAATATTACTTAACGTTTGTCGTTTTCGTGTCATTTTGTGACTAGTTTAAGTTATAATCGGTAAGATTTGTAAGTAATTTTAGCTAAGATAAAATTTTAAGCATTTTACATCCTACTTAACACACTTTTACGGAACTTTATTTATATCTTCTCTTTTAACTTAGAACGTGATGAAATTCCACTTAAGCATTTTGACGCTACCTCCGCCTCCTAACCAGGGCAACAAACATAGCTTTCTTGATTCAGATAGTTCGGGAGACTACTATACACACTAATAAACACACTAGTACACACATCAGTATACACACTAGTATATACACTACTACACACACTAGTATACACACTACTACACACTAATATACACACTAGTACACACTACTATACACACTGTATATACACTAGTATACACACTAGTACACACACTATTACTCTTACTAGTCTACACATTAGTATACACACTAGTACATACACTAGTATACACACTAGTACACACAACGCCTTGTCTTTTACCTCCTCAATGAACATTATTTCTGTTTAAGAAGCAATGAAAAGTAGCATATGACATCATGGAAGAATCGAGAATACGTTCAATTCACGTATCTAGCTACTCTCGTAAGCATTAGTGGAAATGAAATGCATCGTGTGTCAGTTTTCAAATTAAAAATTCTGAGTCATATGTGATCATAATACTTGCTGTACGTTCACCTTACTTCCAACAGTCATAATGGAAGAGACTAATACCTTAAACCTGCAAATATTACATAAACGGAGTTAAGGTATTATATTATTTTAAAAATATTTTACAGGTGAAGTAAATGTAACTCTCAACATTAATGTGGTGGTAGTGGCCCACTATACCAAAGTGCTCGAAGACCACACCAGTAGTCTTTTCTTGTATTATCAGCTGAATTTCACTATTTCAGTGAGTATTAAATTTCAGAGAGTATTACATTTCAGTGAGTATTACATTTCACAGAGTATTACATTTCAGTGAGTCTAACGCAAGAAAGCTCAGTTCAGTTTTGACTTGTAGACATTTATCTTAGCAGATGAAGCCAAGAATATTTGTCATATACGACTGCCTTTACATGATGTCTTTGACTAAGGGATATAATTTTATTTAATCATATTTTTTTCTCCTGGGACACTCCGTGAACTCAAACATGTCGGCATACTTATCTAACCACCTTTATTGGTTATCCGAAATTCATTTTCAATAGTTTTAGCGCATGTTTGCTTTCTTTAAACCTTGATAAAGAAGACAAAAGGTCGAATGGCAAACCATCTGTAACAATGCTTTTCTCATACATTTTATGTGCACAATAAATATACTCGTGTAGATAAAAAATGATACACAGTGTTATATATATATATATATATATATATATATATATATATATATATATATATATATATATATATATATATATATATATATATATATATGTGTGTGTGTGTGTGTGTGTGTGTGTGTGTGTAGAGATATAATGTTGAATTTTCAACTGATACTCTATGGAACCCGCGGGTACCATCATCCATCGTTTTTCCTATAAGCATCGACCCTTATATCATCTCGACCATGCAAACATCATCAAAAAAGATGTTACAAAGGCGCTGGTTAAGGCATTTGTGTGTAATAACACAACCGATGTTGATCCAGTCATGAATTATCACCTAAGTACACAGCCATATATATATCCTTACTTACCATTCAATATTAGATCAGAAAATTTTAGCTCGAATATTCCATTAAAGTAGTACTTAGAATGTTATGACCGCTTTTAAAGAAGCAGTTATATCAACACGTGACTCAAGATAATTATGAACATAATGTAAATGCATTGTAATGGGAGATGAATATGAATGCAGTGCATATAAATTTTATATAATAATATTTTACAGCTAAGAGAAGTTCAAAGAATGCTCGAAGGCTTCATGGGCTTCAGCGTTTCCGGATTTAGATAAACATTATAATGAAGACTGAAGACAATCACAGCATAAAAGACATGCTTTGTATCTATAGATCCGATATGGGGTGTCTTAAATTTACAGTGTTTTTACAAAATTAATCTTGCAACTGTAAGAATTTAAACATCGAATATAGGATTTTCCATGGTAAATGGGACTGTCTTACCATCGGGACCGGGAGATACATCTTGCTATTTATCTATTTATCTATGATGAAAAAGCGACTGGTGGCCTAATAGTTACAGCGTCCGCCTTGGATGCGGAAGGTCGTGGGTTCGATCCTCGGTCGAGTCATATCAAAGACTTACAAAAATGGTACAAGCAGTTGCCTCGCTTGGAGCTCAGCATTAAGAGGGTAGTGTTAGGACTGGTCGGCCTGGTGTCAGGATAATGTGACTGCGTGGGACATCATCCTACATGTCTGCGGCATGATACCCCAGTGCTAGACATCACTATAAACTGTCACACTGCAGACATCGTAGCGATATGACTGAAAAATTGTTAAAGCTACGTTAAAAATCCAAATCACACACACACACACACATGATGAAAAAGAAAACATTGTTGGATTCATAACATTTAAAAATGAAACAAAATAAAGTGTCAGATTTAAACATAATCTCATAATTTATTCTAAAATAATTCAGGGTAACAATTTCTTCGGGCCAAATATAATCTCTTTCAGATCTACTGTCTCCATTGAACACACAATCAGTTTATGGTATAACGGTACCAATTGCGCAAGTCCAGGTGGGCGGTGCTTAAGGTGTATGGAACATTGTATTCAGAATTAAAGAACAACACTAGCTGTGATTGGTGCATTATGTAAGAGTTGTACTTTCTGTTTGGCTTAAAAAAATGTTGAGCCTCTTGGCAACATGTGAGTTTGTGTTAATTTCTATCTAGATCATATTTTGTATTTTTTATGATTTTTTTAAAATATGGTACACGTGGCTGAAAATGTGCTTGTTGTGACTAGATAACTCTTACCCCTGTCTAGTTCCAGTAGAGTTATCTCTCTTAAATGCAATGGAGTACCTGGTTATGTCATTGTCAAATTGACAATCTAGCATTGTTCTATATGACAGTGTGTGACATGCATGCCCAAGTAGGACAGAAAGTATATTTATTTCACAAAACATTAGCATTGAGGTATATGGAAAAACAATTGGTACCGTGATACCTTATATTCGGGGAGTAGAAAGGGGACGGAATGAGGGTGACGAAACTTCTCACACGAGGAGGTATGAAATTTATCTGATAAAGATGCTGGCCATATCGACAATGGTCTAGTAGTATGGAAGTTTGCGATTTTAATTACTGATCCGACCTCGAGCCCCTTACCCGCTAAAGCCGTTTTACACCAGCCGAACCAGCACTCCGTCGTAAATTCTGCCTCATCGTTTGGCTGTTCAGAATCCACCATGCATATATATGCAATGGTAAATCTTAAACACAGACGCCAAAGAAGGTTATGTACCCGACTGGAAAGATGAGATAACTTACGCTGCTGAACAGCTCTACGATGCCGTTGTTGACAAATACAAAATTAGGATCTTTAGCTTAATCAACATCGTTGGTTTTCCGTCAGTTTCAAAGATAGCTTCACACAGAACAAGATACCTAGGCGTGCACTGCACTGCATTGCATTTGTAATTAAACTCATACAAACAATTTTGGTTATCGAGTCAGTAATTGTTACTGTCCATCTCAAATTGATTGAAACGCACAAGATGGCAGATTTATCAACCGACTCGTAGCAGTGTTTTTGATGTTGTCTTGCCTTTCAGCTTGCATTGCGATCAATATTACGTGCGAGGTCAAGCCCGCGAGCACCTTTGGTTGTGCCGTGAACAACCCATGGACATATAATTGAACCCATTTCCATAATATGTCACACAAACGGGTTTTCTCGCGTTCTTGCCACGCGTTGGTCTCACATGATTGCCTTTAAATTTTAGGTTGGGTCGGTCTTTAATGTACAGTTGTACATTTATCAATTTATCCCCGCGCAGATGGAGAACTTGCCAGTCCTGATCAATGAGGGAAACAATATTTAGTGAGTCGGATATTGATGCACGGAATATTCATGGGCGCAGTAGAGTTTTCAAGAGCAGACCTATTGACTCATTCGAGGAAATTCATACAAATTGAAGCCTTGAGAGCTATTCTCGTGGAAGCTCCGCTTCCTGAACCTGAGTTGTAACTTCGACTGATAGCGTCACATGTCAAATTAGCTTGAGTCATCGAGGTGATTCTGACAGTATCAGGCGATATGATATCCGGACACATTGGGTTCTGCATGAAAAGTACGTTGGTCCGCGTTTAGGAACTATCAGGCTAACCGAGAACGGTTCTCAGTAACATCAGTGCTATGTCAACTGCATCACAATTAAAACTGATAATGATGGCAGAACTAAGTATGTGCACGCGCATGCGTATGTTGATGTTGGAATCTGTGTCGGTTACCAGCCAAATCATCATTATTGCTTGCTTCAATCTCATACTCGTCCATGGGAAGCTCTCAAACGTTCCAGGTAACGCACAAGTCCTAAGAGAAGACGAGGAAGTTATTCTTGTGGACACCCACAAACGGCCACGATCGATATTGGGCCAACTGTAATAAATTTCCAACTATACTAGCACAATTTAGAGTTTGCGGGATCTCCCAGCCGTGATTGGTAATGGAAAAATCGTATAATATTTACTCCAATCGATTGTTTGAAAACCACCTTCGATTTCATCTTTGATTGTATCTGTGTCTTAATGGTTGAGGATCAAATAAACACTACTGGGAAAGTACCCGAGTGAGATTTGGTTCCTTTGCGGCCTTCGTATGCGTGAAAAGTTCTCAGCGAGAACAATATTCGCCTAGTACCCGGACGTGGACTTGAATGATGACATCACAGAGGGCTATAATATTGGTCCAATTCCCTGACGCATACTTCAGAGAAGCTTCATAGCGTCATTTAATATTGTTATATTCAACAGAGATTGCGCATCAAACACCACTAGCAACAACAGAGATTCTGGGTAGGTGCCATCATATTATTTTATTTCTTGAAACATAACCAAGTAACAACAGAAAGAACAGTAGCAGAAAAATAACACCAGCAATTTAATGATGATGATGATGATGATGATGATGATGATGATGAACATTACTAGATGGGAAACTTTATAAGTTATTTACATGTGCTTCGGTGCCAGTTGAAAAACTGTAATCTGACTCGTGTTTGGGCAAGCTCGCTAAACCAGTAGTTCATTAGCTAGACATGGTGACCTAAGATGATGATGTTGATAATAATAATGACGGTGGTGTTGTTTATGATTATGATAATGAAGACGACGACAATGATGATGACGATGAGGATTATCATAAACGTCGTCGTCGTCAACAACAACACCATCATTATCAAGAGCAGCATAACTTAGTTCACAATGTATAATACATTAATAGTTTTGCGAGCTTGCCCAAACACAAGTCAGATCCCAATTTTTCACCTGGAGTTAATTAATGTACAAATTCAACATTACTAGATGGGAATGTGTTCCAAGTTATTGACATGAATTTATAAATATAAAATGCACATTAGTAGATGGGAATGTTTTCCAAGTTATTGACATGAGTTCATAAATGTAAAATTCAGCGTGACTAGATGGGAAACTTTTCAAGTTATTTACACGAGATTTGTAACTGTTTCCGATACGTTTGACTTGCTTTTAATTTGACTTCAAGGCATTCGATATCCAGTTAATAAAGATGCAAAACTACTAGCCAGGCATGACATCCGAAAAATGTTTAATGATTTAATGATGTCTTCGCCATTCATGTACTATAAGCGTGATACGTATACAGGAATGTTGTATGCAGGTGTCTGAGACAGAAAACCGGGTTTATTTCATTTTCTAAATCTTTACGGCACAGGAAACATAATTGTTGATCATGAGGTGCTTTTGTCAGGAGATTCAGCCGACAACAAATTCTGGACAAGATGCAGGAAATTATTGACAAAAACATAAAATAAAGGAGAACTAGCTGGACAACACTAACAGAAGTGGCCAATAACATAGCAAAATGTAGGTTAAATTAAAAATACGTTAATTCCTCATGTCATCTAGACACCGCCATCATCATTTTGACAGTGTGTTCTCGTTTACCTCTCAAAAATTGTGCAGTTTCTGTCCATGCTAATTACTTTTAACTATCATAGGTACATAAAAGAAAGGTTTATAAATATTTGCATAATTGATACCTTAGTTTGCTTTGTCTGTTTAGGGAAGAAATGTTACTGGAAAGAACAGGTACAGTAATCTGACGTTTTGGTTTTATCATCTGTCTTTTATATGCGCATCGGTAATTAGGTGACGTGTTTTCCAGTAGGAACGTCTTCCATGGGGTCAATACAGGGGTAATAAGTACTATAGATTTACTTGTGCTAAATAAGACACATGAAAATTTTGGTTTAAGTGTGTGTGTATGTGTGTGTGTGTGTGATTTAGATTGTTTACGTAGCTTTAACAATTGTTCAGTCATATCGCTACGATATCTGCAAAGTGGCCATTTATTGTGATTTATAGCACCTGGACATCATGCCGCAGACATGTAACATGATGTCACATCTAGTTTCTAGTCCTGACACCAGGCCTACCAGTCCTAACACTAACCTCTTAATGCTGAGCGCCTAGCGAGGCAGCTCTAAGTACCATTTTTATGTCTCTAGTATGACTCGGCCGGGATTCGAACCCGCGACCTCTCGCATCCGACGTAGACGCACTAACCACTAGGCCACTAGAGCGGTCGGCACGAAGCAACTTAAATGAATACTTAAATTATAAATAATCTTTGAGCACTGTTAACATTGAACAGACTAAAACGTTGCCTTAAATATCAAGTATATGGAATCTGTTCTAGACAAAACTGCACACTTGGATAGAACAAAACAAGAACATTTCCTCTGAAAATCGATAGCATTGTATTTTCATTGTTTTATCAACCCTTTAGTTTATTTACATATGGAGAGAAAACATTTTTTATAACCATGAGTTCAGTTTGGAAAACTTCTTATTTTGATTCTTGATAGACAAGTCTACATTTTATTTCAAATTGTTCATTCTTATCATAGTATTCGTCCCTTTCCATAAGTTCAAAAACGAAAGGTATCAGTTAATCAGTTATTGCAAAATATCACCTAGAACCTATTTAAAGAATATAAAGGAACGGCTGCATTAATTTAAAATATGGATTGCAAGGTTTGTTCAAGAGACAGTTATATTCGTTTGAACCAAGATACTCACACGTTGTCGTTGACAGCAGTTCCTTAGATAATATATTGGTCTTTTCTGGATACGATTAACTCCTGTCAATATATTAATTCAAATCTTCAAGAATTTTCAAAATTTAGAAAAGTGTTTTGGATATTAATTTCAAACAGTGGAATATCCTCTTATCAATTCTAGTAGTTCGTTTCTTTTTCAGTTCGATCGGAAACAGATAATGTGTGCGTGTTGATGAAACATCCATGCAGTAACGGTTATTACTGCAATCCGAATAAGGATAGCGTGCTATGTAGATCGCTATGTGCCCGTCCTGGCTGGAACAAGTGTACAATACATGGCCAATGCCAACCAGCAACTTACGAAAACACAACTGAATGCAGGTATTTATATTCTAAATAAGTTCCATTATTCTTTGCATCACTCACAGACAAGTGTCAAAAGGAAATTTCATGAGACATTTATGTTGTTATAATAGTAACACAATGTCACAGGCGTAATTTTCAATGGCATAAAGTTGTTATATATCCCCCGATCATTATATCGTCAGCATACATACATACATACATACATACATATCTCATATTAGCTTCGCCCTGACAAGATAAAGTTAATCCTCCCAAACAAACCTGTAGTAGTCTACCGGAGACTAAAATACCTCAAGGACACCCTTGTCAGGGCGAAGCTAACGCCAATCACTAATCAAGACCACCCTGGTCAATCTGGCCCCTCTGGCAATAAAAGGTGCAAAACCTGTCAACATATGATAGAGATCAGGACATTTTCTAGCACAGTGACTAGAGAAAAACTGAACATACATGGTCCAAACAAAATGTGCAACACAGAGAATTTCATTTATCTCATCACATGTAAGATCAGTAGCCTTCAGCATGTCTGAGAAACTGAAAAGCTGCACAAAAGGAACAACCTTCATTGATCTGATTGGATGACAAAGAAACTGTACCGAAGCCCGGTTGCAGAACACTTCTCCTACCCTGGACACACTTTCAGAAATATAACACTTATTGCAATTGCTCACAATCCCAACTGGAATTCCAAAACCAGG
Organism: Sinohyriopsis cumingii; assembly: GCA_028554795.2. NCBI lineage: Eukaryota > Metazoa > Mollusca > Bivalvia > Unionida > Unionidae > Sinohyriopsis > Sinohyriopsis cumingii. The sequence continues at coordinate 139,157,754 of CM068838.1, read as the reverse complement.
AAAGAAAATGAATCTTACTGGATACGCCGCCTTAGAACATTGAAACCAATCTGTACTAAAAAATAGACAGCCATGCACAAATAAAGTTATCTATTGCAGTCGACACTTTTTCTTTTAAAAAATTCTCTAAATTTTATTAATAACCTATAATAACAACTATAACAATGAAATATCCGGGATATAATTTGTGCTTACATAAATTTATATAAAACAACTTATGTTGTTATGGCTTATCGATTTCTAGATCAATACAAATATTTTCCAGCATCCGCAAGTTGAACTAAACTAGTAGAAACATAATACATTTAAAGGTTTAATTCCTGTAGAAACAACCTTGCAAACACAACGGTTTTGTGTTTTGTTTGTTTGTCTTGTTTATGTTTTTAATGTGCCTTTGAAAAAGACTCACTGAGACTCGATAGAGCTTACGCTTGTTAGATACTAGGTTTGCACTGTTCGTTGTCAGTTTATTGCATTTATCTTAATCAGTCCTAACACACGTGTTCCCTAGCTGGATTTAGTGCACTTGAAAGGACTGTTTGTTATTCGCCATATGATTTGTATTCTTTGCATATATATATATATATATATATATATATATATATATATATATATATATATATATATATATATATATATATATATATATATATATGACACTAACGGAAGTTGTCTGAACATTACAAGATATGAATATGTTTTTCATGCATTTGTATCAAACACCCCCCAAATAGTTAATCTATATTATGAGTGGGCATAACAAAGACACCCCAAACAGCCCATCTGTGTTTTGATTCGTCATAATATAGACACCCAAAATAGTCCATCTATATTATGAGTGGGCATAATAAAGACATCACAAATAACCCATCTATATTATGAGTGGGCATAAAAAGGACACCCCAAATAGCCCATCTGTGTTTTGATTCGTCATAATATAGACACCCAAAATAGCCCATCTGTGTTTTGATTCGTCATAATATAGACACCAAAAATAGCCCATCTATATTATGAGTGGTCATAATAAGGACATCCCAATAGCCCATCTATATTAGGAGTGGTCATTTTAAAGACACCCCAAATAGCCCATGAATATTATGATTGGTCATAATAAGGATAATCCAAATAGCCCATCAATATTATGAGTGGTCATAATAAGAACAACCCAAAGAGCCCATCAATATTATGAGAGGTCATAATAAAGACACCCCAAATAGCCCATCTGTGTTTTGATTCGTCATAATAAAAACACCCCAAATAGCCCATCTGTGTTTTGATTTGTTATAATAAAGACACCCCAAATAGCCCATCTGTGTTTTGATTCCTCATAATAAAGACACCCCAAATAGCCCATCTGTGTTTTGATTTGTCATAATAAAGACACCACAAATAGCCCATCTGTGTTTTGATTCCTCATAATAAAGACACCCCAAATAGTCGATCTATATTATGAGTGGTAATAATAAGGACACTTCAAATAGCCAATCTGTGTTTTGATTCGTGATAATAAAGACACCCAATATAATATTGATATTACTTTTGATACAGTCATTGACACGAACTACATAATGAAGACGAAAATTATATGCACCCAAGCCCGTTTTTGTACTAATATTCATTTCTAATGTCAATAACAGTTTCATTCAAACATTTTTCAATTAAATCATTTTAAAAAGGTTTTCCCTCAGGTGCTTTGAAGACGACGATTACCTTTATTGTGGACGATATTGTGAGCAGAAGATAGAGAAACTCAGGTCCGATACAAAAGTACACGATTGCAGGAGTTAGTGGTGGTTCTCTGGTTATTCTTTTTGTTCTCGTGACCATCGTTATATGCATATTGCGACGGAGAAAACAGCCAGAATTAACGAGGTAGTTTGTAATGTTCATAATTTGAAAAAACAATTCCTAGATCAAAGATCAGTTCTAAATTATACTCACACTGGAGAGTAAAGTTTAATGCTCATCATGATATCGGCATTATACTGTTCATCATGATATTGCCAATATAGTGCTCATCATGATGTTGCCAATATACTGCCCATCATGATATCGCCAATATGCTGCTCATCATGATATCGCCAATATAGTGCTCATCGTGATATCGCCAATATACTGCTCATCGTGATATCGCCAATATACTACTCATCGTGATATCGCCAATATACTGCTCATCATGATATCGCCAATATACTGCTCATCGTGATATTGCCAATATACTGCTCATCATGATATCGCCGATATACTGCTCATCATGATATCGCCAATATAGAGCTCATCACGATATCGCCAATATAATAAGTGTCAAGCATTATGCTAATATGGCAATACAATATAGGCTTGAGCAGGTAATAAAGTAAAGTTTCACTTTAAAAATCGCCAATTATATTATAAAAGTTCTAATTTGACTCTGACGTAAGTTAAATGTGTTTCACATGATCTTAGTTATAATGGCTGTTACGTCTTTTTGCTTGGCTGTAAATCTATATTTTTACTTTTGAACACCAACAATAATTGTGATGTAGTTACAGGTGACGTTTGGTTGTTACCTACATGAACGTCAAAAAGAAAGAAATTTGCAGTCAGCAAGGGGCCATGATTATTAATTAAGCAGCAAGGGTTCATTATTATTAATTAAACAGCAAGAGACCATGATCGTTAATTAAGAAACCATGGGTCATGATGACGAATTAAGCCTCTATGGTTCATGACTATAACTTAAGCAACGAGAGGTCATGATTAGTAAATAAGCAGCAAGGGTTCATGATTACTAATTAAGAAACAAAGGGTCATGGTTACTAATGAAGCAGCAAGGTTCATGATGATTAATTAAGCAGCAAGGATAATGATCAATAATTAAGCAGCAAGGGTTCATGATGATTAATTAAGAAGCACGTGGTCATGATCATTAATTAAGCAGCAAGTGTTCATGAATGTTAATTAAGCAGCAAAACATCATGATTATGAATTAACCAGCAAGACGTCATGATTATTAATTAAGCAGCAAAGGGTCGTGGTTATTAATGAAGCAGCAAGGGTTCATGGTTATCAATGAAGCCTCCTTGTTTCCCTTTATACTTAACATCCAAGTCAGTTGTGCACACTGTGAAGCTTTTCCGTTTTGGAGGTAAGTAAATCTTGCATGTAGTTCTCAATCCTATTATGCCTAAATAGACGTGATCGATTTTTGAAAAACTCCGGAATATGCCAAGCTTGGTCAGCAGGAAAATGTGGTTATGTTGCCTTTTATGGCTATGCACAATCCCCCTTGCAAATGGATAATGTGTTTCTTTTCTTTTTTGACCTTCTATTTTCATTGATATTGATTAAATAAATATAAGACAAACTTACGATTCAACCATGAAAGCTGGTTTCAATGAAGATAGTAGAGCACTACAAACACATGATTAGCTTCTTGAACACTGAACGCACAGCCATTCACTTACCGGCGTATATAGATAAATGAGTGTGAAATATAAAATAAGAGAAACGACGAACCAATACAAGGTAATTCAAAATTTTAATCTATCTATAGTTGATGTAAGTCATTAATCTGTTTTATTAACATTATTACCGAACATTTAAAAAAAATTCCCCAACGTCTTTATCTCTTTTCCTCTTATCGATTGGTCGATTGAACTGTAACCTTTAACATCATTCAAAGGTCCAGGCGACAAAGGCGAAAAAGTATATTTCTACGATGTTCGATCGATCGATCGATTGATCGAGAGAGAGAGAGACATACATACATACAGACAGACAGATAGACAGAAAGACGGAGACAGAGATATATGTTGTTTTGACCTTACGGAGAATTACCATCATGACATTTTTGTTATTTTCGATCATTATGTTTCTCTATCTGTCGATTAGTCTGTTGGCTGACCAGACATTTGATATACCAATAATGTTGGTATATTAAGGCTTTATCCCAACACTTTAAAAGCCATGCTGTTTTGTATTGATATATCAAATTGTGATCCGCCCATCACACACTAATACGCATATGTAAATATTGTTTCAACAGTACCTTATATTTCAACAGTAGGCTATCGCTTTATTATTCTCCAACTCCGCTGATTAATCATTAGTTTTGTAATAAAATAACGATACAAAATAATCCCCGTCTTTTAAATTAATTAAATATGGTGCAGAATTTCATCGACATCCTCTAAACTTCCCTCTCTCTGTTAATTAAACATGGTGCAAAATTTGCGTCGAAATCAGCCCTCTCTCTCTCTCTCTCTCTCTCTCTCTCTCTCTCTCTCTCTCTCTCTCTCTCTCTCTCTCTCTCTCTCTCTCTTGCATAAGGGAGATGATACGGGGATGCAGTGTGAGAGAAAACGTGTACATAGTAACCTACAAGAACCCGGGACTCCGTTACGGGTAGGTGCAAACATTAAATGGGGTTTAAACAGTCTGTCAAGATTTCTACTGTGCATTTAATATGTAAGGAGAAATACACATACTTTAATCTGTTTAATGCTTTGTTTAGTTTTATTTTTTCCCCCTGTTTTTACAAAACCTATTAATATCGCTCGAAAGTTTAATTTTTAATATTAAAATGCCCAAGGCCGCTCTATCCTACCGCGGTTCTTCTCCATCATTGTATGAGTTTGTAAGGCAGCCAACCATCGAGCAATAAAGAAATATAGGGATGGGCAATGAATAAATGCCTTTATTGCAAGCTTCCCCATCTCCACCACAACATTTCTCATCTCTCTCTCTCTCTCTCTCTCTCTCTCTCTCTCTCTCTCTCTCTCTCTGTGACAATGTCACTGGACTATCAATGCTGGAAAAATGTGATCACACAAAATAACGGAGATGAGAAAATTAGGAATGAAGGATAAAACCAATTGTATGGTTGCTAGCTATGTTCATTTAATCAGAATAGTGAAATGAAAATACGTTTAAATGTTTTAATCACCTCTTGCCAGTTCTTCGTTTTGCTTAGTTTATATTTCCAACTCGTTTAAATATGTTAGCCAGTATGGGAAAGACAGAGCGTTCAATGTACTCTACTTTATTCATTTAAACGATTATTTTGGTGTAAATCATAGTGTGTCTTATATTTATTTAATCAATATGAATGTAAATAGAAGTTCAAAAACTAAAAGAAGTAACTTATCAATTTGCAAAGGAGATTTCAATTATTTGCCAAAGGTTTGTAACTACATTTTAGAACAGACATATTGGACAGGGCTGTGCAGAGTTCATTCATTCCGTTAGTACACAGTTGCTTGTTGCCAATCTTCACTGCTTCGGGAATGCAAGTATGTGTATTTGTATGTGACATAAATAAAATACATATATATAGTATGTGCGCTCTATCTTTGATATACCACTTGTTGTATAATTATTTAATTAAAGCGAAACTTGATGGTGACTTTGATGACGACAAAAACGATTATACTGATGAGAATGACTACGATACTCACGACGACGATGACGATAATGTTCACCATTATGGTGCTATTATTTTTGTTGTTTCTATTATTATTATTATTATTATTATTATTATTATTATTATCATTATTATTATTATTATTATACAAAGCGAACACTTGGCAATTCCAATGTTGATTAGAGCTGAGGAAAAAAATCTTGCTCCAAGTCGTCCTGAAAGATCTAAAAATGAGTACAAACAGAGTAAAAGGACGACGGAATATACATACGACGAAATACCAGCTGATCAGGTTAACAGGTGCTACCGCAAATCCCATTCGTACCATATCCAATTTAAAGAATATGTTATAAAAACGGTGTAGTAGATAAGCCTTCTTTATAACAAGATGCTTAAACTCTTTTGTGTTTCAGACTCCAGAGAAGTCATCGTACATCCAAGCAACTTTTGACAATGACAGGAAAGAAAGCTCTGCTTATGGAGCCAGTCCTGTCCAGTATGAATCTGGCGATGACACTTACTACAGAGGCACGAACAACATATACAGCGCAAGTGTATTCAAACTTAATATGTTCAATAATTCTCTATGGGCAAAGGTAATTACAACTGGAAAATTAAATGTCTGAAGGGATTAATAGCAAGTTCAATATTTTATATCCGAGTGTTGATTCTCTGCTTTTGTCCACGACTGTAAAGATTTTCAAATTTGCGAAGATGTAATGAACAATTTAAACGTGTGCATAACGTTTCAGCTCTATATTACGGTTAGGACTGTACCTGTGTTGAAAGAAACATTGTAAATTTTACGAATCAAGGTTCCTTCTTTGCCGCACTGTTTCGTATATCTTACCAAGTTTTGTGTTTCAGAGCCATTCGTGTCCAGCAAATGTTTCCATTAACACTCAACTTAGTGAAAGAGAACACTTTGTTGACCATATCATTGTTCTTCAATATCTGTACATCTATACAAGTTCTGTCAGGTTGTCCTCCAAGATATGTACAAGTTTTACCAGGTTGTCCTCTAAAATGTACACAAGTTCTTCCCCGTTGTCCTCCAAAATTTATACAAGTTCTTCCATGCTGAATTTTACGTCAACCTTCGATAACATTGTTCTCTTGGAAGTGTACAACATTTGTTTATGAGGTCGAGACAATAGAATATTAACTTTTCTCTGCTAATGACTATTCTAGATTTCGATGTTTCCAGTTTTTCGTTATTGCTTGTCAATTAATAAATTCACTTATGGAAAAAGACCCACATTAGTCTTTTCAATTATTCTTTCGAAGCCGCCTGCCGGCGCCCCTAAACAGGAACACATTTTTGAAGATATGAGTGGATACGAAGACGCCAGATCTGGATATATGCGCAGAGATTACCGGCCAGACGAAAGGAATCTGTATTAAAATCCAGAGGTAATTACAATTTAAGCCATTTTCAAAGCTTTTTAAGGGCAACATGTATGTAGTCTGAATAGTTAGATTATGATAAAACATTCTGATGTCAGATATATGACGTCACTTTGACAAAGCGCATACTCGAAAGCTCAGAAACCTGCGTCATACTGAAAAAGATACATGATAGTGCGTTGAACAAGAGATGCATTTTGGATGAGTTTTTCGCACAACCAGAGTCTGGCGAAATGTTTTTGCTGAATGGCTGTCGATCATGCACTCATTAGTTTTAAACAAGTACACTGTTTCAACTGAAGAAGTACACAGGGCTTCCAACTCTGAAAAATCTGTTTCCCTGGTTTAGCAGCTTATGGTTTATTAACATTGGTTGCTTTAAATGAACTTTCGCTCGTTACATTATTACTGAGTGCAGTAAAAACAGTCTGAAGGGATAGGTTTATCGTAATTGTACCATATTCTTCTAAATAAGACGCTATATCTGGACATGCCTTACATGAGGTTATTCTCTCATGTCTTGCTTCGTTTTAGATGTAGCCTAAAATAGAACAATCTGTAGCGTCCTTTGTAGACACATATTCAATTTATATTTCTCACAAAAAGGATTAGGGAGGGAAAGTACAAAACAATATTTCCTTCTTTCGTTCCATTTTTTTTATCTCTCTTCATTCATATGCAAGTCAAAACTGTTCTTTATTACGTGCATACATACCTACTTACATGCAAACATACCTACTTACATACAGGAATGCATACATACCTACGTACATACAGGAATGCATACATACCTACTTATATACAGGAATTCATACATGCCAACTTACATACAGGAATGCATGCATACCTACTTGCATACAGGAATGCATACATACCTACTTACATACAGGAATGCACACATACCTACTTACATACAGGAATGCATACATACCTACTTACATACAGGAATGCACACATACCTACTTACATACAGGAATGCACACATACCTACTTACATACAGGAATGCATACATACCTAATTACATACAGGAATGCATACATGCATACATACCTACTTACATACAGGAATACACACGTACCTACTTATATACAGGAATGCATACGTACCTACTTACAAACAGGAATGTATACATACCTACTTACATAAAGGAATGCATACATACCTACTTACATACAGGATTGCATACATACCTACTTACATACAGGAATGCAAACATACCTGCTCACAAACAGGAATGCATACATACCTACTTACATACAGGAATACACACGTATCTACTTACATACAGGAACTACTTACGTACAGGAATGCATACATATATACTTACATACAGGAATGCATACATACATACTCACATACTGGAATGCATACGTACCTAATTACATACAGGAATGCATACATACCTACTTACATACAGGAATGCATACATACCTACTTACATACAGGAATGGATACATACCTATTTACATACAGGAATGCACACGTATCTGCTTACATACAGGAATGCATACATACCTACTCACATACAGGAATGCATACCTACCTACTTACATACAGGAATGCATACATGCCAACTTACATACAAGAATGCATACATACCTTCTTACATACAGGAATGCACACATACCTACTTACATACAGGAATGCATACATACCTACTTACATACAGGAATGCATACATACATACTTACATACAGGAATGCACACGTATCTGCTTACATACAGGAATGCATGCATACCAACTCAATTACAGGATTGCATACCAATCTACTTACATACAGGAATGCACACGTACCTACGTACATACAGGAATGGATACATACCTACTCACATACAGGAATGCATACATACCTACTTACATACAGGAATGCACACGTACCTACTTACATACAGGAATGTATACATACCTACTTACATAAAGGAATGCATACATACCTACTTACATACAGAATTGCATACATACCTACTTACATACAGGATTGCATACATACCTACTTACATACAGGAATGCAAACATACCAGCTCGCAAACAGGATTACATACATACCTACTTACATACAGGAATGCACACATACCTACTTACGTACAGGAATGCATACATATATACTTATATACAGGAATGCATACATACATACTCACATGCATGAATGCATACGTACCTAATTACATACAGGAATGCATACATAACCACTCACACACAGGAATGCATACGTACCTACTTACATACAGGAATGCATACATACCTACTTACATACAGGAATGCACACGTATCTGCTTACATACAGGAATGCATACATACATACTTGCATACAGGAATGCATACATACCTACTCACATACAGGAATGCATACATACCTACTCACATACAGGAATGCATGCATACCTACTCACATACAGGAATGCATACATACCTACTTGCATACAGGAATGCAAACATACCTACTCACATACATTAATCAAACATACCTACTTACATACAGGAATGCATAATACCTACTTACATACATGAATGCATACATACCTACTTACATACAGGAATGCATACGTACCTACTTACACACAGGAATGTATACATGCCTACTTACATACAGGAATGCACACGTACCTACTTACGTACAGGAATGCATACATACCTACTCTCACACAGGAATGCATACGTACCTACTTACATACAGGAATGCATGCATACATACCTACTTACATACAGGAATGCAAACATACCTACTCACATACAGGAATCAAACATACCTACTTACGTACAGGAATGCATACATACCTACTTACATACAGGAATGCATACATACCTACTTACATACAGGAATGCACACGTACCTACTTACGTACAGGAATACATACATACCTACTCACACACAGGAATGCATACGTACCTACTTACATACAGGAATGCATACATACCTACGTACATACAGGAATGCACACGTATCTACTTACATACAGGAATGCATACATACCTACTTACATACAGGAATGCATACATACCTAATCACATACAGGAATGCATACATACCTACTTACGTACAGGAATGCAAACATACCTACTCACATACAGGAATGAAACATACCTACTTACATACAGGAATGCATACATACCTACTTACATACAGGAATGCACACGTATCTGCTTACATACAGGAATGCATACATACCTACTCACATACAGGAATACATACATGCCTACTTACACACATGAATGCAAACATACCTACTTACATACAGGAATGCATACATACCTACTTACATACAGGAATGCACACATACCTACTTACATACAGGAATGCATACATACCTACTTACATATAGGAATGTACACATACCTACTTACATACAGGAATGCACACATACCTACTTACATACAGGAATGCATACATACATACTTACATACAGGAATGCACACGTATCTGCTTGCATACAGGAATGCATACATACCAACTCACATACGGGATTGCATACCTACCTACTTACATACAGGAATGCACACGTACCTACGTACATACAGGAATGGATACATATCTACTCACATACAGGAATGCATACATACCTACTTACATACAGGAATGCACACGTACCTACTTACATACAGGAATGCATACGTACCTACTTACATACAGGAATGTATACATACCTACTTACATAAAGGAATGGATACATACCTACTTACATACAGGATTGCATACATACCTACTTACATACAGGATTACATCCATACCTACTTACATACAGGAATGCAAACATACCAGCTCGCAAACAGGATTGCATACATACCTACTTACATACAGGAATGCACACATACCTACTTACGTACAGGAATGCATACATATATACTTACATAATATACAGGAATGCATACATACATACTCACATGCAGGAATGCATACGTACCTAATTACATACAGGAATGCATACATAACTACTCACACACAGGAATGCATACGTACCTACTTACATACAGGAATGCATACATACCTACTTACATACAGGAATGCACACGTATCTACTTACATACAGGAATGCATACATACCTACTTACATACAGGAATGCATACATACCTAATCACATACGGGAATGCATACATACCTACTTACGTACAGGAATGCAAACATAACCTACTCACATACAGGAATGAAACATACCTACTTACATACAGGAATGCATACATACCTACTTACATACAGGAATGCACACGTATCTGCTTACATACTTGAATGCATACATACCTACTCACATACAGGATAGATAAATGCATGCACGCACGCATACGCGCAAACAAGTATATATATGCATAAATAAATGCGTCATATGAAGAAAAGAAACTACATATAGAATTACACTGTTATAAGTTTTTCATTTCATTTTCGTTGCTATCTCGAACTTAATGTTAAGCACATAACACTATAGACGTATTAACTTTTCGAAATATTATCATCATCAAGCAACTGTTAAAAGATGAGTGCCATGCTCCACCAAATGATTGCAGATTTGCATAATTGCAGGTATTGAGATATTTCGTTTTGTCAATACGGTAGCTTACACAGTATTACAATTGTACTACTACTGTATCTTTGTCACTTTTCTGTTCTATTTTATGATCTTGTATTATCCTGAATTTGTTTAATCTGATGCAATCTCTTTTTAAAGAGGAAATAAAGTCAGTCAGTCAGTCAGTCAGTCAGTCATACATACCTACTTACACACATGAATGCAAACATACCTACTTACATACAGGAATGCATACCTGTATAGATAACAAGTTATTCCTATCAATCAATAAGTTGCTGTTTTCATTGTTCATCATAAGTATTTACTGTCTGTCTCAACAAAAATCTTTAACATAATTTTGTAATGGAGTACACTGTAGCAGGGTGACTGACAGACCAATTTGTACGTTTTGTAAATATTATATGACGATGGAAAATACGTATGAGCTTCGTCCGTTTTTCCAGTTGTGACAGGCATTTGATGATTTTTGTTTGTTATTTCCGTATGGGATTGATAATATATCAGTCTGAAAATGTCTTCTTTTTATCGGTTATATCTCCTGACTATGCCTGTGTCCTCGAGCAGGAAAGGTCTGTCAAAATATTTATGGCGCGGTCCAATAAAAACGAAACTATTACACTGGGGGGGGGGGATTAATTAAATATCTGCGGATGGAAAAGGGATAGTTTGTGTCCAGCCCGATTAGTATGGGTGTAGTGTCGGTTGGTGGACCCGACAGTACGATTCTAACTCGGTAGGAATATCATTTGTTAGAATGATAACGATTGTGGGTTAAAGAGACTGTTATCTGTTTGAAATCAACTGGTTATTATGACGGCCCAACCCCAATGAGACCGGTTTAAACCGGGCGTTTTACTACAGGAACGCGAGGGAAATTGGGAGGGCTAACAAGTCTACTTTTTGCAATGACGACGATTGTCGTGTTTTTCTAATTATTTGGACATACCATATTAATTTAGATACTAACAATTTTTTTTTACAGTACAATTTGCAGAGAAAAATAATGCGTACGCATGGCTTGCTCTAGGCAGTACGCGGAAGTACGGTAAGAACTATATAAATGAATAATGTAAAGCACTCGCACCGAAGCTTAGAAGAGGAAGCCAGACGTACCCGTGCAAATGATGCGGGATTGGCATTAGAACCAGATTGGCGCTTTGCAGAACACGACACAACCAGTATTTTTGCATGCAAGGGAGTCATTGACGTCGCCACTAAACGCGGCAGCTATTTAAGAAAAGGGCGAAGTCTACATCTGTCAGGGTGGCTGCATAGGGTCTCTCCTACTTCGACCTACTGCGTGTGTCCCAGTCCTTAAAGCACCGTAGAACGCACCTGGAAGCATTCCGAGCGATGCCAACCAACGTTCTTGTCTTTTGTTGTACGGCAAGAGGGCGCGACTTACAGTCATTGCCTACTAACCTACTCCACGCTCTTTACTGAAGAAGAAACAGAAATAAAACATTTACGGTCACCTTTCCAGCACTGTGCAAACGAAGATTTAGCTCAACCTGACACTGAAAAGATTGCTTCGAATAATGCTTGCCTTAGGAAGTCACTCGCAGTACAAATGCGAACTGGAGATACACCCCTTCTTTTCATATTTAAATGCTCTACCTCATGGTGTTTTTACGCACAGAATGCAAGTAAGGCCAACAAACTCTAAGCAATAATCTTTACTTGGGAATATACAACACCATATATTACTTGTCTCGGCTAAACAAATGAACAAGAGTTATTTGACAAAAATGGACTCTACCGTATCGCAACTATCTGCCAAAGAAACACTCAGTCTGTTAAGTTACAAATAGATGTCGTGATAATTCTGACTATCAAGGAAAATAGTATTTGTGGATATATTGTCATCTTTGTCATATGTTTACTTAATATCATTAGTCATCTTTGTCATGCTGACAATTTCTGACACCATCATTGTCATTCCGATCAATACCAATGACGTGTTCGCAAAACAAGTGCTGCCACCACACAAGGCCTATTTAACTTTCATTTCATAACAGCCCAAAGCACTAACCGAAGGAATAGCGCAAGACTGATACTACAATGACAACGTATCATTTGTTAACGAAAGGTTATTGCCAATATGGTTATAAAACGCTCTCTATCACTCGTTTCACCCGAGCAAAAACGGAGTTCTATTCCAAGAAGACGCATTTTGCCGCAATAGAGAAAGATTGTATATGTAACTCTAAGCAAGCGCGTTGCGGGGGATTAGAAGACATTGTTATTTTGCAATCTAATGATATTAAGTAAACATATGACTTCACTGCCGTTTTACCAGTACACCACAGAGAAATGTTAGAGCTGTGCCCGCAAGTGAGCTAACTCTCAGCGCTCCAGATCAATTAAAAATTCATATCACACTGTTTAAAAAAGAATTGTTATATCGTTATATCCCCAAATCCAGGACCCACAAGACTTTCGCCTGATAATGATCTGTGAGGTTGAAACCTTTTTACTGGCAAAGGCTGAACTCTGACGCCTTTACAAAATGTACAAGTGCGCAGTAAACGCTATGGATGATGTTGACATAAACACTGATGTCAGTCTCTGTGAGGAACCAGTGAGGTGGGGATTTGAATATTGTCAACAATCATTACCCCATCTCCACTCCACCCCCACCACCACTCCCACCCCGCACTCATTGCAATTGTCCTTGAGATTACAGGTTTTGTGGTCTGATTTCTGCAGCTAGAAATTTCATCGGCTAGCTGCTATCCATTTAAGCCAAAATACACGAAGAAATCCGAATCTCTGAATCAAAGAACAGCGCAATCGCAAACCACATACCAAAGCTACTATAGGGCAACGCTATCATCAAACATAAACTCAGTCTTATCATAGATGAAATCATCTTATATACAACTGTGAACATTTAAATACTGGCTGCGTCGCACAAGGAATACCGTTCGGTTGTAACCAACGCAAAAAAAACCCCCAAGAAAAGTCCCCTCTAAACAAACTCCCCAACTAATAAATAATTACAAGTAGCCTACTGAAAAACATATGCAGTGCGGATTCTCTCTCTCTCTCTCTCTCTCTCTCTCTCTCTCCTTCAAGCGGCAGTTGTACAGACAAGTCCGCTAATCGGCTATCAACAAAGGCTCACCGTGGTGGAAGCAAAACACCGTTTTACACCTACCATATCGCCTACTTTCGACTGATTTAATTGACATTGGCACGAAGGTATCGAATCCAAAACTATCAATGTGGTTAAGCCTTATCAATGATGATATGCTATCTACGCCTAAACGATTTAATAGGATTTTTGATTTTCGACAAAGCACTTCGTTGATAACTAAACGCTACTCAATTACAAAAACATGTCCGTTTCTCTTACTAGTTTTATTTGTATATATTCATTTCTAAAGTACAATTCTGACGCATTCTTCCCTGGAAAAATAAACAAATTGACCTAAAATAGAGATTTTCAGCAGTTATTCTATGATTTTGGTCGATTGTTGTTTAGGAAGACCTGGAAAGAAAATATCAAGCAGCTAGTTTCATTCTTGTCACGTTGAGATAATGACCTATGGAAAATAAGAATGTCGAGAGGCGACGACTATATTGCCATCACTAATATTTCAGTAAAGTTTTAAATAATTTTTGGCACTATTTTGGTAAATCTCTTTTAAAGGTCTGCAATATGTCTTCTCAAACTGTGCAATATTATGCAAGTTATTTAGGAAAATTAGACAGACCTGATCAAAGACGTTGTATACCGTATTGGGATTACAAAGCAGCACCATTTTTTGATTATGTCATCGGCATCCATAATGGATTGCAACTGAAAAATTCCGAAAGAACTAGAAACATATTTCTGTCAACGTTTTTTTATATATTAATTTGTGTTTAGTTTTGACTCGGTGTGTCTTATTAATGATGTCCAATTTAGGTGACCTATATGATGACATCCGAAAGCTTGCAATTCTTACAGGTAAATCAATATACATGTAGTCTTTAAATCTTCTGCTGCTAACTCACTGATAAGTATTATGGTCAATCATAATTATTAATCCAGAATATAGTAAATCTGTGTATATTACTTTTGCATGAGAAACAAAGATTGTTTAAAACGTTAGTTAATGTGTTTGACCTTAATCGAAAGAAATACGTCGTTTTTACTGGTGTGTGTGTGGATTTGGATTTTTAACGTAGCTTTAACAATTTTTCAGTCATATCGCTACGATGTCTGCATTGTGGCAGTTTATAGTGATGTCTAGCACTGGGGCATCATGCCGCAGACATGTAGCATGATGTCCCACCCAGTCACATTATCCTGACACCTGGCCGACCAGTCCTAACACTAACCTCTTAATGCTGAGCGCCAAGCGAGGCAGCTGTTAGTACCATTGTTGTAAGTCTTTGGTATGACTCGGCCGGGGATCGAACCCACGACCTCCCACATCCGAGGCGGACGCTCTAACCACTAAGGCAACGGAGCGGTGTCATTTTTACTGGTAAACACTCATCAGATTAAAGAAAAACAAGTATCCTTTAGTTTGATTCTGTGGCTTCTGCAGAAATGGTTTCGTTGTAAACGGAGACATGAAACAAATAGGGAAACATTTCTTTCCTCTAAAGTTCTGTGTAAAAGGCTACCCAATAAGGAGAATAATGCGAATAGGCAACTACTTTTATTTCATCAGTTTGCAGTCCTGCTTAAACCTTTTGAGTTGACAATGTTACGGTGACATATTTGTTTAAAATGTCCTGTACACATTTGCTAAAAGTAAAAAAAAAAGAAAATTATCCTAAGGAAATACGAAAGATATGTCAATAAACACTTTAAAACCCGCTCAAACATATACGAAGAGGCAAGTTAATTCTGGTTAGTTAGTTTTGTTTCAGTCATCCAGTGAGATAGTCATTAAGGATGCATAAAGGAGATGCTATGGTTTTCTAGTAGGCAGGAGAAAATGATAAAAAGACTTTTTATAAATACTGGTAAACACTCATCAGATTAAAGAAAAACATGTATCCTTTAGTTTGATTCTGTGGCTATTGCAGAAATGGTTTCGTTGTAAACGGAGACAAGAAACAAATATGGAAACATTTCTTTCCTCTAAAGTTCTGTGTAAAAGGCTACCCAATAAGGAGAATAATGCGAATAGGCAACTACTTTTATTTCATCAGTTTGCAGTCCTGCTTAAACCTTTTGAGTTGACAATGTTACGGTGACATATTTGTTTAAAATGTCCTGTACACATTTGCTAAAAGTAAAAAAAAAAGAAAATTATCCTAAGGAAATACAAAAGATATGTCAATAAACACTTTAAAACCCGCTCAAACATATACGAAGAGGCAAGTTAATTCTGGTTAGTTAGTTTTGTTTCAGTCATCCAGTGAGATAGTCATTAAGGATGCATAAAGGAGATGCTATGGTTTTCTAGTAGGCAGGAGAAAATGATAAAAAGACTTTTTATAAATGCATATAAAGATGTTCAAATATTCAACACGGGTTTATGCTTAAAACAGAAGACTGTTATAGATGCTC
Source organism: Sinohyriopsis cumingii (assembly GCA_028554795.2). Lineage (NCBI taxonomy): Eukaryota > Metazoa > Mollusca > Bivalvia > Unionida > Unionidae > Sinohyriopsis > Sinohyriopsis cumingii. The sequence continues at coordinate 139,140,908 of CM068838.1, read as the reverse complement.
TGTCTAAACAATGGACCGTAGAACATTCATATTCAATTTCCTGGTTCACTGGAAAGGTGCTACAATGACCAGTAGATCCATAATTCAACTGTGATAAGATTTTATTGTACAGATTGCATATTGCAACACCATGGTGATTTTTATCATCTTGGTCAGGTTAAATTGATCTTTTTCTATGGTTGCATTCTGTGAACAAATTCTTTTATATTAAATGTAATGTATTCATACGGTGGCCAGCTTTTGCTTTATTGATCACATCTTTCTTATAGTTTACTTGCAGATGTCGGATAAAGAGACAAAGAGGCACAAAGACGTAACAGCTACGTTAAATAGTGTGTGTGTGTGTGTGTGTGTGTTGAAACGAATTAGACCTTTCTAAATGTATTGTAAGAAATGTCATAGTTACGTGTATATAAAGTAGCTTTGTAAATATTAGGTCAAAAATCACCGAAAAAATATCTTAACAGTATACAAGCATATATTAAATATAAATGTTAAAGCTTGATGTAGGTGATGGTAAACTTACATCATGTAGGAGAAAACAACTTGAAGATCTGGAAAATGTAATCTGGAATTATATCATTTCCTTATCGTTAACATGAAAGTACGGAATTGTTTTTATTGGGAATGAGCTTTTTTTCTCTTCATGAATGAACTAGTATGAATTTGGTAATGTATTGAATAGGATTGGTAGGCATGACTGATACTGCATGGTGTTAAAAAGTTCTTTTTGTATTACATACACGACTTGCCGTTTTGGTCTACAATGTCTTACATTTGTGTACAGATTTGTGTAACTCTTACATTTGTGTACAGACTTTTACTTTTGTGTACAGTGTCTTAAATGTGTGTACTAACGTAACATTTGTTTGGACTCTTACATTTGTGTACAGTGTGTTATACTTGTATGCAGTGTGTACATGTGTGTACAGTCTTACATTAATGTACAGACGTTTACACTTGTGTCTTAAATCATTTTGTATGCAGACATTTACATTAGTCTTCAGTCTTAAATTTGTGTACGGTGTCTTAAGTTTGAGTGTAGACTTTAACATTTGTGTCCAGTGTTCCAAATTTGTGTGCAGTTGTGCAGAGACTCTTATATTGGTGTACACTATAGTTCCTTTGTGTACACACTCTTACATCTGTCTTTGTGTACAATAGAAATTTGTGACATGTCTGCCAAAATCTATATTATGTCTTAATAACTTACAATTTGTAATGTTTTTGCAGTGTGTGCTATACTCTTGTTGCAGTTTTCAGGTTAAACTAATTGCATTTAATGCAACCATGCTCAACATAATGAATAATTGGAAATATTTACTGTAATATAGTGTGATTTGCAATTTGACATTCATTATGAAACACATCTACATTAGTTTGAAATTATCTGCTGTATGTAACACGTGTCATGAAATATATTTCATGTGAATTTGTATCACATGGTACATAATCGGGGAGCACATTCTAGCTGCGTGAAATAATTTTATGTAATTGTAATTGAAATGACCCGGTTGTCGGTTATTATACATCATTATTATTTAGTTTGATTTAAGTTAACTCGTAAACGATATGTTCAAACGTATATAGCCCTTGTCACTTTTTAGTTCTGTATCCTCCATATTTAAAGTTTAATTTCCTTTCGATCCATATTTATTTCTTGTATTGTAAGCCATTTTCTGATCGGTTGGTGCAGGAGTTGTATTAGATCCACTTCTTTGGACAGGTAGAAAAGCTGTACTACACATCAGTTTGCTATCTTGATTGCTGATGGCGAGCCTCTTGTCGACTGAGAAAATCTAAGCGTCTATCCGTATTTTAAAGATGATTCATTTTTGCCCTTATTTTTGTCGCGTAACGTAAAAATGGGTGAAATGGGTTGAGGTGGTTTGACTTTCTGCTGATCGCAAAATAGGAAACATTTACGTGCGTTTATTTGGTGGGGATTGTACTCATTTTAAGTGCTAGATAGTTAAGGAATTGGCTTTTATAATATATTTCTCGTTGCAAGATAAATGACTTGTTTTAATTTGTTTAAGTTATTCATATTCAGAAATGTTTTTGTCTGCCTTTTGTTCATCAATAATGTCGAAATGTAGGCCATCAATATATAACTGAAATTTTTTAATCTACATTTTAAGAAAAACAAAGTAGATTTCAAAGTAAGCAGTTAACTGCTTTCATAAGATATCTTTGTTTGGAGATTCTCAGCACAGTACTGAGCATAATTTATAATGACCGTGTGCCTTAAAATAGCCAGAAATAATTCGGTCCTGTCGCAGACAAAGTTATGTTACTGTTCTCTGTATAATAGCCATGTGCATATGATATAGTAATTGGAATTATATTAAATAAATATGATAATAAAATCATATTTACCAACGATTGTAAGACACTGAAATGTAACTTTTATCAGGATATTTTAATGATTTACACCACATAGGTGGTTAATACAACATATGTAGATCGCTTGTACACAACAACAAAACAACAACAAAATTACATTTTTCCTCATTTGTGATATTCGTGTTTTTGTGGCAGCTTGCGATACACTGGAAAAAATGTAATTCATGTGTGTGTTATTGTTTTTGTTAAACAATACCAGTTACAAATTGAATTGAATTAGATGCAGAATAATTTGCCTTGGTGAATACAATATTTATATCAATGACATGCGGCATACACGGCAACCAATCTATACCAATTGATATCTCCAAAACGAGGCTTTTGGAAAATATAGACCACTCGTCGATTTTTGTAGCAGTCTAATTAACGTTCTTTACGAAAGAATTTAACGAAATTTATTTTTATTTTTGTCCAGTGTTGTTAATATTTTGGACCGACCACGTAATTACTGCACAGATAGTGGTTCTCATTTCCGCTCGAATATCTTGTAAGACTGTCAAAGTAAGACTGTCAGACTGTGATAATATCTCATTTGGATCATAGTGTCATGTTTTGTACGCCTTTTCGCTAATACATTCTTGTTTTGTTCCAAAGCTGCGGAAAGGACACACTGATATTCCGAGGGATACCTGGTGACCAAACATGAGGCTGAAGCATATGTATAATCAATATCAGACTAATTCTTTCCCCTGGCACTGAATAAATTATGGTATTGTGTTTTAAGAACAGAAACACAGTAGGTTAGTTAGTGCCTGGAAAATGGATGAGAGTGTTTGCCTGAAGACACACTACATAAGTAGAGTATGGCTGACCCAATGGTGGGATTCCAGCCTGCTCACTGTAGGAAGTTAGACCAGTACGCTGACCATGAAGCCACTACATCACCGAGCCCGCAAAGACCATACACACTGCGAAACATTGGTCACCTATATTCACAAGATCTTACCGGTGGCAAAGTATAATATAAACTCTTTTATCACATAGTCGGTACACTTTGATTACAGTGTGTGCTGTTTAATATTTTTGATATTATAACATGTAAACATACCACTTTATATGGTTCTGATTGGTCCTAATAAGCCCATGAAATTAGTGTGCAGTATTCCCTTTACTGATTGGCTGCGACCATGGGAAAACTTTTGTTTAAACCCCGCCTTCTGGAATTGTGTGTTTTCATTGCACATTTTTGGCCGCCATTTTTTTATTCGACTCGCGAAAGGGAATGGGAGAAGAATGGTCTCGTCTGTTTAAATATTGCCAGTTTACCCACACAGGGGTTTATTATGTCATGTCAAACATATGATAACATGAAAAATGGCACACACACCCCAAGACAAGAATAATAACAATAAGTAAAACTACGAGTATTGCACAGATGATACCGAGGATGGGGTGAGGATGGAGGCGGCCGTGTATCTGTAGCATGGAATCCACCCTATATACAAGCTTGGTTTAAATGTGAAGTTACTGAATCAAGAAAACTCACCTTTGTTCACAGAAGAATGTTGACATAGACTGGTCTCCCCAACTGACAGAACTTTATCCAACCACAGCATATTTACGTGGTAAATGTGATGCAAGTCCGACTCAAAAAGAGGTCTGCTTATGTTTTCTGAACAATCTAATGTTCCAAATCAAATACTGCAAATATCCGGTCAAAATATGTTACAGTAAATATGTGTATTTCTGCATCCAGTAATCTTCTTTTCACAAAAATATCGCAACATTGTAATGTTTAGTTGTGATGCAGAATTTCGACGTAAACACTGGCATTGTGTTGTGTAGGCTACATCAAACCGGTACTGTGCACCGTATCAAAGAATGTGGCATCACACGCATTGGGCATTTTGTGTTGATAAATGTTTTATCTTTGTAAAAATGTTCTGTTTATTTGGAGGGGCTCTTATTCTTTGATTTATAGTTAGCATAAATGTAAATTATACTTGTATTATTTCAACTTTGTTTCGGACTATATTTTTACGCACAACCAATGAAAGGTACAGCGTCTGTCAGAATGAACGAAATTATTCATTCTTCTTTTTTATCTAAATAATTTCTACTGAAATAAAACTATGTAATAAAAAGAATCTCAAATGGGTAATGATTTAATATTAACTTTATGAAACTCGTTACATAACGTCCAGCTTTTGCTCACCAAGGCTCGCAAAACCAGAACATTATTCAACTCGTTTCATGAATTCAATATTAAATCGTTAACCATTTGAGATCCTCTATTCGTCAACGAAATTAATAGCGGCCATTTCGGATTACAACTAGTAGACTCCGTTATTTAAAATACTGGAAATATGTCGATTGAACTAAATCTTGTAAATCGTAAGAAATATTTTTAAAAGCATGCATTAATGAAAAGAGCTGACAACATGCTTCATTCTATTTAATTTAGTAAGGTTTGTGTTGATTTTGTCTAAGTATGACTGTTGAACATGACAAATTGTATCATATAGTAATTAGACAATACTAGTCCCGGTATAATAAGAACTGCTATCTGGTACCCAGCACACAGATATACGTATAAATTCATGATTTATAATTCTTTAATTCCTCTGCACGTTACCTTACTAAAGAGAAGTCCACGTGCAGTAAATTTATTGAGCAGTTATGAACAGTATTATCTAAGACATTCGAAGCATTTAATTAGAAAATTTCTTTTCTTTTTTTTCGATAGATGCAATTATGTAGAAAGATGCTGCAGACGATTTTGACAACAGTAGTAAAACACAGACATTTAAAATAAATATTATATTTTATTCTCTTGAACGATCAACGTTTTGATACGATCGGTCTGTGAGTACGGTATCAAAGTTTGAATTAAAGTCAGTTATTGCACTTTCAAAATTAATAATGAATTTCAGTTGTGATCTGCTCAAAATGTTCCATTAAAATTACCAGATGGTGAAATGTGTTTTCGAGGGAACGCGAAAATCACACCCAAGGCCGAGGACGAAAGAAAAAATGCCTATATAGAACTTTGTGTCATATATCTAAGATAGTTTGTGATATATGTTTGTATCTTTGAAATTAATAAAACTTATTCATTATTAAGGTCCTGTTCGACGAAGTACACATGTGACCAACTGAAATCACTTGCCCGTTCTGTCTCCCCATCAGCTCACATTTTTCTTTGCGCAAATTCAGTTTACAAGATAGTATTGGATTTCAAAGAAATTTGATTGAAAACACTTGCATGCAATAGTTCGTCAGCATGAATTGTTTAAATAATGGTCCCTTGGTGTCTTTTATGACCTAATGTGGTTTCCACATCAGGACCTGTTTTGTTTTAGTATTGTGGTTTCAACCAGGTTTGTTAGTTATCATTATTGTGATAAATTAGATTTAAGATAAATTTTCGCAATTCCTCTTTTTTTGTTTAATCATGACCCCAAATTGTTCGACACACTTTCATTTCCTCGCATTTACTCTGTATCTGACTCTTGAATATCAGGTTATTTCTGAACTCAAATTTATATTCTAAGAGTCAACGAGGTTTGTATTGTCATTATTATGTAGCATCATCATCATCATCATGAATTACGGCAACAGTTATCCAACACACACACACGCACTCGCACGCACGCACGCACACACACACACACGCTTTTATTTCCACAGATAATCACTTTTTATTGTTATTAGCAGCAACATTCCAAAGGGAAAACCGTGCCATTTTTGAAAGCTCTACTTCAATTTAGTATTGGCATTTTGTTGCCTTATTCATGAAAGCAAGGAAAGAAATTTGATAAACTGATGGAATGTTTCGCCCAAGTATTAAAAGACTAGAGAATTCGTGACAGATTTCAGGAAGAATGTAGCGTAGGTACTAAAAAATGAAAACGTTCGTGACAACTTGAGAAAACGCTGTAGCCTAAGAAGAAATATGTTGTTTTTTGTCGAGGTTTTTGTTGTTGTCTGTTTTGAGAAGGTCTCATCAAGAAATATATGACTTGAAATGTAGATTTAAGAATATCTCAGAAATTTATCTTGATTGACTCTATATTTAATTGAATATGAGTTTTATTTAAAATATTCCATAGGTATATTATTTCTTAGCAGATCTGTCAAAATATTTTGGAGTTATGGTTCTTTATTTTACGACCATGACACTTTTCTCTTTTAATTTATCTATTGAATCTGAATATTATGTTGTTCAGCTTTAGTGAACGAGATCAGGATGGAGCTTCATTTTCAGCATTTTACGATATCATTTTTCTGGAGTTATGGTCCTTGATTATCCATCAAATCCACGTTTGTACCCTCGCACGATGACTCTAGATATTCAGGCTCCGCTAACAGAACTTGAACGAGCTATGTGCTTTGCGATTAAATCCAGGTTTGAAATAAAGTTATCATGGCACAACGAATGAGGATTTAAGACGAATTATCTGTATATATTTTCAATGAGATTTCACTGAGAGTCTGTACTGTATTGATTCCGTTAAAAATGGGCCTTTCTTTTGTCAAACATAAATTACGCCTACACAATCATGATACAGTTGAAATACTGTGACTCTGTTTCCTAGAGGGGTTGCTGTGTTAAGAAACAGTTGCATCTAACAAAAGTTAGCGTGCTTTATGAATCAATAAAATAGATAAAGAAATCAGTGGCAATGCGTATGACATAGTATTGGTTCGGTTCTACACAAAACCTGTCTCTTCATCCAATCTGAATTGGTTCGAAAATATTAGAGAGATCCACCCAAGATTCAGTGCATTATCTTTGTAACAGAGTGAATTTGGAAGAAAAATGTTATTGCAACACATACACGAGTCAATCTTGTCGCGGTCAGCGTAGCACGTACCAATTAACTTTGACGAAAAGGCTAGGCCCGCAATAAATCGCAAAACCTGCGATGGATGTGATACTGCTGCTTGGGGGCATGAATGTGTTTTAATTAAAATCCGTTGAAATAATGGTCAGACAAATATAGTGAGGCGATGTTAACCTGGGGTTAAGTAACTAACACACAATACCACGGAGACAATCCAGATAAAAACATTACATTCAGAAATAAGTGTCACAAAATGATTTTTTTTCCCATATAAAATTATTAATAAAGGCGGAATAGAAAAAATTATTCTAACTTTGATGGGCGTGTTAAAATTTGGTGGTTATAGAAAGTAAATCCTGACTGGCTAAGCTAAATGAGTTGTGTGTATTTCCCAGACGAAATTCAATGTTTAAGTAATTTCCCTCACAAATTAAGCAGAATAAGTTTTTGCAGTAAGCCAAAAAGTTGACTCCGGTAAAATTTTGCATTATAAATTGTCCATGGGGCGGATGTCTGGAACACGGAACATTAAATGTACAAAGAGATTGGGCTGCATAGGAAAAGCGAGTCTCGCAAAGTACAAGGGGAAATAACTCCATATCTGAACACGCTGGGAAATGACAGCAGTCAACCAAGTTATGGTAAATGACTCGAAGAGGCTGTATAGATAGAGCAAAAAGGAAAAGCAATACGGCGACTATGACCGGTTACCAACATTGAATTTAAAAGGACCGGACGCAGCCAGGTTATGCTGGCATACTGAGCAACGAGTTCGATCGTTCACTAGAGTCTATGAGGAAATCTGTTTTATCAGTATAACAGAACGGCTAATTGCATTTCTTATTAATTTTGAAATAATTTTTTCTGAGAGAAAGTGTATCATTCAAATGTTATATTCAATTTCATTTTGTTTATGTAACTGATTAAATTTTATATTTTACGGGGTTGGGGTGGGGGAGGCTTGTGTTGTTCTCTTCTATAAATCTATTCCGATCTCTGTTATTCCAGTCATTAATTTCAAATTTTTTTATATTTTTAACTCCAATAACATCGTGGTCGATCATCTCCTAAATAACGAAAACAAAACTGCCACACAATAAGTGGGGTACCACTAACAATCATTATGCACACAATCACGTGTTATTATTTATTTTATGTTAACTTTATTTTAACATTTTTTATAAAATTGTATTTATTTATTTATTTATTTTAAATATTTTCTTTATTTTATTATTTTAATTTGTTTTAATTTTAAAATAACATTTTTTTAATTACTTTAATTTATTTTAAATTTTATTCATGTTAACTTTATTTTAAAACAAAAATTTCCCTTTGTTTTTACTAAGAAAGATAATTTATTCCCAAGAAAATCAAAAGTTTGGATACAGAATAAATGCATTGGATAAATGTTTTTCTACTTACAAGTTCTTCTTCTTTATAAACATAAGTACGTAATTAACGAGCATGCAGGCATTATGTGTGCAAAGTAGTCAAACAGTTGATATACGCAAGTATAATGAAACGAGACGGATGAAAGAAGGATAAGTGCCGAGTGATATTGTTTGGTGTGGTCCGTTACGTACAATTATAAACTGTAGCCATAAAATAGAACAAAAGATAATCATATATCTTTGTTCAGACTGGAAGTCCAACAATCATTTGCAAGTTTATCCCATCAAACACAGATGTTCAGCCATTTTATCTTATTTTAATATTTCATCACCCTCTTAAAATTATCTTACTTTGTTCTGCTGTGTGTGGACTAGAATGTACAAAATATTGGACATTTCTGGAAAAGTTAGTGGTTAGCTTGCCGGACTCAAGACCGAAAGGGTGGGAGCTAGGATACTACCATAAAATAAGTTTAATTTGCATGCCGCCTCCTAACGACTGAAATTATTCCTATACAATTGTTAAGTTATTTGACATAAATGTGCTATCGTATACTGGAACTGCATGTGAACGTTAATGTTAGTTTCCATATGACTAAAGAGTGAACTGCGTAAACACTGATCTGCCGGCAAATGATGTAACTGCCCATCTGGCTTTATGGCGTCTAAACTTGGCTGCTGGTGATGCGCTGGTGAATGTGGTACTATATTTATCAGCTTTTAGAGAACCTTTTACTTGTAAAATGTATCATGTAAATTATTAACCCGTTCATTAGTCAGCGTTTCCAATATCTTATTGACCCAGAAACTTCGAATTTAAAAATGTAATCTAATGATTGAACTAAGATGCAAGGACTAACAAATTTAGTTAATTGCCAGAAAAGTTTGTTAATGTAGCACTTCAAATATGGAAGAAATATTATCATATATTTTTATGTATAATTTCTTGTAACTTCTTATTGTTATGTGTATCAACATAATTGATTTTTCCTGCATCTCTCTGATAATAGCACAATAAATGTAAAATAATAATAATAATAATAATAATAATAATCAATGAATCAATCAAGTTATTACCCTAGTGATCAATACTTATCAAGTTTATGTCTGTTTTAAAGGCGAAATATCTATCATCCGGGTCATTGTATCTAGCCTGAACTGGAATGATAAATACCCTGCTCTTGGAAGATGATTTTTAAAATAAAATACAACTCTGGTCTTTCACCGAATTTTTGTTGGAACAGAGAATGAATAAAGTCACGCGACTGTCTATCGCGGCAGAAGAAATAATTGGCATACGTGTAACCAGTACCGTAACGTAACCATATCTTCTGAGTCTGCATGGATCATGATCGTGGTAGTAAGAACATGTGTGTCACGTGAGAGTCGCAGTCGAAGACTTCTGCTGCGACTGTGCATTTTACCGCAATATCACTGTGATCTTTATCGATCGCATAGACTCAGCCTTCGAAGCAGACGTAACCAATCGATCGCCCAGACTCCAGCCTTTCAAGCCGACATTTGCCCAGGATCACAAATACGAAGTAGTGGATGTAGGTCGGCGCTGTTTTTACTCATTCAACACTTCTTGCTAAATAGAGAGATGCAGTGAGCACCAATCGTAAGACGCAGTGAACATCAGTCGTTAAGACACTGTGAGCATTATGGAAGCATGAGGTCAGTAGCATTTTCAATATTCTGTTCAAAAATGTATGTTGTCATCGTCTTTAGATGTTTCATTGACTAATATATGCTAAAATCCGTTACATCAACGTACTGATGATGCTATTTTAACTGAACTGATACTTCGTGTGTTTTTTTCTTTTTTCTTTTTGCTTCCACCATGCGCTAATCATATACCAACAAGTACAGACTATCACATTTCAACTTTGAACTAAACTGTTATCAGGAGATGCATCGACATATCTGAAAAAGTGGCGTAACATATTGCGGTCTGTGTAACAGCCTGACAGCACAATCTGTGGCGTAAATTACTTTATGAATCATCAGAAGGACAATCAATATCATTGCTATCTCTTATCTGCCAAAAATAGATACAGTGTGTATTTATAATTGATACATTATTCTGGGAGTATTTAACATTACTCGTCGTGGTAATACACAATACAACAACGGTCAATAGTGATTCTAGCTGCTGGACAGACGATTTAATGTCTGTATAGGGTTTAACGACACGACACTTCGACAGTTCAACCCTGGACCTGGTCACACAGTACCAATCCAAACACAACTTCCAATGTATAAAAGAAAATTGCAACCAAACAAAATGAATTGGAAGATAAACCCTTTTTATATAAATGTACTTGAGTAATACTACAAGAAAATAATTTAAAGGATAAATATATGTTGAAATTCTTTAAAAGTTATACAAATCAAAATAAAGGTAAAACATTTACAATCATTACAATGAAGTTCAGATCGTTTTTAATAAACCGCATTCAGTTAAAATGTCATCCAAGATTTTATATGATGATACATCATCTAGAAGATTCTTAACTAAGTTCACTTTTTTTTTTTTTTAAAAGTCCGGTCTAGAGAGTCAAGTCGATCCATTGGATCAGGATGTATTCACTTAATGGACACTGATTATATATGTCTTCTCTCCAAGGTTCTCCCTTCATAATACATGCATAGGTTACGTAGGTGTGTCTTTTAGGCGATCGGCACAAAGTATGCTCAGTATGAGAGATGCATATTCCAGTGACGTGTTTCAAGCCTTGTTCTCAACTTTGGTAGTAATCGCAATAAAAACTGAGGCATAAGCTTCATTGTAAGATACCTACTTTTGTATTTGAGAGTTTTTGTGTTCCATTGGATGATATAAATATACTCTTTAAACCACTGTAAATAAACGAAGGCCATTAAATGAGTGTGGGTAGATCTATATAATAAAACATATTAAAAAATTACTCCATAACAAATTATACAACACTCTCCGAATGCTACCAGAACTGCAGTACACATGGTGGAATGCTTATTCGAATGAATCAGAAAGTGTATATAATGGACCCACAGATTGAGGCCAGACTATCAGGGTTCCTTGAATCCATTAAAGCCCGGGGGAGGTGGCACCATTCCCTTCCCCAGGAACAACTAGCAGGCTGCGGTGCAGTCAGAAAAAAGTGGCACATGCACAATTGTGCGCACGCCACTATAATTAGACTCAACAACAACAAAAAGTATATACGCACAAACTATGCAAGGATTTGGTCTAAATTCACCGCAGATTTAAACTTGAACAAAACCTAACAAAAAGGTCAGCTTTATTTCAGTTTTTTAATGCTGACATCTGATAATGCTGTGGAATTCACTTTACCTGTGTAATTGTCCGAATTAATAGGTTTTTAACTGCTAAGGGCACTTTCCATACGCTGAAGTTTGCATTAATGAAAACGTTATCGCTCTGCAAGCATTACCTTTTTGATGTTTTGCAGTGAGCTTTTGATTCTTTCGAAGAAACAGTGATGAGCGAGCGAGAGAGAGAGAGAGAGAGAGAATATATACAGCCACATGACGAGTGACGGTGTGTGTGTGTGTGTGTGTGTGTGTGTGTGTGTGTGTGTGTGTGTGACAAAGGTGTTTGTGTGATACCACACCCATTAATCATTTAACATTTATATTGTGAGTTATGATCGTTGATTTAAGTGTATAACTCTAACGATTTTAATGTAATTTCATTTATTTTCTTAATATGGTCTTTGATATATAATTTACATTATTGTCACTTGTGTCTCAAAATAATATTTTGGGGGAAAATGAATTTGCACAGCATAAACAATTTTGATTTCTTCTGGAGTAAATATTTGTATGGTACAGTTGTTTTGTTTTGATCAGTATGGATAAACATCTCGAATCATATAATTCGTTATTTAATGTCATTCGTGATCTGCGCTACTGTCAAAATAAAACAATAAATTATTGCATTTCTACAGTATATAAAACAATATATTATTCCATTTCTACAGTATATAAAACAATATATTATTCCATTTCTACAGTATATAAAACAATATATTATTGCATTTCTACAGTATATAAAATAATAAATTATTGCATTTCTACAGTATATAAAACAATATATTATTGCATTTATACAGTATATATAAAACAATAAATTATTGCATTTATACAGTATATAAAATAATATATTATTGCTTTTCTACAGTATATAAAACAATATATTATTGCATTTCTACAGTATAACATCTGTTTTAATCATTGATAACTAATGCCTGACATCAGTATGATGGAAAGGTATAGTCAGATTTATATGCATGTGAAAGAAATAAAATCTCTCCTTATTACCCGAATGCGCTGGTTTACCACAGAATCATTGCTTGATCAGAGTGTATGCATACAGTAATTCTTGCATTCGTTCTGATTCATTGTGGAAATATTTATAACGCTATTGATTTATATGTGGAGGAGTTATAAATTGAAATCTGGACTGCTTCAACTAAATAACCTGTCAATGATGCACCGGAAATTTAATGATCGAATCATGCATATTGCAGTCACATCATCAATTCAATCAGTCATTGGTGTAAATTAATGATCGGATCATGCATATTGCAGTCACATCATTAATTCAGTCAGTCATTGGTGTAAATTAATGATCGAATCATGCATATTGCAGTCACATCATTAATTCAGTCAGTCATTGGTGTAAATTAATGATCGAATCATGCATATTGCAGTCACATCATCAATTCAGTCAGTCATTGGTGTAAATTAATAATCGAATCATGCATATTGCAGTCACATCATCAATTCAATCAGTCATTGGTGTAAATTAATGATGCATATTACGGTCACATAATCAGTTCATTTAGTCATTAGCGTAAATTAGTGATCGAATTAAGCATATTACATTCACATAATTAGTTCAATTAACCAATAGTGTACTGCAGCATATGATTATTTGATGTCATGGAATCGATACATTTTTAGTCTCTGTTAGGGCGACTGCCATCTTTGGGAGAGAGAGAGAGAGAGAGAGAGAATACCTTCGTACATTTACAGGCTGCTCATTTGAATCTTAATGGAAACAATCTCACCAATTTATTTGACATGGATAGGTAACCCGTAAGATAGCGCATAGAGATTTGAAGATAAGGAATTATGAAAGCCTATGACATCATGTATATTTAAACAATTTCTGTAAGAGGGCGGTAGCATTCAGAGAAATAGCATGATCAACGTAACCATTCGATCCATGTATGTGAATGCACTGGAACGTGTTTGGACATTAAATATTACTTTTTCTGGCCAAATGCAAGTATGAAAGTACAAGATTACAATCTTGGGGCATTCTTAAACTTTGCCACTAATATTTCTTCACAATCTAGGAATCTTTTGCACTGGTTTGTTTACATATCGAAGAACCATTCAGTGAGTCAACAAAAGCCATAAGACTTGTACGCAAAATGCTTTATGGATGACACGGCACAACTAAGCCTAATGTTGTGTGCGTGTTGCAAAAGACACACAACACTACAGCTGTCAGTAGAGAGCCTTATCAAACCGTAACTCTTACTTTGTTCGTTGATTTATTGTGTGTGTGTGTGGGGTGGGGTGTGTGTGTGTGTGTGTGATTTAGATTTTTAACATAGCTTTAACAATTTTAGTCATATAACTAGATGCCTGCAGTGTGTAATTTTATAGTGACGTCTAGCACCGGGGCATCGTGCCACATACATGTAGCATCATGTCCCACCCAGTCACATTTTTATGTCTTTGGTATGATTCGTCCGGGATTCGAACCCGCGACCTCCCGCATCTTAAGCGGACGCTCTAACCAATTAGACCACCCAGCTGTCTGGTTATTTTATTCTTTGTATTAATGAACTAAGGTATATTTGCAACCAGTAAAGAGATGGAAAATCGAAGGTTATGTCATAGATGTACAAATTTTGTTATCTCCGTGTCATCTTCAAAAATGTATGTATGTTTGCTTACACGAAAAGTATGTTGACTCCTATATGGGCGACTAGTAAATTGTCAACTGAACACTTTGTTATCAATATGCTATAAAATAAATAAATAAATAAATAAATAAATAAATAAATAAATAAATAATAGCTGTACATGTGCGATATTTGTAGAATTATCATGGCTGGGCACATAAATATATATAAACAACACTCAACAGTTTAGCTAACTGACTGAAAAAGAACGCCCAAGACTGAACTTATGGTTTGCAAAGTCCCAGCCTAAACATACAGGTAAGTGTTTTAAAAATAAAAGTCAGAATTTAATATTTGCGGTCCTAAATTAAACTTGCATGACACGAAAAATTTAAATCGTTATGAAAAGTAAAACTCACATACTCATTAATTCAGTATCAAAAGGGCAAATTGAAATTGTTTTTGAAGCAAACGTCATCCCTCTCTCTTTCTCTCTCTTTCTCTCTCTCTCTCTCTCTCTCTCTCTCTCTCTCGGCCCCGAGTGGCCGAGTGGTCTAAAGCGCTCTCCGTTACGGATCACTGCCATCTCACCTCTGTCTGCGTGGGTTCGAGTTTCTGAATCAGCCAATGTTGGTATGTGAGAAAGCTTGCCAGTAGCTTCTCCTGGACAGGTGGTTCTTTCTGGGGTTTTCCCGGGTTCTTCCTCCACCATTAACACTGGCCGCCACGTATAGCCTATCGTGTGCTGAAAAATGTTGTTAAACCCTACAACAACAACAACAACAACTCTCTCTCTCTCTCTCTCTCTCTCTCTCTCTCTCTCTCTCTCTCTCTCTCTCTCTCTCTCTTCAGGAGTGTGATCAAAATGCAGGTAATCCCTGTACATGCATAAACTGTCATTGGTCTCCATTCGTCGATCTATTGATGGGTAAAACTTTTCCAAATGCCCTAATCTGCCGTAGTATAATGCAGCAGCAAATCAGTGTCAGTGCTGTTCCTTCTTGACACTATTCCAAGCGAAAACTGTTGACACTGACTGACCGGCATCTACGTGACGGTCGATCAGGGTCTATGTTGTTTGTATACTTGTCGGTAGGATATGAGTTAAAGTATAAAACCGTGATCCATATTGTACTTGAATCTTTCATAATGTCAATGAGATTGAAATAAATCAAGTGTGACCTGCCGTACTACTTTATATTTCTTTTGTCTTTGACATGAGTGGGAATTCCTGGAGGGTAATGGAAGAAACAAACAACTTATCTCACATCTAAACTTATCTACCATCAAGATACTATGATACAATATCTCTTCACACATCGACATTTTCATCAATGACACCAGCAAAACAGCATTTTAAGGACACAAAATTTCTAACTCTTCTACTTCAAGGAAAAGGATAAAGTTTTAAGAAAAAATATGGCCCCTATCAAACGTTTTCCAGTATACAGAGTTAGATAGCTAAAAGCTGAGGTTAAAGTTTTATTATTACTTGAAATTAAATTGATTCGCATTTAGTTTTAACTTGATCTTAGAAAAGCACTCATTATTTGTTGATTCATTAATCTCATTACTCCACAAAACTAGTCAAGCGTCTGGATAATACTGTAATAAATTTAGAGTATGCGCATTTGGTTATAGCGCCCCGTTTTAAAGAATTCTTAGATTTGTGTGATTACTTGTGTGGTTATTGGAATTCGGTGCCATGGAAATATTCCTAGCCCGAAAAAATTAGCCAATTATTAGGAGCAAACGTCACGGAGTGAAGTGTTAGTGAGTTTCCATGATGCCATGGTTCACTAGAAGTGAATTCCGGCCAAAACCGAATGAATGTCCCTGTCGTAAGGTAGTCCATATTAAAATCTAATTTTGTACATTGTAGGTGTGACTGCAAGAACAGTATTTACGGTAGGAAACCGGTAAATTACACAAAGGAATAAATAAGCAGGGACTTGGCAGATACCGTTTATGTCGCCATGGGGACAAACATGGTGCAGTTATATTGGCGAAATGTGCCTGGAAAGCACACATTGACTGGCCTAAGGTGGCGGAGTTAAAATAGTTCCCATTGTTAGGAGATACTCATATATTTTCTAAGGCGTGAACGGCTGCCGGTACGGAAACATGATGAAGATAAAACATGCAGATGTGCGGTTGATAGATATTTGGCAGGTTGTTTTATCTTTGGTCTTGCATTAATTAGAATAAAATTTAGGTATATAATGGACACGTCGGGCTTTCTAATTTACAACTGAAGTTGTGTGGAAGTCTTTGGAAAGTCGGGGTAAACTTATGACTTCTAGCGAGAATCGCGCCAGAGTTTGACAACCGATCGGTCAAGTAAATACCCGTGTGCACGAAACAATACAAATTGGGGCAGTCATATGCCAACCAAATACCAAACGGTTGTCGTGTGTCTCAGATGCAACTAATGCTGGTTCAAAATATAACTCTACCATTACTTTTTATTTTCATTTCAATATAATCTTTATCCCTTTGAAAATATACGGAAAATTCAACGTTATTTGGTAAGGGCAGTGTATTTCTTAGCACGATCCTTTCTAACAGCCAAAAGGAAGACGTTAAAATTTAAAAGTCACACACACACACACACACACACACACACACACACACACTATAATATAATATAATATAATATAACATAATGTAAAATGTAAGTTAAGATATTGATATGTTCATGAACCAGTTTGAGTTACCATAATGAATATTCATTAGCAAATAATTCTGGGTGCACTCGACGATATACCTTTGTTTTGCCAATATATTCTTTATTTTTTCGTCGCCCGATAACAATCCGTCGAAAATAGATTACCATTAAGTAATTGCATTCTACTGAGGTTATGCAATATCAACACCTGGGGACATGCGAGATGTTTCCTGTGATGATTAATAGCAAAAAAGCACATGACCTCTACATAACCTTTGCCTTATCGAAAACGAGGCAAGGATGCAGCTGCATACACCATTTTGATGTAATCGGGTATTCCATTGCAATAATGTTCGCGGTAAAAGCAGTTGTAAGGAACGCTTTTTCCCTCCGAATTTTTGCAATAGGGGACACAGTTATGGCAAATCGATTTCAAACTAGACGATAAGGCTACAGTGTATATTTTTATAAGGACAACTTGATCAGAGTCATTGAATATGAAATTAGCAGATTTAATCTGAGGTGAAAAACAGACGGCGCTGCGCTTATATTTTACGTACGTCCAGGGCCGTCAATCTAAAACTAAGAAAATTGACCGGACTGTAACTCAGGCAATATCACATAGATAATGTTATATAACAAGCGGTTGCGAAAGATCAATAAGTAGAGAATGGAATGTGGGCAACTGTATTTACATAAATTCATTCTGAAGAGAACATATTGATCAATTCAAAACTCTTGGGACAGTCTTCGGATCAATGGATATATACTTAAGTCGATGGGCTTGGACAGTTCAGATTGCCATTCAAACAGGCAAATTGCTAAATATGCATTGGCTCTATCTATTTAATTCATGTATCTCATGTGATTACCCTGATTTTGAATATTTGTCGACCTTTATTGCATGAATTTGTGATTTTAAAAAAGTTAAATTATGAAAGTAAATTTGTGTTGATATATAGATAGTTACTACATGTTTCTGCGTTATTTATGTTCAGCATAGAATAAAATAATCATGTTTGTGTCTTATTTATATTCACTATGGGATTAAATGATCATGTTTGTGTATTTTCGAAGTGTAAATCTAACATGATCACTCACAAATTATACAGAAATGTCCTGAAGTTTATTCTTCGATAAATACCCAGCCATGATAATTTAATCCTTTGATCCTTTGATCCTAATTTGATTTCCCTTTTGTTGTCAAATCAGCGGATTTTATCCACTGACACTTGAGTCTATCAGTAAAACGGGGGAAACTAATTATAACACCTTCCCCTTTCCCCAATTAGCACCAGGTAACTTAACCTTGCAGTTAACAGTCTGATCCCTCAATGACCTTGTTCTGATTTTCCTAAAAGATCATTCCTGAAGACAGTGCTTACTTAGTTATCTCCTCCTAGCCGATAGGTATCAGCAGTAGCGTCGGCCATTAACGTGCTGACAAAACCTGGTTACCGAGCATGCAAACTTTGTACTTTTGACTAGCTATGATAACAGATCTGTTAACCTTACACTTATTTTAAATTACTTAATAATTCATCTTATGTAAACTAACACAACCAATACGATTTAAAAGCAGATTCATAATGCACAAATTGATTAATTTTATGTACTACTCCTTGTAATCTATTGAGAGACCAACTCTCTGTAGATTCTGTAATTGTAATAACTTAGTGCTATAAAGAGTTTCACGTTTTGCCGTGTGCACTTAAAAGGAATAAATTAATTTAAATATTTATGGTGTGATACTTTTAATAGATCTCTCAAAACAAATAACATAATATGTGATGTATAAATCAATATAATATAACAATATAAACAATTGACTTTTATCTGCCTCGTTCTTTCTTCCATACACTTTTTCCTCAGTGATCATAATGCCTGTTTTATAACTGTAAAAATCAAAATTGTGACTTTTTGTCCTTTGACCTTCAGTCCTACAATCGGGCATCTAAGTCCCTATCTCCACTCTTCCACTCAGTAATTCGTGGGGGGGGGGGGCATTTAAAATACTTTAAAGTGTTTTCTTGTCAGGTCAGTTAGAACTGCATCATTCTCAGGTTTAAGGTATTATGTGCGCTTTATCCGAAAGACCGTAACTGACTGATGATTGTGATATCTGGAGCATGTGTCAAAACTATTCGGCATGTCGCATTCGCAGATATAAAGTGTCAGCATTTTGTTTTAATTTTTTTATCCAACTGCATCTCTCATGATTGTTCAGTGGTTCGATTGTTTTTTTTTTTTTAAAGCAATTAATCATGTCTGAAATTTAAAGACCGGACTCAGTCTGGTCCACATAAATGGGAATAACTCGGATTAAGACTTAATCGACATTGCCCAGGGATTATATTTTATTTACTTTCTGATCACTCTAATCGTTTGTAATTTGCTAATTACTTTTATCCGTTTTACTATAATACATCACTTATCTACACACATAAACTTTTCTGCTGACATGACTACTTGAGATAATCGTTGGTATTCAGAATCAACACATAGGACATAATCGTCTCTAAGGCAAACCACAGAGGTGAATCAGTACCTTAATGTTGGACGGTCATGTGATACGAATATGGCCGTGCCCATGGAAGCAAAAAGAGAAAGGTCTATACTATCTGCGCATTTAGTCACTTATAACTTACACTTCAGTAAAGGCGACATTCTAAACCTTTCCCCCACGAACCATTGAAGTACGATGATGTTTTGTGGTCACTTATACTCAAAGTTTTTCTCCACTGCTTTGTGTCCACGTTATCCTTGTTTTAGAAGACAACACTTCTGGCCTAATTCAGAGTGAATGCGACAGTAGTGAATAGGGGCACATTAGCGACAATGGGAATTAGCATTACAGCCCCCCCTGGGTCAGATTAGCGACAATGGAAATTTAACATGGCGAAAAATCGTGGGTCAGATTAGCGACAAGGGAAATTAACATGGGGAATAAATCGTGGGTCACTCTAGCGACAAGGGGAATTTAACATGGAACTATAGTGTGGGTCTGTCTAGCGACAAGGGAAATTAACATGGGGAATAGAGTTTGGGCTTGTCTAGGGACAAGAGGAATTGAACATGGGATTTTTTTTTTTTTTTATTTTTTTAAAATTTTTAAATTTAAATTTAAATTTAAATTTAAAAAAGGGGGTAGGCAATTGAAAAGTCATTCTCTTTTCGAGAAATATGCGTGGCCCTGAAAAGGGCCTTTGGTTTTTCTTCTTCTTCTTCTTCTTCTTCTTCTTCTTCTGCTTCTAATTTCTTCTTTTTCTCAACCAACTTCTTATTTTCTCTCCTACACTCTTTCTCTTCTTTTCTTTCTTTTTTTTTCTCCTCCTCTTCTTTCTTCTCTTCCTCCTCTTCTTTCTTCCTCTTCTCATTTTCTTCTTCTTTTTCAATTTTTTCATTCCATTTTCTTATTCTTATCCTTTCCTCTTCATCCTCCTTCTCCTCCTTTATCTCTTTCATGACACCACTTATTATGTCCTTTACTTTTCTTACGTTATTAATTTCCATCTTTACACGATGGGGACTATAGGAATAGTGGTCTTCATTGAGTCTTACTAACATCTGCTCCATCATTCCTAAATTGTCTAAAACCTCTTGTAATTTTTCCATTTTGTCCAGTTGGTTCAAAGCCATCTTCTTTGTAGAATGGTTTGAAGGACGAATACTGTGGGTTCTTATACGAAAAGCGCGGACGTGAAGGAAAACATCCCCTTAAAACATAAAATTAATCTTACCTAGATCATGACCCAACAACGCGCGGACGTGAAGGAAAACATCCCCTACTTTTCTCATTTCATATAATAAAACCCAAACTATACTCTCCACATACGCTAATAAACAATGAACAAACCCATAATCTACTATTCATGCAAACTTACGTGATCAGTTACAAACACAAACACAAACACATACACTCCCACTAAAAAAGAGTTAGTGTTTATATTCACACTACTCTACCTACACACATTGGCAAATCGATGGTTATTTCTTTTCTAGAGTATTGGGTAGCCCTGAAAAGGGCTGTTGGTTTTTTTTTGAACTCCAGATGCACCTATCTAATGATGGCACCTTCCTGGCCTGGCGCCACACACGCATCTTCTTCCCCAGTCTCCTTTCACCTTTCTTCTTGGGAGTGCAGAGGCGGGATATGTGGCTTCAGAATCCCAATTTTCTGTCTCTGGGATTCTGAAATTTCCTCTCTCCTCTTCTTTGTTTCTTCTCTCCTCCTCTTCTTTTCTTCTTCTTTCCTCCTCCTCCTCCTCTTTCATTCTTGCTTCTTCGACAATGGCCTCCGCGGCCAGTTCATTTAGTATGCGTCTGGCATATTCCAGGTGCATCTGGAGTTCTAGCAGTTTCACAGTTCTGGTGTTCATTCTTCTGGTGGTGTTGATCAATCAACAAGGGTAGCTAGACTGCCGAACGAGTTTCAATTTATACTGAAAGCGCGGACGTGATGGAAAACATCCCCCTAAAAACATAAAATTGATCTTACCTAGATCATAACCAAAAAAAAAAAACAACGCGCGGACCTAAAAGAAACACTCACTCACTTTTTTATGCTACCCATTCCTATTCTAAATTTTTTTATAAATCACTTCAATAGACTATTTACATACGCAAATCATCAATCTAACCCCAAATATACACCTCAAACACCAAAAAAAGACATCATTTTAATCTACTATCCATACCAACTTACGTGAGCACTTACAAACACACAAACACACAAACACATACCCTCACATTTTTTAAAAAAGAGTTAGTGTTTATATTCACACTACTCTACCTACACACATTGGCAAATTGATGGTTATTTCTTTTCTAGAGTATTGGGTAGCCCTGAAAAGGGCTGGTTTTTTTGTTTGCTATGGCAATCTTTTTTAGTTTCTAAGAATGCGATGTCCTCTGAGGATAGACTTTCTGGCGATAGGTCTGCTTCTTCGGAAAGAGAAGAAGAACTCTTTGGTGTCGATACGACAATCGACAAAGCCTCTGTCAGGTTCAGGTTGTTGCTGCTGCTGTTGTTCTTGTTGCTGCTGTTGCTGTTGTTGCTGCTGTCTCTGAAGTCTGTACTTCTCTGTCCATTCTTCTTTCTCCCTGTTCACTTCTTCTCTGAAGAGCTCTTCTATCAGGTCTTCAGTGACTTTTAACATTCTCACATTCTCTATTTCTTCTGGCTTCGGTATCAGACTGTGTCTGACCCTATGCAAATTCACGTAGGCTTCGTTGAGCTTAGCTAGTTTGGAGCACATCTTCTTAGGAGGATGAGTCAACAATGGATGGTTAGACTGGAAACAAACCCGGTTCTTAAAGTCAAAGCGCGGACGTGAAGGAAAACATCCCCCCCCACGGTTTTCGAGCCGCAACGCTCAATGAGTGTCATGAGAGGGATAGAGAGAAGTCAAAGAGCATTAATCAAACATTCTTATAGCTAAACAAAAGACAATGGCATTTTTTTCAAAACGCAACATTTTTTATTCAAAAATCACTTAACACTAAACAACAACTCTAACATTTTTTAACAATAATCCAACATGACAACATCAAACATTTTTTCAAATTGACAAACATTTTTTTCTCAATTGACAGTCTACTTTGAACAGGGCTGACAACGTTGTGAATGAAATTGTGATTTCCACTGTTGGAAATCATTAGGCCATTGATGGACACTACGTTTCCTAGCTTGAGACAAAAGATAAGCATAATTTTCACAAAACCATCGATCTACTTTTACATCATTTCTTGAAGAAGAACGAGGATCAAAATGAGTCACTAAATGTTCTAAGGAATAGCCCAGGCTGCGATGATGCAGAAAATACACACAATATTGTCCACACACCAAGGAATCTGTGCCTTGTAATTTCACATTATTGAATCGGGTGGTTTGAGAATTTCTTCTCATAAAGTCAATGATATCGTCTTCCAAAGGGGGCAATCCGTACGAATCGAAATATTCCACACATCCTTCTTGAGGAAAGTAAACGGCTACCCAGTGGGTTCCTGGGAGATGACTGTCGTCCGTGTTGATTACGTAAGCTTGATGGTCTTTAGGTTTGCGATGAGGGAGTTCATCTTTAGCACAGACGACAGGATTCCAAGAAGCCGTATACGAACTGTGGTTCAAAAGGTAATAAAGTTCCTAGGTATCCATTGATTTGTGTGTTTTTTTCTTCTTCTTCACATTTAATAATAAGTCGTCAATTCGATCCTGACTTTTTGCTTGAAAATGTCTGACAAATAATCGTTTCTTCGTTTCGTCTCCTCACTCTGATTCAGGAGAGCTTCGATACGATGGATCTTTTGAGTGGTTAATGGTGGACAAGAATGTTCACGCAAGTCTTTATACCACTGGTGCAACACGTCTTCGTCCGAGATGAGACTCCAAGCTTCGTCCAGATACTCGTCCAATTTTTCTTCTTGACTCAACATCAGGCATTTATCGTGTTGAATTTGACTGGGATGATCGTTTTGACATCCATAGCAATTTTTCTTGATCAATTCCGTCATTTTTTCGACCAAGTGTTTGGCAAAACAGCAGACTAAATGGGCTTCTTGTTCTGGCCATCTTGACTTCATCATGATCACTTCTTCTTTTTCCACGGTCTCCTCACATTCCATCTCCAAAGTTTCTCCACTAGGTAAAGAGGGATAACAGTCTTCCATGGCTTCTAATAATCTAGAATAACTTCTCTCAAACTGTTGATTTCTATGGTATTATCAAATTCTGCATACAGGATGACGTTTACCGTGTCTGGTAGAGCATTAGTAAATTGAAGTTCCACTCGAATCTGGCCGGATTTTATAGGGTGGAAATGTCCCTCGTCGCTGCCTTGGTCTGGAGTGAAATCGAAAGCCCACAAAGCATAGCCTCCTGCATAATCCTCGTACGTAATGCCATGACTGGTGTTGGTTCCTAACTGACCGGTAGCTTCGTACAGCGACAAGTACGATCTCAAATAATTCCTGTCACCAAACTTAGGCTCAAAGGGTCGGGTACACAAGGTCTTTCCATCGCGACTGACTTCGATCTTGGACACATTGTAATGATGAAACTCAAAAGGATTTTCGCTGTGAAGTCCATTCAAAGTTGAATTCTTGACGATACCAACAATCAAACGTTTGGGTAACTGGCCTTGGAACAGATGATCTTCGATCATGGATCGCTGTCCAGCAGGAATGGTGAACGTTTTCACTTCTACGCGTCGTATCGGATACTTGGCGGTCGTTCTGCTCAACGTCTGACTGACGTCGTTTCCCACTTTGGGTAACACTTCCACGCGACGCACGTAAAGTCGGGCTTCTTGAATGATAGTTTTGTATTCATTGGCATGGGCCATCAAATGGAAAGCGGCACTGCTACGATTCAGTCTCAGGCGAATATCCACCCCGTTGAGCAAATACTTTTCTTGTAACCACATGTCCAAATGCAAACGATCCATCAGTTCTAAACTTCGCCCTTGCAGAATTTTCTTACGACGGTCGTTAAACCCCACATTGTGAGGATTGTCATCTTCTGTGAAGGCTGTGTCGATAAACGTGCCTACACCTGCTGTGTCAGGTTTCCATACCACGCAAGCATCCAGATGAGTATTCTTGGCTTCTTTTCCGTACGTCAAGAGATTTTCCAAGTAGGCACGGTACGGGTAAGTATCCATGCTGCTACTGACCAGTTTATTATTCAAGTACAAGTCCACTTCGCTGAACAAGGAATGCATGAAATTGTTGACAGGAGCTACTCTAGCATCGCCTCCTGGATTGGTGTTGTCCGTTTTGATCACTTTCACTTTCAAATACAGGTAACTGCTATTCAGATCGATGTAATCTTCGGGTTGTCCTTTGATTTCAAACTCGATGGGAGCGGAATCCGTCAAAGAGGAGACGGGGTGAAATTCCACCCACTGGGATTCTTGCATAGTCATCATGGTGGGGGGCATGGCAAAGAGATCCAGTTCCGACTTGGAACAAGCACAGGACTCTCGGTGCATCATTTTTTTCTCTTTCTCAATAATCAAAAACGTCTAAGTCTCGAACGGTTCTTCTTTTCTTGGCCTTTCTAGCTTGAAGTCTGGTGAAAGGGTGTTTTCTTCGTCGTCTCTTTCTGCCTTGTCCTTGCTGAATGCCTGACTCGGTAGCGTGCAGGGCATTTATAGGTGTGTCTCGTCGGCCTAAAATGTCTTTGCCTGTTTGCAGCAAGACATTTTTGCCTGCCCTCATGAAGGCTTCTTTAGGGTTTTGCTTGTCGATGATGACATTTTGGAGAAATTCTTTGCCTTGCGTCAGTGCCGCATCTTTCAAGGCGTGCAATCCGCGTGTCACCATCGGTTTCAACACCGGGGCCACCGAACGAAAGGCCGATTTTAACATATCTCCTAAACCGTGTCCTCGCTGTCGAGCAACCCCTCGGTACACTGGATACATGACTTACGAGTCGTGAGAGAACCGTTTTCGAAAATGGAGTTTCACCGTGACTTTTCCTTTGGTGAATGGAATATTTTGTCCCAAATCTCCTTTTATAGTAATGTTGACCGTGTCCAAATACGACTTGCTGACAGGCAAATAGTGAGGATGGACAAATTCGCGGTGAACGTGGTAAGTGTTTCCACCTTCCTCGTCAGCGTTCGTGGCAGAATCCACTTTGAAAGGAATAACACGCAGTAACGGCACGGAGGTGTGTCCCACCACGTTGTACTCCACCACATCGGAATACACGAACATCAAATTCAGTCCTTGATTCAGTTCTACTGGGGTACGAAATAACTTGCTAAAAGACTCGTTGTCGTAAACGATGGGTAATTCGTTTTTCTTCATCATGGTCATTCTCATGTTTATGTCTCCGCCCAACATGTCAAACAATTCTGGACAAAATAAGAAAGACATGATTTTACCCCCATCAGGAAATTTTATCAGGAAGCGACGAGCTGTTTTGTGGTATTCCAGGGTGACACTTTTTTTGGCAATCTCCAAAGCTTTCAGAAACACGCCATTAAACCTGGTGGCTATGGTGTTGACCAAATGTTGACCGCTAAAATAATAGCCTGGGGGAATGAACAAGTGATAGGTGGTGTACTTTTGATTTTGTGAACGGGTTTTCTTGTCATATTTGACATTGCCATCCATCCACTGTTGCATTTGTTCGTCATGAACTTCCACATCAAATTTATTTTGATTGGGAAGGACATTGAGGACTTGGGTCGGGTGAATGATTTCCACTAAAGCCACTTCCCAATGGGCTTCGTGATCTAAGGGGATGGCCTGAGGTAATTTGGCTGTGTAACAGCACAACGTGTTGTGGGGAAACACCTCCATGGAACTGTCACTGGGTAAGGTTGAGTAAAATTGGTTTTGGTGACTCATAATTCCAGAGTTCTGTGGCTGTCCGAGGGGTTACTGGACGTTAGAGGCGTGTCTCCGCCCAAAATGGGGTTCTGGTTGTTGTTGTTGGAGTGGTGACTGGCACTGGCACTGGACACAAGGTTCCCGTTGGAAGAGAATTTCAGGGAGGGATTGGGAAGCAGGTAACCGATGCAACTGCTCAGTAAAATGGTCCACAATTGTTTGTCTCCTTGTTGCAAACTCAAATTGGCGATGGCTGCCCCGATGACACAATACACCACGAAGATTTGGCAGAAAAAGACGATTTGCGTTTTAGGCACACGTTCTCCACACCACACCCACAAGGGTTGTTTTTGTAAATCTTGCACAGAAGAACTAGGTGAAGAAGGAGTGGTCGACGTAGCTGCGTCTGTGTGAAAGGGCATGATGGTCACTTCTTTTTATAGTCGATGACTTGCGAAGCGTCGTTCCAAGAATCAAAACTGGGTGGATATCCTTTCCAACGTACTTTGACTTCTTTGACACGTCGTTTGCCCACTTTACGGGTTCTGCGTTCGAGAATGCTTTCGATGTCGTACACGTCGTCTTCTTTTTTGGTGACACGTTGTAACTCGGGTAAATAAAACGTTCCTTTGAGCACTTCTCCGTTCATATCTTCCAATTTATAGACGGTAGGATGACGGCCATGCACTCGTCCAGTGACGCGAAACAATTCGGTCGTCCAGTTAGGTAAGTAACCTTTGTCGAAAGTGCGTTTGGTTTTGCCAATGCGCACCCAATCTCCTACAACCAAGTCTCCACTTTTCTTGGAGACAGCCCTCGTCGGGGACGTACCAAACAGGCGCTCAAACACCAACACTTCGTTCTCGGGAGTCACGTCTTGCGTGGCACGTCCGATGCTTCGATGGTAAGATTGGTTGTACGCTTGCACCAGGTGCGGTAAGATGTCGATGTACTTCAGAGTGTGGTGATGCGTAAAATATTTCCACATGCGTTCTTTCAAAGTGCGTTGAAAACGTTCCACGATGCTGGCTTTGGTTTCGGGATTCTCGGTGGTAAAAAAATGAATGTCACGTTTCTTTAATTCTTTTTGGAAAGCTTGGTTCAGAAATTCGGTACCTTTGTCCGTTTGCCATCGAAGAGGGTGACGACCGCTTTGTTTCAACACCCGTTGCAGGGCTCGCACTAACTCGCTGCTCGATTTGGAAGTCAAGGGCACGACCTAGGCAAATTTGGAAAAGACGTCGATGACACAAAACAAATATTTGTAGCCAGGATTGTAGCTGGCCAAATGAGAGACATCGGCTAAATCGGCTTGCCATTGATGATCGATGCCTTCCACTCGGGTGCGACTTCTGGAAAACTTGCGTCGAATGGGTTTGTGTAAAGTGTAGGTAGCTTGTTCTTGCAACCATCGTTGCACTTGAGGTAAACGGAGACTTTTCAATCGAGTTTTGGCGGCACGATACAATTTTTGAACTCCTGCGAAACCTGCAGGATGGGAGCGATCGTAGTAAATGCTGGCTAAGATTTTTTCCATTTTTTTATGTGTTAATAAGTCACCCACTCTTCGGTGATGCTACTTTGGGTGGGACGAAAGGGTGGTTTAGAAACGGATTTACGTGTCCGATGGGCTACGGGAGTAGAAGTCGAAGGTAGTGGTGGAGATGGTGGTGGCAATGGAATGGCTTTGGTCTTCTTTTCTTTTTTCACTTCTGGTTCCCCTTCTTTCTTTTTCACTTCTGTCGAAGGAGGAGTGGACATCATCTTTTTAACCCAAGCTTTCATTTCTTCTCGTTGGGGTGTGGGGGACGGGGTCAACAAGGATGCTGCAATCTTACTCGAAATGGGAGCTGCTGACGGTGTTTGAAACACTTCTCGCATCTCTTCTTCCTCAGGTCTTCGTGGGGTAGCATCTCTGGTGACCCCTGGGGATGGTAGTAGTGGTGGTGGTGGTAGTGATGATGGAGCTGGACTTTTCATCAAGGTCTTAAAATCTTTCAAAGTGGGTAGAGCTGTTTCGTCTAAAGCTTTCTGGTGAAAGAGTTGCAGTCGTTGCAAGAGTTGACCGTACTTTTGCGATTTTTCTGTTTCGGACAAATCTTGGCGATCCATCAAGGACTGCAATTCGTGTTGTAACTGGGACATCTCGCTCAAATTGGGATTTGGAGGTAAATGCGGGGTGCGTTGTTCTTGCCACCGATGGTATTCCATCCATCGTTTGTAAGGCACTAAAGCTAGTTTTCGTCCTTCCATGGAGTTGTCAGGGGTCGATTCTGAGATCTTGGGACTTCCGAGGGCCTTTTTATCTTGCTCCCACCAGTCCTCCCAACATGGTTCCCAAGACTCCTTTCAGTATGGGGCCTAACAAGAGAGGCAAAATGCCTCCACGTTGGACCAACATCTTCTTCTTTTGACGAATGGGAATTTTCTTTTGAACCATTTGGCGAAGAACGTGACGATGTTTGCTTAAGCATTGTTTCTGGTGTTTGGACAAAGGGAGCGTGCCTTTCAAGACGTTCAAACAACATTCACACACGGTATTGATGACCTCTTTGGAGGCCGATTGAATGAGTTTTTTTTCGTAGAGGTGGAGAAGCTTTGGACAGGATAGATAACATGTCCCCATGTTTGACTAAACGTGGTGGTAGTCCTTTCCTTTTCTTTCCTTGGGGTTTTCTGGAGGGTGACATCTTTGAGTCTTCAGGAGTACCAAAAAACACTGATACCCCCCGACTTGGTCACAGGTCTTTTTTATACTGGAACGCGTCGCCACTGATTGTCTTTACGTCGTATTAGATTGAGGACAGGCATGACACGTCGTGCAGGGGTACGTAACGGACTAAATCGAGCCAGTTCTTGCTTGGACAAATCCAGTAAACTTTGTAACATGTCCGATCTTTCTTGGACTTTGATTTTGGGAGAAGGTACTTTGTGAGCAGCAGCCATTGCCACTAAATTGGAGGGTCCTGCCACTGGGGAAGTTCTTTTTGGGGTCATCAACGGAGAAGTTCTTGGTGTAATCAACGTCTCCAAGTACTCTTCAGTTCTTGGTGTCATCAACGGAGAAGTGGATGAACGTGAGGCTGCCGGAGACGCAGTCACCGCCGTGGCAGGTCGTGGTTTGCGAGTGTAAAGTTGCGTCCTGGCCGAAGTGCCTCTCTTGCGACTAGTTTTCTTCTGTGGGCTTTTCTTTTTCTGGGGACTTTTTCTCTGTTTCTTTTTCTGGGGGCTTCTTTTCTTTTTCCGGGGTGGTGGTGTCTGATCAGAGGAGGGTCCCGCCACTGGAGAAGTTCTTCTTCTTGGGGACCTGGTCTTTTTCTTTTTCTTCTTGGCGCTTCGTTGGACTTTTTTCTTGGGTATAACTTTGGGGGCATTAGGATCTCATCTTAAGAGTGAGCGAATGATGACCCCTCCTAGAGTACCGCTCCCTCCAGGTTTCAAAATGATTTGTTTTTTGGTTTGAGTGTCGATGCGGGGATCGGCCAGTTGGACCAAAGCGACTTTGTTTCGATCGAAAAAGCGTTTGGTTTGATGAGGAATCTGAATGATTCCTTGGAGTATTTGACGTGCCGTCACCGTGAACCATCGTAAGACTTCTTTGAGACTAGCTTCTAAGACACGAGCTCGTATTTGTGGATTTTTTTCTCGACTGATGCCATACAAGGCACGAATCAATTTGACGGGAAGATGCGACTGAAGGGACGTCATGTTCACACTGTGTGAGACAGACGAAAAAGGGTCTGAGGTTTTTATAGATTTTTTTATGGGGAGTGAAATGAAGTCGAGGACGGAGACGTGTACAGGACAGGCCCTCCGTCTTGGCACCAGTGGTGAAACAAGTGGGTACGAAATCGCAAATCCTCGGGGGTCGTAGGTTTCAAATCGACGAGTAAATAGGCGTGTGAAGTTTGAGTGGCATCGTCGTACGCCTGAGTCAGCCAAGGCGTTCCTAACTGTTTGGCTAAGACTTGCACTTGCGATTTATCTCGAGGGCTTTTAAACAAGACCACGTAATGCGCATTGAGACTGATGGTGCGATGGGCTTTAATTTGTTGAAACAAATTTTGGGTGATGTAAACGACACTGGCATTACGGTGATGCCCTTTGCGCGTGAACCACAGTTTAATTTCTTCTTCGTCTTCTCCTAACATGTCGTCGAAAATGACCAAATGGGTTTTACGAGAGTCAGAGACGATGCCGTCGTCTTCTTTAGGAATGCCTTCCACAAACACGATGGAATCGCCTTGACTTTCTCGCAAGAGGCTGTACGCCGATTGCCACTCTTTGTAACACCACACGATCCGCTGAGGGGGCCGATCGATCAAATGATGTTTATGTTCGATCAAACGTTTGACGAATTCGGTTTTGCCAGAACCGCTAGGTCCAGCAATGAGCATGTTAAAGGGATGGCGAAGATACAAAGCCTCCCAACTGGCACGATCTAAGTGTTCGTCGATGACTTTGACAGTAGAGGAAGAGGGAGCAGAGACAGCAGAGGTAGCCATTGTGTGAGAAATGTCACTTGTGACACGAAAACAAACAAGACAAGAGTTTATATACTTTTTCAGAACACGTTTGTTGAATGTTTTTTTTCAAACATGAATACGAAAGACAAAAATACATAAAAGCCAAAGGCTTAAGTACAAGAATAAAAGGCACATGATAACCATGAACGTGGAATAAACACAAGTGTCTGTACAACAACATGTTTTGGGTAATGTTCTAACCAGTTCTATAGTAGGGGGTAAGGTCACACAAGTGTCCTCCCGAAAGGGCCTTTCAGGCCTGTCCACGACAGTCCCGTCCTGGGTGACGGGTTCTTCTGGCACCGTCACTAACACGGGTTGAAAAGTAACTTTTTTCCTTGAACAACTCTCGTGCATACTGGGCCACTTCTTGGGTCCAAGCCTCAAAATCCCATTCTTTCCAGGCACGGACATCTGTCCAATGGGGATGTAAGTCACAAGCTACACACACATCGTCATACACGTCTTGGGTAGCTTAAAGTTGACGAATCTTTTTTTCCCGTAGAGGTCGAGAAGTATCCAGATGAAAACGCAAGGCTTTGAGGAAAAGGAGTTTTTCGTGACCATTTAAGGCCATTGAGGTGGTAAGTACTGATCGTAAAGAGTCCACAAAGAATCGGCTTGTAAACGAAATCCCAGAAAACAAGTCACTAAGACACACACCACTTGTCGACCCAAACTGAATGGATACAGTTCTTGTAATAATCGATGGTAATGATCCACGGTTTGAATATGGTCATTGAGTTCCTTCCACGGAATCTGTTCAATGACGTGACATAAGTCGTGGCATGGCAGCCTGTTTTTATATTCTCTTTTTTTTTGGATGCAATACACGTACTTTCTAGCCAGAGATCTTCGTTCTCCAGTAGGGAATTTAAATGTTACATACTGTAACCGAAACGTCAGAGTTCGTTTAGAAGTTTCGTCTTCCGCTAAGCAGATTCCACGTAACAAATGTTGGTAATCCTTTAACTCGTCTTCCTCAATACGTTGCAGTAAGTGAATGTCGAAGTAACCAAAATTATGAACATGTACATCATTGGCGACCTCAAAGTTTTGAACAATGTCTGACCACTGAAACAATTTCTGACGAATCAGTTTTCTTATACCATTCAGGTACCAGTGGTTAAAGATCTGGTGACGTAACGGATGCAATTATTCTTTACGTTTGACTTGTATTTTCACCAGCTCTCGGTAAAGCCTTTCTCTCAACTCCTCAGGCAAGCTCAAAATGTTCTCTTGTAAAGTATCCATAAGTATATACACTGTTTTTGGAATCGTTGGGTGGTGGCCAATAGCCTCGTTTAACTTTGTGCCTGATGTAATATCCACTCATAATCAGTCTTCTTGTACTTTGGAACAGAGCATAATTTAAAAACGGTTGAATAACATTGCGTTTGCGTTTCACTTGTATTTTAATCAGTTCTCGGTAAATGCGTTCTCTCAACTCCACAGGAAAGGCACGAATGTTCTCTAGCAAAGTATCCATGAATAGGTCATACTAAATCCTCTTTGGTCTGGCACAAGACATGTACTGTTTGCACAGACATGGTTTCAATTCATTGTCGAATCTAAATCGTTTAGTCACTAATTTACACGTTACAATTCGTTCAGAAGTTTCCTCTTTCACTAAGTCGACATTGCGTAAAAGATGTTGGTAATTCGTTAACTCTTCCTCTGGAATTCGATACAGTACGTTTACAATGTATTAGATAGAATCGTCCATACCAAACCATTCCTTTTTAAAACCAGGGGGTCGTTGATCAATGTCTGTCCAATGGAACACTTTCAACTCAATCAGTCCTTGTATAGCCTGAAGGTACCAGTGGTTCAAACACCGGTGACGTAACGGATGCAATTGTTCTTTACGTTTGACTTGTATTTTCACCAGCTCTTGGTAAATCCTTTCTCTCAACTCCACAGGCAAAGCACGAATGTTCTCGTGTAAAGTATCCATGAACAGATTATGGTAAGTTACTTCAATGTCTCGGTCCCACTAAGGGTAAGTAATGACAATTCGGTGACCATCGAGCATGTTCTACGTAGGCCGAATCTTGCGGTTCCCAGTGGTGAAGTGACACATAGGAACTGAAGCACTTGACTTTATCTCCTTCGCCCAAGTAGAAAAATCCGGCTCTGGCTAATTCTTCGGGGGTCGGTCCTCCCAGATACTTAGGCCATTTTCCTTTGAACGATTGAAGACGATTTTCAAAGTCGCAGTATTCCGACAAACGCACAGGAAACGAATATTCGTCTTTCACAGGTTCGTTTCGATGAGGGTTGGGTGACATGAACAGGAGCTTGCTCAGGGCTGGATGACATTCGTAGGGGGGTAGACGTGAAGGTGAACATTCCCCTTTAAAACGAAACCCAGTAAAATGTCCAAGAGGACGAGCGGCATCACTTTCGCATCCCTCAGGTTTGACACGCACAGCATCACTTTCCATGATAGGGGTCGTGAGAACAAAGTTCCCATGATGCTTTACGGCATCGCTAAGGTCACAACGTACAGCATCGTACCCATCGCAAGGCTCACAATCGCATTCCACTTCAGAAGCCTCACACTTGAATTGTGCCTTTCTAAACAACTTGTTCTGTGTTTCTCTGAAAGTATTCATCTTGTTCGCTCAGTCTTGGTAGTCACAATGAACTATCGATCTTGACCATAGCCCCCTTTTTATACTAGTCGCAATGCAGTCTCCAGCTTGTACATCTTTCCTTTTTTACGTTTTCTATGTCCTGTTTTGGAAGGTACGGTCTCTAAGGTACCGTCAACATTGTACCGTAGTGTGATGGGTGGAAAGGCCATAGAAAGGTAAGGGCAGTGCGGAGACCATCGAGTATGTTCCAGAATAGCTGAATCTTTATAGATACATAGATCCATTCGTAACTTCAGTCCGCAAGCGAAACACTGTACCTCGTATCCCAATCCTGACTCAGGTCCCAAGTAGACAAATCCTGTTCTAGCTAAAACATGCGAAGAAGGTAATCCTTCCCTATCCGTAGGCCATTTCTGAAACGTGTCCAATCGACGGGCACAATCACAATAGTCAGGTAAGAAGACTGGAAAATGGTAGGGTTTGAACTTGGAGTTCTCATCGGGTTTCTCACTCGATTCTTGCTGTGGCGAAGTCATCCTTCTAGCAGGTGACTATCTTCTTACAACCAATGTTTTATACCAACGTGTCCATACGGTAAGGTGAAATGATTGGGAAGTCGCACTCGCTTCTGGTACACGATTTGATAGACTTTTTCCAAGGGCCGACTGACGATGTGGTGAGTAGGTAAACGTACAATCTTGTTCGGTTGATAGGTGGTCACTTTAAAGTTTCCATCCTCTCCGGATTGCAAGGCTTCTTTCAATACCCCAAAGTTGACCACTCAACTGGTACGATAATTCAGAGTCAGTCCTTTCACTTTGCACGTCGTGTGCACTTCTTGTTTGTCCCGGTATTCGTAGCCGTAATTTTTGGGACCGCCACTGACGAAACTTAGAATCTTGTCGTCGGGATGCTCGTCTGTCCAGGCTCCTAAACGGTCTCCTTCGATGTTAGGGTGCTGTTGACTCGGGTGATGGATGTAAATGCAACTATCCGTGTCAAAGTACAGGACGCGTTCTCCTAACAGTTCTAAAGCTTCGTACAATTTTAAGCGAGCATGAGCTGTCACGTAAGCCGCAATGATGACATTTCCAAAAGGGTCGTCTTGTACAAAGTCCAGATCTTCTTCGCAATTGACCAAGATCAAATTCTCTCGAACGACGTCCACGTGTTTCATGTATTTGGTTTTGTCTTGAATCATCTGGAAGTAGCGGGAAGGTTCTGTCAAATATTCCGTCTTGGGTAAACACGGTCGTTGTGCCATTTTACCCCACAAGCAATTTAACATCACTTTGGCAAACGATCGCCTGCCTTCGTTTTTCTCGATGTGGTCTAAAGAGATGCCTTCTTGTTCATAGTATTTCTCTTTGAATTGTATTTGGTCTTCGGGAGTGTGACAACAGGAAGGATAGCCGCTGGCTTCTTGTTTCAGTTTCAAAAAGGCATCCACGTAGTCGGCGAAAATGCCTTTCTGCGTGGAGTCACCCTTGTGGTATTGTTGTGTCTTGGGAAAGTGGCAAATTTCGTACACTTCTAACAGTTGGTATCCCATGTCCAGAGCTTTGAACAATTCTACGGTGACCCAGGTTCCCGTCAAGGCACGTTCTTCCTGGGTGTGCTGACAAGGTTGGTCTTAGTTGCACGTTTCGGCACAAGTACGGCACAATGGAAACATCAGTTTGCCTTGACAATGGTGAGGTAAGACGGGATGGTATAGGTTCGTGGGAGGCAAAACTTTGCACTTGATCAAGCCTTCGTATTGTCGAATGTTTTTCAGGTCGATGTGTTCCGTCAGCAATTGCGGGTGCCCTACAGGAAAGCGACAATATTTGCACACGTAGGGATACAGCGAACACACGTCCAAGTATTTTATTTCTTCTCCTTTCTCTTCGTCGACTTGGTACAGCAAACAGGTGGCATTGGTCCTTCCTCCGTACAAACTATCCCTCGGGTTCAGCGGGTCCATGAACTGGTAACTTTTCACGAGGCGTTTAAACTCGGGATCGGTTTTCATACGGTGATCGTACTCGTGTTCCCACATTTCCACCACTTGGTATCCTTGCTGTTCTAACTTTAGGCGTCGCTGACATGTGTCCTGGTACAAGTCTTCCATGGTTCGTTGTAAAAACTGATTTTTAGTGCTACGATCAGGGTAACAGACGGGACATCCGTGAAATAAGCAACCGTTAAACTCGTACACGATCTTGGGGTTTTCTAAGTCCCAGCCATCGACCGAATACGTTCCGATGGTCTTTTCACCCCCTCCGTTGCGTGCATGCTGAATCCACTTGTCTTCCTTGTCGCACAAGTAATGTAACCAGCGTAGGGCTTTGACCGAGTATTGACGTGTGACATAGTGGGTCGTTTGAGGGCTGATGACAGCCACGGTGTTTTCAGGCATGAATCGTTGTCGATACACTAAGGAACACGCTTTGGCAATGGTGCAAGCTTCTTTCAAAGGATCGACCCCTCCGTGTTCCATGAACAGTTCTCGAAATTTTCCACAGCAACGCCGTAAAATGTCCACGTCGGAACGACAATACTTTAGCATTTCTTCCTGAAAGTCGAAAGGGTCCGAGGCGTGAGCCTGGTACCAAGCGTAGAAAGCTTCTCGTTGTTCGGTACGCATGTTGTCGGGGTCGTAATAGTGAGCCTCAGGTAAATGGGGTAGAACGGCGTGTTGATTGGCTTCCGTATTGAAAAAGTGTGGAAAGTACCCTTTAGCCATTTCTGTCATTCCAAACGTTTTAGGCATTCGACTCAAAGGCATGGCCAAATAGCTCATCGAATCTTTAAACTGTACTTGTCCCACTTGCATGAAAATGATTTTGGCTCCGTTCAAAGTCACTTTAGGACGCTCGGTGCCTTGTTCCGTATAGTATCTGAGAAGAAACTGTCCATCGTATCCGGAAAAATTGTGAGCCATCACCGTGGCATGACGATGACAATCTCCGTAACGTTCGATGTCCTCTTGGCTCCACGTCTTGTCGATGGGGTCTAAGACCCATTGTGCAAAATCGGCTAACGTGTTCGGTCCCCGAAAGATTTTTTCACGCCCTCCGGGAATCTTGCTGCAGTGAGGGCAATGACTGAAGATAGGTTCTTGAATGCACTTCTCGCACGCTCGATGAGTCACGCAGAAATTAGGAATGTGAATGCCGGTCTCTTGCATGCATTCGAAATCGAAAAAGATGAAATTGCCTTTCTTCTTGTGACCGTCCTCTTTCTCTGGTGGGGGTTGGTATTTTTGCACGTAGCATTGGTGTTCCAAGTCCACGATGTGGTGACAAATGTGACATTTTTTCTTTCCTCGACATACGTGTGCCTTGGCAGTATTGGTACATATGCCTTGTTCACAGGTAGGGCACAATCTCAGCAGTTGACAAGCACATTTCTTCTGTGAACCTTGTGTTTTCAAATGTTGTTGGTAACAGGTAGGGCTGACAAACGTGCGCAGACAAGTTGAACAAGGCAC
This sequence comes from Sinohyriopsis cumingii, assembly GCA_028554795.2. Taxonomy (NCBI): domain Eukaryota; kingdom Metazoa; phylum Mollusca; class Bivalvia; order Unionida; family Unionidae; genus Sinohyriopsis; species Sinohyriopsis cumingii. The sequence continues at coordinate 139,103,786 of CM068838.1, read as the reverse complement.
TGGTTCTTCGCTCAGACAGGGTGGAGAGGCCAAACATCCTGGGCATTTCATTCCACAATGCTTGTGTTACTCTCGATTGTTATAACCATAATCACATTTCTCACAATAATAAGCATATCCCAGGAATCCGGTGATGGTGGTAATGGTATCGAAATGGTCATCGTGATAATAAACATGAATGTATTTTCCGTCCTTAAAATCTTGGCCTCGAAACAACAGAGGCCCGCGCATTTCTTGAGGGTGCACTTTCAAGGTGTATCGTGGAGCTAGGACATCTTGCAATTTTTGCATCTCAGGAATGCCACAGGGTGTGTCTTTGTACAGGCCAGCTTGTTGCAACAGGAGTTCTGCTTCGTTTCGTTGTTTGGCTCGATCGGAACGTTGAATAGTTTTCCAGGTTCTTTTCCATTCTACCGTGTCGTTCTTGTTGGCATAGGTTCGTCCCACCACGATGGCACGGGCTAAACACATCTGGTCATGAGTGTTGTTAATTCGGACGAGACTCTTTTTGGTGTTGCGAAGGTCGTCCACCAATAACATCTTTTTGCGTCCAGTCCCTTGAGGAGGAGAGACGTGGGTCATGTCCAGTGTGGCTTTACCATCGGTGATGTCAAACTGATCAATAGATTGTTGTACGTGTTGAATCTTGTCCATGACTTTGGAAGCGGTCAATTCTGCAGGGGTGCTAAACTCGATCCAAACAGGGGATTTCAAACCGTGGTGTTGTATGGAAAGTCTCAAGCGATCGTCTTCTTTGGGTTGACATTGTCGCTTGAGTGCAGTGAGCAAAGAATCCCACACCCCAGTGATAAACACTTCTGCTTTCTCTAACGGCACTTCAGCCTTGAAATCTTTAAACTTCACTGTGTATTTGTAAGCCGTGGTTCTAAATTTTCTAGAGGAGCGCTTTTCCGTCTCTCGAATGGAATAGTATTGTTCAGGGTTGACTAAGGGTGGTGAACTTGGTTTAGAGGTTTCAAATTCTGGTTCACTCATGTCCTCTTCAAAATCACTGGCATGAATTTGTGCCAAGACTTCAGCTCTGGTACGAGGCGATAGATCACGTTTCTGCCTCTTACTTTCTTCTTCTTCTTTCTTCTCAAATGAATAGGATCGTTTCATCTTGAGTGCAAAACGTCAAATGACTCAAGTTTAAACACCATAGACTAATTTATAGTCATGGCAGACCAGCGTATATAAAAGGGTGTGTGTCTTGTCCTTTCACTATTCATTTCACTCTCAAGCCGAGCACAACGATGGAAGAGACTAGCCAAATCGAACGTTTCGTCAGAGCTTTGCGAGGGGTCATTAGAAAATTCTCTTCAGACCAGCCGACGGACTACTCTCCTTCCTTTCGAGATAAAAGTCAAGATACTTGCTATATCCGTCAGAAGAAAGGGCATTGGTCTTCAGAGTGTCCAGACCGTCAAAAAAGAAAAAAAAACAGGGACTAAAAAAGACAAAGTCAAGATACCTGTTATTATTGTAAAGAAAAAGGACATTGGTCTCCAGATTGCCCAAAAAAGAAATAAGAGGAGTTAGAAGAAAAGAAGGATTCTTCAGAAGAAGAGAGGGATTCTTCGGAAGAAGAGAGGGATTTTTCAGAGGAAGAAAGCAGACAGGTGAAGAAAAAGAAACAGGAGAAGAAAAGAAGAAGGGAAGAAAGTGAGGAGGAAGAAGAGGAAAAGAGTGTGACGGTGAAGAAATTCAAAAAACAGAGAGACTAAATAAGGAGAAAGAAGAAGTCAATGAACTTTTAATTAAAGTGTTCTGTTGTGAATTGTGAATTGGATTGTAACAATGGATAAAAGAATAAATTAATGATATAAGGTAAGTGTCTGAGTTTTGATTTTAAAATAAGAAGCTACACTCACACACTCATACAAAGACACGTACTATAGGGGGTAAAATGGGTTGTTTAATATTTTTTTTGAGTTATTGGCAAATTGAAAGGCTATCTCTTTTCGAGAAATGTGGGTGGCCCTGAAAAGGGCCTTTTTTCTTTAAGGTGTAGGGGTGAGTTTAAGCAATCAACTTTAACTGCCTTAAGCCTTTGCCACGGCCAAGGCCTACTTCTGGACTGCGTAATGTTGATGATGATGATTGGGTTGAAATCACTAAGGGTGGTACGGTAGGCTTAGTCACAGGGTTAACGTGTTTAGCTCGGGAAGGTCGTATTCTCTTCGGTCGTAATAAAGAAGTCTGATACATTTGTTTCAGACTTCTTAACTCCGCTAAAATGTCCAACAGTATCGTGACCGTTTGATTTTCACCCTCTTGTTTCTTTGCTGCTACTTCTTCTTGCTGTTGTTGCTGTTGTTTTTTTCTTACCTCTTCATCTTGCTGCTGCTGTAGGAGAAAAGCTTGTTCCACTTCCTTTTGTCGTTGTATAAATTTCTCCAATTCTTCTTTCTGTCTCTGTCTAAAATTCTCCACTTGCGGTAATGAAGAAGGTAACGAAGGTTACGGAACAAATTCTTGCGAGGAGAGAAAATCCACAAAATCCCAATTCACCTCTTCTGAAAGTAAGTCCGGGTTCCCTTGGGCGGTCTCCCCTGCTGGTGCACCCCAATGGATCGTTTTCTGAGTTTCCGTCATGTTGAATCACTGTCGCATAGATTGACTGCACACAAGCGCTAACGAATCTATATAGACCACGTGACGTCACAGACTGCTGTGTTCGGATTGGATGCGAGCTGACTGAATTTTCTAACGCGTGTTCGGATTGGTGAATGAACTCCGTTTCAATCCTACCTCTACCTATAAATAAGCGCAGTTCACTGCATTGATTCACCTGTTCTCGTCGCTTCAAGATGTGGACCACAGTCGAATCATCCACCCTTGTGTCTTCCATGATGTTTAGAACGGACATGCTCATGTATGTCCGATCCATGTGGACCGTTGTCCACAGGACAAACACCAGTCTGTGGATACGTAGGATCTACGTAGAAAGACAAGGATGCCTCAAAAGAGTGCTGATTTACGGGCCAACAGTGAGACGCAGCCTAGGGACAAGAAGAAGACCAATGCGGTGCCCTTTATGTTAATGGATACATTAACATAAACCCAAAGGCCTTTTTCAGGGCCACCCATATTTCTCGAAAAGAGAATGACTTTTCAATTGCCTACCCCTTTTTTAAATTTAAATTTAAATTTAAATTTAAATTTAAAAAATTTAAAAAAAAAAAAAATCCCATGTTCAATTCCCCTTGTCCCTAGACAAGCCCAAACTCTATTCCCCATGTTAATTTCCCTTGTCGCTAGACAGACCCACACTATAGTTCCATGTTAAATTCCCTTTGTCCCTAGAGTGACCCACGATTTATTCCCCATGTTAATTTCCCTTGTCGCTAATCTGACCCACGATTTTTCGCCATGTTAAATTTCCATTGTCGCTAATCTGACCCAGGGGGGTCTGTAATGCTAATTCCCATTGTCGCTAATGTGCCCCTATTCACTACTTGCGACTATTTGGGGCTGTAATTTCATCCACAACACGTGATTTGAAGTAGCACGTAGCTTCCGTTCATTAGGCTCTTCGCATGACGCCAGAATATCTAACTCTAGTTTAGAAGGGTCTTCGATCCACTTTGTATCGCTGTTGTGGAATTGAATATATCAAGGAACTTGAAAATAGTCCATACAAAATCACTACACAAGATGCGATGAGGGTTACCACATTTTTCATTAAGCAAATATACTTTACTGGCTTAGAATTCGTCGCTATTAATTAATACGAATCTCAACCTTAGCTCCATGACTCTAAATAACAACCGTTTTGATTCTGCAAACGCCAATGTCGAGACATATACGCAGTAATTTATGAAGATACAGTTGCTTGTAAAGCCTGCCATATGCTTTGTTGGTTACACGGGTTAGTGTTGCAGTGCAGAAAGGAATGTGTAATTACAATGTTTGAACATCTAAATCGGGTTTCCAATCGTTCATTCTAATTTTGACAATGTACCTTTCTTTTGTTATGTTTAAAATATAGTCTTTCTATAACCAGTAACATTTTCAAATAGTTTTAAAAATTATTTTTTAAAGGTTCAAAGAGCATATGTCCTTTCGAATAAATAGACAATTTGTATCCGACAGCATAATTTTTCAACACAGAGAATCCAGTGGAAGTTCCATGTAAGGCCCCATAGTTTGCCTTACGTCCGTCTCGCTGTCAGTTGTTGATGGATATTTATGTGAAATGAAGACTAGTGGATGCATAAATTCCAGATTTGATTGGGACCACAATAGACATAGACAAATTGTTTTAGAGTCGGAACTGCATCACCTAAAAAGAAACATTAAGTCATTTGAGCTATTTTACTATCTAAACATGCTGCGGTTGAGTAACGTTCTATCAGTTGGGAACCGTTTTATGTCCATATTCTTCTACCATATATTCAATATCAAAACAGTATCCAGTTGACATTCCCCTCTTGCTATATATATATATATATATATATATATATATATATATATATATATATATATATATATATATATACACGCACACACACACATACATACATACATACACGTATGGAAGCATACATACATACATGCACGTATGCAAACGTACATACATACATACATACATACATACATACATGCATACATGCATACATACATACATCATATATGCATACATACATACATACATACATACATACATACATACACGTATGCAAACATACATACATACATACACGTATGCATACATACATACATACATACATACATACATACATACATACATGCATACATACATACATACGGTAATTGTTTAGATATATTGTCGTGATTGCTGTGTATTGATAAAGATGTTTTTTGAAGATGTTCGTCCTTTTTGTTTGATAAACAGATCGTTGGGGCAGCCAAAATGTTGCATACATTTTTGTTCTCTCAAACGTCTAGTCTGCAAAAAAAAACTCTTTTGTAGCCAAACAGTACATTACTTTGTGGAAACATAGATCTTATTCGAATCTATGCAAAATCATTTGTGTCCTAACAGCGCATTACCGCGTGGAAACATAGATCTTGTTCGAGTCTATAAAAACTCATTTGTGGCCAAACAGTGCATTACCGCGTGGTCAAACAGTGCATTACCGCGTGGAAACATAGATGTAGATTGAGCTCTTTACATATTGAAATTTATTGTCGAACTACAAGTGCCTAAAAGGCGCAAAAAGAACGAGAGAAATATTGTTTCATGTGGATAATCATTTACTTAATCTGTGATACAATTATGATTGATTGTTTCTAAATCTAAACAAAGCCCTGTATAAGTAGACAAGGATATTTTCGCACTTGTAAATGACGTGTTCATGGTCGTGGTAGTTTGCAGCAGTGATAATCCTTTCTTTATTAAGTTAAATAACATGTGGAACTCAGTACTCTATTTGAAAATGCAATTCTGCTTTCTGATACTTTTATATCATAACCTACTGAAATTTCATATATTCATGCGAATGTCCTCCATACACTAAACAATTACTCAGGTATATGTTCAATTATTTTTCCAGTTCAATAAATTTTAGTTAATTCAAGTATTTAGAGCTATAGAAAATTTGAGCGAATATTACAGTTGTTAAAATTGTAACATCTCTGGTTATTGTTGGGATATATTATCTTTTATACTTTCAGTTTATCGGCTTCAGATCTTCTATGCCAGCATCCCAATGGTCATTATCATCAGAGGACAGAATACGGAGGAGAATAAATCTTGAAATATAATAGAGATAAAACATAAAAACAAAGAAAGACACAAAATGGAATCAGAAAAGGATATAGAAGTTCGAGAAAAGGATTCTCTTAACAATCTTCTGTTATCAGAACGAAGTTCAAATAACTCTTTTCTCGATGACAACAGTGGAAGCGAAAAAGATTTTAAATCGATCAAAGGCGCTACAAACGATATACCTTGTTTCCATGAGAGGGAGGCGATGCTTTTTAAGGAAGAATTACATAAACATAGTCATATCATCAGCAAAGGAGTATTAAAACAATACGAAGAGAATCAAATAAACAGCCGACTTAACAATAAAAAGTCTATATGGAAGAATTTTATTGCCCTCTGTACTGGGCTATTGTTTGCATTTACGTCCTTTATGCCGCTAAGAAACATCCAGACTAGTCTCTACTCCATGCATCATCTTGCCAACATTTCATTGGCTGCTATGTATTTTTCATTTGCTATTGGATGTTCAGTCTCCTCTTGGCTGGCCCAAAATGCCAGACCAAAAGGCATAATCTTGGTCGCCATGTTTGGTCACGTGATGTACACTGCTACCAATGTATATCCTTCAATGATGACACTGGTTCCAGCGTCTTGTCTTTTTGGGTTTTTTCACGCGCCTCTTTGGTCGATGCAGGAGCTTCTCATTGCCAGCTATGGAGCAGCATACTCGGCCTTGAGCAGCATTCCTATAGAAAAATCCATTCAACAATTTCAAGGTGTGTTCCTGATATTCTGCCACGCGGCTCAAATATTTGGAAATTTACTAGAGTCCGCCATTCTACAGATGGGTGGCGATTATCACACGAACGAAACTGACATCGATCCCATACGTACAGGTTACTATCATCTTGAAATCTACAACATTTCAGAAAGCCCAAAGGATTTGATATGGCTTGGACCATTCGGATATCGTGTTGAACCTGAGATTGAATACCCGAACGAGAAAGTTGACTACGAAAGCGTTGTTAAATTCGTGTTCCTTATCCTGGCCGCTCTTGGAATGACCATCATCTGTTTGTTCTTCAACAAACCTGACATTATTGTCCAAAAGAGGAAATGCGCATTCCGTGAAAAAATGCATGAGATGGGTTGCTTTCTACGGTCGAAAGTATTCGCATTTTTGGGTCTTCTTATGTTGTTTAGTGGGATGCAACAAGCAGTGGTGATCTGCAACGTTACTAAGGTAATTATATAAAACATTTTGAGGAATCAATTTCACGCAATCCTGATGAAAATGTTTGTTAACTCAGAACAATTTCAAGAGAACCTAAGCCATAATTGCATATATTTATGAGAATTAAAGAAAGAGTCTGGTCCACGTAGAAATGAACATTTCTGGGTGAGTTACAATGTTGTCGGTATGTTCATCTTTTAGGTCATAGCTAATAATTTGATAATATAATACAAATGTAAACAGTACTCCTTTCAAATTAAGATCTTCATCCTTACAAGCAGTAGGTTATTATTAAATGATATTGCTGGTAGTGACAAAGGTCACACATGTTAGGGAACAATGATACTTAAAACTACTAGGGATTTCTCAACTAGAAGTCATGTTTATTCATTTTGATTCTATCAAATTTGTTGAAATCTTATTTGTCTCTTTTGTGTCAAGTAACATCTGTTACATTCATCTGTAAAGAAGCCTACTTAGATGGCTTTCATTTAATAAGCATCTACTTCTAATCAGGTGATCATATTTGATATCATCGATGCGAGATGCAAGCGATAAATGGATTCACTTAGTCCGTCTATGCGTCCATAAGAGCATGTACTAGCTGTAAATCCTATTTAGATAAAAGCAAAAGAGAAGCAACTTGCCGTGTGGATACATATTTAGCTGATGCTGCGATACATAGTGTAGCTTTGTTATACTTTCGTGGTTAACTCGAATAGCCCCACTAACAAATCCTGTAACTCGAATAGCCCCACTAACAGATCCTGTAACTCGAGTGTATTTCACCTATTGCCAGTAAAATATTTAATTATTGCCATTCTTTCAAATAAAACGTGGTTTAACCCCATTTTTGAGTCTTTCTTTAAGACTGGTTGCTGAATTTTCTCCCTGTCGCGGGGAAACCTTGGTAACATATCAAATCGTTATGAGGCGATTTTTACACACACAAGTGATTGCATTTCTCTATATTTTAGATGTACGGAACATTGACCTTAGGGTTGCATATGGTCGGTTACATGATGATGTGTTACGGCACGTGCCAGCTTGTGATTCTATTGGTTGTAGAGAAGCTGCAGTCACGCCTTAAACCTACGGTGACAATTCTTAATGGTAAATATGCTTGGTGGTGAATGTTCATTCCATATTTAGTGTTCTTTGAACTGAAATATTTGTAGCTCGATTCCCATCTTTATGAAGTAAAATTAGTTTTTGTTATAAAAATTTGCAAACGTCAAAAATTTAATTACGACCATCGAGGAGACACGTTGGATTATCATCGCAACCTATTATTAATCTGAAGTTTGTTTTATTCACACTTATTTCTTTCCATTTGAGCTTGACCAGTTTAAATGCCAATGTATTTGAAAAGGAAACATCTTTAGGTTACCTCGATTTGTCCCATGGTTACGTTATAGTAGGTGGTATCGAATGATGTTGATGAATATGTTAATGACATACTATTGCTTACATACTTACGGTATGGTAGAAATCAAAAAGTAAAATGGTGTTCTCCATTATTGTTTGTTGTGTTGATTTTTGACCCATGGATAACAGCAGCGCAGACGTGAAAATATAATAAAATTAAGAATAAGTAAGAAATAAACCAGAAACATATTTAATCTAAAATTTGTTTTCTTTCGAACGAGTAGACAATCTTGGGTCTAGGCTTAACACTTTTCTCGACGTTAAAATGTTTCTTTGCTAATAGATAGTCATAATGCGTTAGGAGTATATATACTACCTCGAAATCCTGGCGTCCCAAAACAAAAAACGGCGTGAGAACCCTATTAAACTTGTTTAGCAACAATATTATTCACTGACCCTCTGCTTGCTTATAAAGAGAGGGGGATCCTATTATTAAGACATTTGACACAGATGTTTCATGTCGAGGTTGGGTTTTCGGGCAATAGTCATTGATGAAGTTTTGGCTGTTCCAGGCCCTCAGGATATCTGTGTACAGCTGAAACTTTAGGATGAAAGGTCAGAAAGTGTCTATTCTAACATGCCGTATTAAAAAAGCAATGTCTGTTAACACTTGCGTCAGGAAGTGGCCTTTCAAACACCATGACACACTTTCAAACACTGAATCATATCTTTGACTAAACCGGCCTATGATAGTTCCTTGAGTGTCAGGCTGCCAATCTTGACTAAGAGATAAACAGATGTGAGAATAGTAAATTGGGAGACTCGGAAAGTAGAACGTGGACTACAGAGATGTCGTCGGCTACAATGTTATTAACGCCCAAACTCTGAACGATATTTTCCAATCCTCTCGTTGACGCTTGGAATGTTGCTTGACAGAAATGGTTGCCCGGTTTTCCCTGAATACCGTACACACGCCGTTCGCATACCCCTCGTTGTATTCCGATAAATTATTATTATCATCTACCAGTCTGAAACGATTTCAATGACAACACATACTCCTCCCCATTGAACTTTAAATTTCTAATTAGAGAGAGAGAAAAATCAAAGGCATATAAAAATGAAAATTAGTGAAGGGTGGCTTTAACTATTGGTGAAAGGGGGCATTACTGTTAGTGTAATAGTTGAGAAACACTATTAAAAATGCATTAAACTACAATGTCATCAAAGTATGAAGACAAGGTTAAATATGGTAATGATAACTAAAAGACTCAGGTAATGAATTTGCTTTTAAGAACTAAAGGACAGAGTACAAGCAAATGAGGTAACGCTGACTGAATTATTGAATGACGAATTTAACAAATGAGGTGATAAAGGTTTGTCTGGAATGACGGTAAAGCGAGAACAAGTAGAAAATCGATGAAGCGAGAAGACACCACGAATACGCTAGAGATGCGAGCTGGCACTACGAGAAGTGAAATCTGCGAGGCCCTTCGTAAGAACGGTGCACTCCCGCACGAGCCATGGATATAGCTGAAGACATTAGGTTTTTTGGCACCAATTCCACTACCTAAAGTAACCTAAGGGTATACCTGACCGTGAACATTTACAAAAGATTTACTTGAGAAAAAAGTGTCCACACTAATTTTGAAACGGCATCAGTTTGGGTTTCTAAGGATTCGGCAGTTGCGAGTAATATTTGTGGTAAGTGTGTGTGTGTGTGTGTGTGTGTATGATTTGGATTATTAACGTAGCTTTAACAATTTTTTCAGTCATATCGTAGTTTGACAGTTTATAGTGATGTCTAACAATGGGGCATCATGCCGCAGACATGTAGCATGATGTCCCACCCAGTCACATTATCCTGACACCAGGCCGACCAGTCTGATGAGCACCAAGCGAGGTAACTGTTTGAACCATTTTTGTAAGTCTTTGGTATGACTCGACCGGTGATCGAACCCACGACCTCCCGTCGTCCGAATCCTACATTCGATACTTAGACTCTTACAGTTGCGAGTAATATTTGTGGTAAGTGTGTGTGTGTGTGTGTGTGTGTGTGTGTGATTTGGATTTTTAATGTAGCTTTAACGGTTTTTCAGTCATATGGCTACGATGTCTAGAGTGTGACAGTTTATAGTGATGTCTAGCACCGGGGCATCATGCCACAGACGTGTAGCATGATGTCTCACCCAGTCACATTATCCTGACACCAGGCTGACCAGTCCTAACACTGACTTCTTAATGCTGAGATTCAAGGGAGGTAGCTGTTAGTACCATTTAGTAAGTCGTTGGTTTGACTATACCGGGGATCGAACCCACGACCTTCCGCATCCGAGGCGGACGCTCGAACCACTAGGCCACTGGAGCGGTCTACAGTTGTAAGATTAGCTGTAAATTTAAGACACCCCATATCGGATCTATAGATAACAAAGCACTCTTTTATGCTGTGATTGTTTTCAGTCATCATTATAATGTTTACCTAAATCCGGAGACGTTGACAACTGTTTGTACCATTTTGTAAGTCTTTGGTATGACTCGACCGGGGATGGAACCCACGACCTCCCGCATCTGAGGCGGACGCTCTAACTACTAGGCAACCTGAGCGGTCGTTGTATTTGTACTAAACAAATCCAATCTTTGATTATTCTTGGGACGAAAAAATATCCCCAAAAAAGAAACAACTAAATATTTAGCTATCCATTCGTGCGTAGGGTATGCTGATTTCTATTGGTTTGTTTTTAGTTTGGTCAAAGCGTAACGCTTTGGTTTTTAAAACATTTGCAGAATCTATTTGGATATAGTCATTATTGAATGCAGCAAACCTGGAGGCTGGTTTTTCAATTTCATCCTCTAAAACCTGAGAATGTGGGTTCTAAACTGTACAAGCATATTCTAAAATAGGTCTAATATAACCATTGAAATATATTTTTTCAAATTTTGTTGTTAAGATGATAAATTACGTTTTAATAGGCCTAAAGTACAATTTGCTTTGGTGTAGAATTCTTGAATTTGAAGGTTCCTTTTCTGATCATTAGTAATTCTGGCCCCTAGAAAATGATTTGAAAGAGATTTGATATAGAAGTATCTTCTACTTCGTATAAAATGACGAGTTTGTGGTATTTCTTGTCATTTGCATTATTTTGCGTTTTTAAGGTTAGAATCGCGTGCCCCATTTTTATCGTGCCTTTTGTCTACGTTTATTAATGTCATTTTGTAGAATCTTTTTATCTTTATCATGGGTTACGATCGATCTGTAGCACATACAGTCTTCTCCAAAGGGTGGAATTTCTGAATCAGTTTCAACCATGATAGCACTCATGTGCAGGGAGAAAAGCACTGGTCCAAATACAGTACCTTGAAGAACCAAGATGGTTATATCAATATCTTTCAGATTGTGATGGCTGGATTTTTCTTGGTAGTGGACGTATTCTTATTAGAGTCGAGTAAATATATATGAGGAAGACAATTATTATTGATGAAGATGATAGTGATAACGGCGCAACGAAAGCAGACTACTACTACTGACACATTTTTGATAGTGCTCCAATAATAACGGGAATTAATATTGGAATGGCAATTTTAGTTCGTCGCTAAGATGTGAATTATTATTGAAGACTTCCTTTGTATTGAACAAAATTTGCATCTCTCTATTTATCTCTGTCTCTGTCTGTCTGTCTATCTATCTATCTCTCTATCTATTTGTATCTATCTATCTATTTAACTATCTATCTATCTATATATATGTCATGTTGGAGTCTTTGTCTGGTATCTTCTTTTTCTTCCTGCTCCTCTTTTATTATTATTATTATTATTATTATTATTATTATTATTATTATTTACAGCATTCATATTAACTCTTGGCCTGCTAGTACTGCTATACGTCTGGGAGCCAACACCTAATAATTTATTCCGGATACTCGGCTATGTAGGACTATGGGGGGCTGTGGATGGGCTGTGGCAGACTCAGTTACAGTGTAAGCATATTATCTATCTATCTATCTATCTATCTATCTATCTATCTATCTATCTATCTATCTATCTGTCTGTCTGTCTGTCTGTCTATCTATCTATCTATCTATCTATCTATCTATCTTTACTCTAGTTTATTTTATTTGTATGTACATATGTTTATTTATATGACTGTCAGTGTTCTACCTAAATACACACCTAAATCCTACTTACTTCAAGGCTGCCTAGTGTCGTATCTACCTACCAAAGTATGTATGTATGTCTGTATGTGTATATGTGTGCGTGCGTGCGTGCGTACGTGTATGTATGTATGTATGCATGTATGTATGTATGTATGTATCTATGTAGGTATGTATACATGTATGCCACATTGATCGACATGCTCATTTTCCCTTGCATGAATGATTTAATTCAGAAAATAAAGTTCCTTTCCTTGCATTTTTCAAATGTACACTTTCTATATTGTGTTTCCTATTATTATTATCTACAACACATAGAAAGGTGACTACATACAACTGGTCAACTCATTTTTAGAAAGATGATTGCAAACAATTGGTCAGCTCATTTTTAGAAAGGTGATTGCATGCAATTGGTCAACTCATTCTTAGAAAGTTGGTTGCATACAATTGGTCAACCCATTTTGAAATGTAATAGAGTTATTCAGAACTATACTACTGTCCTGTTTCTAATTCGCATATCTAGTTCAGCTTTTGGTGCTCAGGATAATTTACACGCCATATTGTTCGATGTCTGTCGTGAACTATCGTCATTACCCATTGCATATATCTGAAGTGTGAAACATAAATAACTTCATTTTGAATTTCAAATTATATCAATAACTTGATATTGAGCTACTGAAATACTTATATACTCCATCATAGTGTATGACTAAATGCTGAGATTTTCTTATTTTTACAAACTTTCCTGACTTTCAGCGTTACAAATCTTGCGGATGGTTAACATACAAAAGGGGTAGATTCTCTGTTCTGACACGCATTCTAGAGTGAACGACCTGACTTTTTGTCACTTGCAACAGTTTTGTTGCTATATCTCGTCCTTAGGTGTGTTGAAGCAATGATTTTAGATATATATCGTCATTTGGTGTCTTGTAGCAATCATTTTAATATACGTCGTCCTTGGGTGTCTTGTAGCAATCATTTTGATATATGTCGTCCTTGGGTGTCTTGTAGCAATCATTTTGATATACTTCGTCCTTGGGTGTCTTGTAGCAATCATTTTGATATACGTCGTCCTTGGGTGTCTTGTAGCAATCATTTTGATATACGTCGTCCTTGGGTGTCTTGTAGCAATCATTTTGATATACGTCGTCCTTGGGTGTCTTGTAGCAATCATTTTGATATACGTCGTCCTTGGGTGTCTTGTAGCAATCATTTTAATATACGTCGTCCTTGGGTGTTCTGGAGTAATACTTTTAGCTTTGCGTTATACTTTTGGCGTGTTGAAGCAATGTGTCGGATTGTAAAGGCCGTCGGAAAACTTCACGAGCACGCAAAATCCAAGTAAATCGCAATGAAAAAGAAAGCCCGTCCATAAAATATTTAACAGTAGGATTGTTTACGAATACGGCAGGATACAAGAATAGAGATATTGCTTGCCTACTGTTTCAAAGATCAATACCTTGTCGCCATGACAACGTATCGCGGTCTGTACGTATTAAGTTAGATGTTTGCTGGGAGAAAGTCAGCCTCCGATGGATGGATGTTTTTCGAAGACTGTAAATATTATTTTTTCGCCTTGAAAATCTTGGTCAAACCCTGAAATCGCCATATATATATATATATATATATATATATATATATATATATATATATATATATATATATATATATATATATATATATATATATATATATATATATATATATTGTACATTCTGTGGCTCTATAACTCTCATGCAAATGGGCATACATGTGATCTGGGTGTAGATATTTTGTAAGGACTAATCAATAAAAGAAATGACATTTACCCTGATCAGCCTGCTCATTATGTTAGGCAGATCAGTGTGTATGTCGTTTGCAGTTTGATTCGATACGTAAGCTAGTAGATACGGATTTTGTCGAAACATTGTTAGAACACTTAAAAACCATAATGTATTAAATGATATATGCTTATGAATTTCATCGAATGACGCAACATTAAGACTACTTTCTAAGTCTGAATGCCAAGTTTATGACATAAAACATGGTGTTGAATATTTATTTGCACATGCCCTAAGTGATTCCAGTATTTTTCGAGGCTCAAATACTATCAAGATTTTCAAGTGATAACTAGTTTCATGCGTATTTCATTGCACACACCCTGGCTTTAATTAAATGAACATAGATACACGCACAGATAATCTACAGCTTACGCATAGACTGTCGTAATAGTTGTAAAAATGTCATTTTCTCCTGCATAGGGTGCAGGATATAAAGGCAACAAAATTAACTGAAGATGCGGTTTTAGTGGACTATAGCCCATAATATACAAACGCGTCTGTGGCACAAGTCAGTTAGACAACATTGTATACTGTGTTGTGTAAGCCCTAGAAAGTGGACCAGTTTTGGTACTAACTCATACTATTGACTCGTGTAGACTCTTGACGATTACCTTTCCTTGCAGGTATTATGGTATCAATAGTTTACTTTTACCTATCCTTGCAGGTATTCTTTTATCAGTCATTTACTTTGACCTATCTTTGTAGGTATTTTGGTGTCATCTGTTGGAAGGAAAGAGTCCGCAGTGGTAACTTTCCGGATTTTGCAAAGCCTCGGTTTGGTGACAGTGTTCTTGCTGGACATATGGCTGTCCCTTCTGACACAGATTTGTATCACTGGAGCTGTACTTGTGTTTGGGGTTATTATGTATATGATTCTGGAGGTCATTCAGAACCCAATGATATCAAATGAACCGTTTCCCTTTCAAGTGTGAACATCATTATCAGAAATTTTGCATTTTCTTATTTGGTTCCAATTTATATCTTGTGATCTACGAATTTGTCTCGTGCTCTTGACATATCGGGCTCATACCTTCTTGTAAGTATTTTCTACCGCTTGCTTTTCATTATCTGTCACGTCCAACAATGCATGGTTTGTTTGATTCTGCCTAACGGTATTATTCCACGTTTTTCTAAACCGATGTAATACTTTGGTATATATATAGCACAATTTCAGTACATGTTTTTCAACACCCAATGTTCTCAAGATTGTTTGTTTTATAATTTTTAGAACACAAAATTCCATTAAGATTTGTTTAACGTGATATGCAGTAAGTCTGTTTAGAATATTAAAGCAGTATTTTTCTGATCTGAAAACAGTTGGCCAACATAAATATTACAGAAGTTCTTTTCTTTCGTACAAGTTGGCCGTAAAGCCGCTGTGAGATCCGTGTGAGATTTAAACGATTGATTGTCATTTTCTCATTAACATAGCTTTCTTGTACATTTCTTTAACGCCGCTTAGCATTAGCAATTTTCAACGCAATAATAATCAAAATTTCGATTACCGTTGTCAAACAAGTCAGGTTAACCCTTGTCTGCATATAAGGGAGATAAATCTTGATGGATTCTTGTATTCGATACTTTAAAAATAGGATCTTTGTATTTTACAATGGCCTAAAAGTATACAACTGAGCGCAACAAAGGGTATTAGAAAAATAATATGTGAAAATAAAATCTATCACTGCTGTAACAGTACCAATTTCATTCCGTTGATTTACAACTCTCAGAGCGTTGACATAGACTTCTTTTGACCAAGGCCAAAACTTACTCGACAGCCAAACAACGAAACAAACAAGTTAAATAAAGAAAATAATGTAGACCAACTAAATGCAAACTGAAGTAATTGCACACATTTTATGCACGAGACACT
Organism: Sinohyriopsis cumingii; assembly: GCA_028554795.2. Lineage (NCBI taxonomy): Eukaryota > Metazoa > Mollusca > Bivalvia > Unionida > Unionidae > Sinohyriopsis > Sinohyriopsis cumingii. The sequence goes on along the minus strand of CM068838.1, from coordinate 139,087,672 downwards.
CTCCGGGACGCTGAAGTTTAATTGGGCAGAGAATGTGAGTAAAGCATATACATGAAATAATGTAGAATTATGGTTTAAACAATAATTTTAACAATCGGAGGGTTAGGTAAAGTTTTAAAACCTTGGTTCTCTTACAACCTATGGAAATAATAAGTAAATTTTCTATCTAGAGCCAACTCTTTCATTCAAACAAAATGCACAGCTGGTATACTATGCGATGCAGCGGTACAGATATCATTTATGAAATCATGTTGCAATTCCTTAATATTATTTGCCAATTGTTTAAATCAGCGGTAAGGATGGCACCGATATATGTGACGATCTGCGATGTCACTGTCGTGTTTAGCAACCTTTTCACCTTACGTTTTAAATCACGTACATGTGTGTGTTTCTTTGTGCGTATGCGTGTGCGTATGCGTGTGCGTGTGTGTGTGTGTGTGAAACGCGAATGATCTCTCTCTCTCAATTTGTACCACAAAGGGTTTTGTGCACAAAGAGTCCAATGCCCTTAAATCGTCGACAGTCATGAGACTGAAGGCGTATTGGTATTAAATGATAGAGGTTCCATTCTGGTTAACTTTTCTTTCTTAAATATGAAAATTTAAGGGAAAAACAAGTAACAGTCTTTTTAAAAACAAGTCCTGATATGTAATTATTACAAGCCTTGAGAGGTCAGGATCAACACTGGTTCACTTTTTTATATCATTGTTTTATTAGAAAAACAAATAATATTTGGGAAAATAAGAGAAAAATAAACATGTTTTATAGTAATTTAGTTTATTAAAATAAATTTCCCAAAGTCCTGTCTGTTTGTTAATAATGTTCAAGAACATGTTGTAAAAGATACTTTCTAAACTATACGTGATCAAAGCAATATGGAAGGAAATGTTCAAGGTCAGTACCATGCTGTTGTTTTGTTTGTTTTTGGCGTACATTTGCTAAAGCAGGTCTTTGCGAATATAAGCTGTTTTCAGTACTCGTTATTGAAAAGGTTTTATCTTTCTTGATTTGATGTGATAATCGAACAAAGATAAACTGTAGATAATCGTCATAATTTTTTCGTTATTTACAATTCTAGAGTATGCAAGGAGAAAACTAGAAGGTAATAATATAGCAAATATTAGTACAGAGTACATTCATTTAAGGTATGAACAACTTGATATAATTGCATTCAGTACCGGTCTTGGCAACGCGTGGGCCGATTTCGATCATTTTGGCTGGGCCCCCTGTGAGCTAGGCATTTGGAAATAAACTTTTACACAAGCTGTATATGATATTAAATTGAAACTTTTCTTACATCGCTTTAAAATGACCTTCTCGCTATAGATATATTTTTAAAAATTACTAACGCACCTGTGAACGCGGGCCAAATTGGTCTAATCGGTCTAAGGCCGGCCCTGATTGAATTATATGTAAGAATGCGGTGTAAAGAATTTCGAGGCTAAAAAGATAAAACGATCGGTAATCAAATACTGTTTCTCGATACTCATGATAAAAATAATGATTACTGTAGAACACACAGAGAGAGAGAGAGAGAGAGAGTCCTTTGGAACAAATTTTTTATTTGTTGATTCTGTGCAAGAGCTAGTTCCAGAAACATTTACTTCATCTTCTTAAAGTTTGTTGTGATGCAGCTGTATTTATTGTTGATATCTTTGCTTGTAACAATAATAAATGTCTCAATTGCATAAATGTGTTTGTGTGGTTTTTTCTGGCAGTGTTATGCTCCCAAACCCTAACGTACAATATTTGAAACCAGATACGAAAAGATAAACAAAGCAAGGGCTCGGTAGGTAGGTAGGTAGGTAGGTAGGTAGTTATATTTAGCGACTGACTGATACACAAAACAGATAAAAGCATTGACACCTACCAACGTGGATAAGTAAAAATGAGAGAAAGAAAAGGGACAGACAGAAGTGTTTGCACACTGAAAAAGGTGTTATTAGAACCTGTCAGTTCTGGAATACATACAAATAATCACAGACATCAATATTGCAAAAGTTCATTTTAATTGAGTGTGTTGTATAAAACGGTAAAGAAAATACATACGAATATGGTATTAATCGAAGTTACTGGCTCATGCATATAGGTTTATAGACAGAAAATGTGATTAACATTAGCAGCAATGTAATTTAATAGATAAATCAAAAACGTATTTATATAAATATTATCATGGCAACGCAAAATATTTCAATGATGTTCTTGTTGGTTCGAACATAGACGATTTGAGAGAGAGAGAGATAACTTCATACATTTTTAATCTTTAATATAATATGTTTTAAAATCTTATTATTTACTATAAGGCATTATACAGATTGCAGTAAGTGCATCTCAATGAATTTACCGTTCGACTTACTCGTCTCCACAGGCAATTGCAATTTTCTATCATTGGTATCGTGTTATATTGCACAAACATCCCATTGTAAGTGTACAAATGATATTCTAAGGACTCGGGTTCTTCAAGATTACTTGTTGTAAGTTCAAGGCCAAAGGCGCAATGGCTGGAACAAGAAAATGTGATACACATACATACATACATACATACACACACACACACATACGTACATACATACATACATACATACATACATACGTGTATGTATGTATGTATGTATGTATGTATGTAATTGTGTGTGTGTGCGTGTGTGTGTGTGTGTGTGTGTGACTCTAAGCCCATATTATCTAACATAAGACGTGCAAGAGTTATCGCCCACAGTTTATAAAAAGCATATGTAAATGTTTGAGGCAAATAGAACAACACCAAACTATAGTTGCTTGATATAAGATAAGGCTAGAAAGAAAATAAGCTAGCAAATATGTTCCTGACAAATCATTGATTGCATCGTGCTGGAGAGAAGAACGACCTCTAGACTGTATAAATGATGGACAAGTTAACTGAACTTGAGGCTTACTTACTACAGTTAAGGTTATAACGTTGCCATTGAGTGAAAAAAGTAGATAATACACATCCCGACCTGTATGGATAAGAAGACAATTTGCTTGCTGTACAAAACAACTGTTTCCTTTAAAATTCATCATCTCTACACAACTCTAAACAAGACGCATTTTATTAATGTATTGATTAAAGATGTGAAATTATTCTAATA